>CM054942.1:17202851-17498706 GCA_029168755.2 Tillandsia fasciculata
TTTTTCCACGTAAAAATCTTGCGTGTTATTTTAGTTCCGCATTGGTTTTATTACGCAATGATTTTTGAGTGTTTACTGTTTACACCTATTCACCCCCCTCTAGGTGTTTTTTTTCCCTATTTAGATCCAATTAATACATAACCCAACAAGAAACATCCGAAAAATCCCTGACAATCGGGATGTCCGCTAGCTGTGCTGAAGGCCGAGAGGTGGAATCCACCGCAGCCATGAATGCCATACATCCACCCTCCACCAGTCTTCTTGCCCCCGATACAGAAATGAGAGATGGGAAGAAAGTACTCTTACATGCTAAGTATACGTGTTCTGGAAATCCAGGCCCCTGAAGACGCACTTGGCGCTTCTCGCGGTCAATTACCGCCTGGCACCTGGTAAGCCAATCCTGCCCAACCTCACCGGGCAGGAAGGAAGATAGCAACTTGTCTCTAGGGGTTGCCCAGGGGTCTGAACGAACCCATTCCTACGAAGGGTGTCATTCCTAAGAACTAGGGGTAAGGGCGAGAATGAAGGAGTGGGATGCTCCGGAGTGTCAAACACGGTCCTAACACGAAAACGAGAGCTAAGTGTAGATTAATACCTACTACTAAGTCCTCCGGGCAGCCCGTCTCCAGCTGAGTCGTCGCGTAAATCCCCCCGCGGGTGGTGGCGGCGTCCCTCTCCTCGTGTCGTGGTGCTGAAGATGCTGCCCCCAGGTTCAAGGGGCAATTAGAGTGGAAGTGCCCCGGCTTGCCACAACAGAAACAGTGGTCATTTCTTGTCCCGATTATGCTCGTAGCCCTTCTGCCGGGCACGGATGACAGCCAATTCTTGCTCCACTAAAGCGGCCCTATCAACCACTTCTAGAAAGGTGGGCAGTCCTGCTGCCGGTGCTATCTGAAAGGTGTCCGCTCCGTGGACCGTTACGTTGAACCGGGCCAAGTGGGGTTCGTCCCTTATGACAAAAGGACGCGACCGGCTACTCCGGCGGTTTGCGTCAACCAATACATTCGTTCTGTAAGCGCTAAGAGTTGGCCGGCCATCTCCTGTAACCGTTGTCGAAGAAAACGGTTCTCCCTAGCTGTTGATGGCGCCCCATCCGCTCCCGTGCCATCAGTTGACGACCTAGCCCGGCCATGTCTATGCATACCTAGAAACCAAGTCAACCCTAGACTTAACTGATCTAGCACCCTGACTGACGATCAACCACCAGGGACTTCATCCCCCCCCCCCCCCCCCCCCCCCCAGAACACTCGCGCTCTACGCACCTATTCCTTGATTATCTCATTGGTTAGTTGCTAGTGGCATTGCACTCTGTGGATGTTGGACACCGGCTACCGTGGTTAAAGTCGTTTCTCTCTGATACCATAAAATCTGTCACGCCCGGGGGTTTAAAATAAGCGGAAAACGTGTATATTTTTTTTTTTTCTATAAGTACACCCGCCGAGCACGTGCGCAGATCCGCCACATACGCGAGAGTCCTTGATGAGCCAGGCAGAGTGACCCTTGCGCATGCACAGCGTAGGGAAGTACAATAACACTTTAACCGCACTAGCTAAGTACGAAAGAGAAAGGAGAAAGTAGCCAATCGACATTTCTAATAAGGCCACCAAGTTTAGAAAGGATAAATCCACGGGTTGTAAAACGGTGCCCACACGACACCTAAATTTTATTAAACATTTTCGTAATTTTTTTACTTGATTTGAAAAGAGTGGCCGAATCAACAACTAGTAAGGAAATAACGTTCATCCATGATAAAACACAGTTCAAACCCAACATCCACAATAATGTATCACACGCACATAAGCTAACTAATCGAAATAATCAAAACGTAAGTAAAAGAAATGTCACCAGCCCCTAATCGGGGGCTAAAAACCTCGAGTCGCGGCCTCACCGTCGTCCCGGATCCCACCCCTGACCGAACCTGTCACAGTGTAGGAAGTCAGTGACCAAAGAGTAAGAGGTTAGATGTAAAACATGTAAGATGCTATAAGTACTGAAAAGAAAGCAAACAGATAAACCAGAGCATCCAAAACTCCCCCTCATGAATCCACAGTACCCCTGTACGTCAGAACGAAACACCTGCCAAAAGGTCTAAAGACCCCCAGCGAACAGAAACACCTTGCTCTCACCTTGGTGCTTTTAACCCCTCTACGGTACTTGTGCAGCACCTTAAGTAACCATAAGGGGTCCCCCACCACGTCACCTTGTGGGGTACACGGATCAACGTACCACCTCTTCGGAAAAGTACACCGATGCGGTGGCCAAACTGCTGGTGTGCACGTAAGCAGCCATGAGCATAAAGACCGAAGTCGGTGTGTGATATAGAGCACAGCGACACCAGTCGCAACAGATAGTAATAAAGGGATACTCATGCGAAAAGGGGTTAGTTGAAAACCATCAGCACATCTACTTTACTCTTACATAGAATATGATGAGACCTCACTTAAAAAGGACGCATATGATGAGACCTCACTTTAAATTGTAATTCTAAAATTTTTTAATTTAAACTCTTTAAATTAATGTGTAAATTGTAATTCTAAAATTCTTTTAATTAAACTCTTTAAATTAATGCCTAAATTGTAATTGAATTAATGCCTAAATTGTAATTCTAAAATTTTTTAATTTAAACTCTTTAAATTAATGTGTAAATTATAATTCTAAAATTCTTTTAATTAAACTCTTTAAATTAATGTCTAAATTGTAATTTTAAAATTTTTTAAATTAAACTCTTTAAATTAATGCATAAATTGTCATTCTAAAACTCTTTAAATTAAACTTTTTAAATTAATGTCTAGATTGTAATTCTAAAACTCTTTCAATTAATATCTAAATTGTAATTCTAAATTTTTTTAATTTAAACTCTTTAAATTAATGTCTAAATTGTAATTCTAAATTTTTTAAATTAAACTCTTTAAGTTAATGCCTAAATTATAATTCTATTTTTTTTTTAAATTAAACTCTTTAAATTAATACCTAAATTGTAATTCTAAATCTCTTTAAATTAATGCCTAAATTGTAATTCTAGAACATTCTAAATTAATATCTAAATTGTAATTTTAAAACTCTTTAAATTAATGTCTAAATTGTAATTCTAAATTTTTTTAAATTAAATTATTTAAATTAATGACTAAATTTTAATTCTAAAACTCTTTAAGTTAATGTTTAAATTGCAATACTAATTTTTTTTAAATTAAACTCTTTAAATTAATACCTAAATTGTTATTCTAAAACTCTTTAAATTAAATTTTTTAAATTAATCCCTAAATTGTAATTCTAAACTTTTTAAATTAATGCCTAAATTGTAATTCTAAATTTTTTTAATTTAAACTCTTTAAATTAATACGTAAATTGTAATTCTAAAATTCTTTAAATTAAACTCTTTAAATTAATGCCTAAATTATAATTTTAATTTTTTTAAATTAAACTCTTTAAATTAATGCCTAAATTGTCATTCTAAAACTCTTTAAATTAAACTTTTTAAATTAATGCCTAAATTGTAATTCTAAAATTCTTTAAATTAATGCCTGAATTATAATTCTAAAATTTTTTAATTAAAACTCTTTTAATTAATGCCTAAATTTTAATTCTAAATTTTTTTAATTTAAACTCTTTAAATTAATGCCTAAATTATAATTCTAAAATTTTTTAAATTAATGCCTAAATTGTAATTATAAAACTCTTTAAATTAAACTCTTTAAATTAATGACTAAATTGTAATTCTAAATCTTTTTAAATTAATGCCTAAATTATAATTTTAAAATTTTTTAAATTTAAACTTTTTAAATTAATTCCTAAATTGTAATTCTAAAATTTTTTAAATTAATGACTAAATTAGTAGAAGGTATTTTAATTAATATTTTTTTTTGTAATGTTTAGTTACGAAAATACCCTTTTTGTAAAGTTACCTGTTAACCTAGTAATAAGTAAAATTACTTTCTTATCCCTTGTCGATCAACGGTTAAGAATATTTTTATTATTTATTAAAGAAAGTACCCGAGTATTTTTCATATATATATATATATATATATATATATATATATATATATATATATATATATATATATATATATATATATATATATATATATATATATAATTAGGCTTGAATACTATCGATATCATTGATACTATCAATTTTTTAGCTATTGGATTAAGGAATGTACGGTTAGGATGATAGTAGTTTTCTAGAGTTTAGTGGGTGATTGGTTGAAAAGTAAAAATTCTACGGGACCACTATAATCCAACCACACATCAATTTTTTTTATATTCATAAAAATTTGTAAAATTTATTATATATCTAAGATATTTGGCATGTGATAAGTTTTTATTTCTTTCTTATATATTTTTATTTTTATTTTTAGTATTTTTTAGATTATATTGAAAAAAAAGTAAACTTTTAAAAAGAATATATTAATATGATAAATTTTCGAGGAATAAATATATAAATAATTTTGTAAACAATTGTCCCACTATATTTTGTGCGGCCTATTAGGTGGATAAACGTCTATTCTACCGTCCACACAATCAATATCCAAAAAAATTACTATTAATCAAAATCAGCCTAATCTAAATTAAGAAATACAATTTAAATAACTATCTAAAGTTGCTAATTCTACAGCACTCGCCAAGACGAAAGGACAACAAGTGTTCTTTCGTTGCCGACCAACTGTTTGTTCGCTGAACTCAGTGAGAGAGCAGATATGGTGCTCTCCACTCTCCCACCACTCGTTCTTCTCTTCCTTCTTCCCTTCTTCCTCTACGGCCTCTTCTTCTTCTTCCATCGAGACCAATCAAGAAAACCCACCATCTACGGCCTAAAACCCTACCCACTTCTGGGCTACCTCCCGCAGTTCGTCAAGAACCGCCACCGCTTCCTCGAATGGACGACTGAAATTCTCCTCGCCAGTCCGACGCACACGATGGGCTTCCGGAGCCTCGGGCAGGTCAGCGGCATCATCACTGCCGACCTGCGAATGTCGAGCACATGCTGAAAATCAACTTTGAAAACTACCCGAAGGGTGCGCGCACGTTCGCCTTGCTCGAAGATTTTCTCGGCCGCGGAATCTTCAACTCCGACGGGGAGCACTGGAAGCGGCAGAGGAAGCTGGCGAGCCACGAATTCAATACCAAGTCGCTCCGCAACTTCGTGGTGGATGCCGTGCAGTTCGAGATACAAAGCAGATTACTGCCGTTGCTGAAGAGAGCGGAAGAAAGAGACGAGACCGTCGAGCTGCAGGACGTTCTCGAACGCTTTGCGTTCGATAACGTCTGCAAGGTGGCCTTCGATGCGGACCCCGCTTGCCTCGCCGAAGAGGGCTTCTCCGGCACGAACTCCGACTTCATGCGCGCTTTCGGAGAAGCACAGTTCCTCGTCGGATGGCGCTTCATGGATGCGCTGAAGGTGACATGGAGGATCAAGAAGCTTCTCAACATCGGATCGGAGCGGCGGATAAAAGAAGCCATCTCGATTGTCCACAACTACGCTTTGGGCATCATTCGGCCGCGAAGGAAGAGGCCTTTGGATCGGAAGAGCGATCTCCTGTCCCGATTCGCATCGTACGATGACCACTCGGAAGAGTTCCTTCGCGATATCGTGATAAGCTTCCTCCTTGCAGGCCGCGAGACGACGTCATCGGCACTGACGTGGTTCTTCTGGATCGTATCTACGAGGCCTGACGTAGAAGAGAAGATAGTGGAAGAGATTAAATCAATCCGAACCGTAAATCCAAATTCGAGCGACACTTTCTCCTTCGACGAGCTACGCGGGATGCACTACTTGCACGCCGCGATATCGGAATCGATGAGATTATACCCTCCCGTGCCTATGGATACGCAGTCGTGCGAAGAGGACGATACGATGCCGGACGGAACGTTCGTGGGGAAAGGATGGTTTGTGACGTACAGTGCTTATGCCATGGGGAGATCGGAGAACATATGGGGCAAAGATTGTTTAGAGTATAAGCCGGAGAGGTGGTTGGAAAACGGGGGGGTTTTCCGGCCGGAGAGCCCGTTCTGTTACTCGGTGTTTCACGCCGGCCCGAGAATGTGCTTGGGGAAAGAAATGGCTTATGTACAGATGAAGTCCATCGCGGCTTGCTCGTTTGAAAGGTTTCATCTTAGCGTCGTGGAAAAAAAGAGCACCCCTGAACATGTACTCTCGCTAACACTAAGAATGAAAGGGGGCTTGCCAATTCAGGTTAGAAAGAGAGCTAGAGAGGAATAAAGGATCTACTAATTAAGGCTGTGTGGTGGTGCCTCCGCTGTTTATGTACATAATGGAGTGCTTAGACGAAAGCTATCGATGCAGTTTTGTTAACTTTTATTTGTACTAATCTTCTATTTTTATTTCACTAGAATTAATGTAATATATTCCAACAAGACTCGATAAAGAGAAGAGTGAGAGCTCACGTAGACTTGTGTTTGGGCTTCCTGCAAAATATGCCGCCCTCACAAAATGGGTACAAGAGATATTACACTGTTGGCTTGAATTAAAACACTATTGGACGGACTAAGGGCCCATTCGGTCTCACTGTAGGAAGCAATACTTGTAAGTGCTATTTGAGTAATATTTATTTATGAAAAATATTATTTGTGCACTCAAAATAGAATATAAATTTTATATTTATCTATTTAAGGGTTTAAAAATCACTTTTAACTTTGAGCAACTCTACATGTAAGCCAAGAAGCAGGGTGTTTATCTTATGCCTGACTCATCCAAAGTCCAATATTTTTGCACAAGTCTCATCAACATTTTTTTTTAAATACAAAAAACATAATCAGAGTTTTAAAACCTTGGATAGTGGGTGTAAAATAGGGGTGATAATACAACTTGTTGTTTTCGAGCCAACTCGTGTTCGGCTCAAAATGAGTTTGAGATCGAATCACTCGTTTAGTAAACAAGCTGAATTTTTTAACTCGTTTAATAAACGAGCCGAACACGAGCTAGGGTCAACTCGCTTGTGTTCTACTCGATAGCAGCTCGAATATATATATATATAGTCCAGCTACTATGCTTGTACAAGCACCAAGCAAGCAATTGGTGCTCGTAAGTTTTCTATCGTTAGATTTACCCCTTTGATTAAATTCATCCCTTAGATCATTCTATTCCACGAACCACTCGCTTAACCCAAGAGGCCAACTATCATCCTAACCATACATCTTTTCATCCAAGGGCTAAAAATCTACAAGCACCAATGACTTGGTACCGTGGGCCTATACTCTGATACCATATAAATCTGCCACGCTCCGGGTTTTCAGAAGCGATCTAAAATTTTCTTATAAAATCAGAGTTCGTAACATGACTCCAGGACATGAACAGATCCGCCACGCGTAAAGAAAATTTCCTGTCCAAACGGACGGAGTCTCCCCGGTACGCGCTCGGCTAGGCAAGTACAAAGATACCATCCATGCAATCAGAGTTTATAACTAACAGTTATAAATCTATCACGCCCCGAAATTTCAGAAGCGGTCTAATTTTTTATTTTATTTTTTAAATCAGAGTTCGAAAAATAATCCCAGGACGTGAACAGATCCGCCACGCGTAAAAAAAATTCCTGGTCCAATCAGACGGAGTCTCCCCTGTATGCGCTCGGGTAGGCAAGCACAAGAATACCGTTCATGCAATCAAAGTTTACAACTAACTGATTAACTATATAAATAAACCAATTGCAAAGTCCACAAGTTAATCCAAATACATTGTCAATCAGATAAATACTACATAACTAAACGAAACTAGACAGATAAGTCATGATCATAAATCTGAAAGAACAAAAATAAATCTAAATAACAGATATCCCGGGATAGATCTAGCGCAAAATCTCTCATCAGCGTCCCGACTGCTTACCACCCGACTAACCTGAAAATGGGTCACCCAAAGGGTGTGAGACACAACTGAATGCATCCTAATAGGTACAACAAGCCGGAGATGAACAAGTCATACCTACTGGCATACTATAATCGAAAGGCAGTAAACATGTAATAGGCAATAGCAAACGGTATGTAAAGCTAGTATGAAAGCAGATAAGTGAACCGATATAAATGCTGAAATAGTAAACTGTCATGGAAGCAATAACTGAAAGCTGTAAACATGCATCAATATTATAATAAACGAAGATACCCAATATGTGCCACTGTTGGTCACGAGGACCTCAGGCTAGTGTCGAACCAAGTCTGACATGTATCCCACACTTGCTGACTGATAACAAAAAGTGGCTCAGTATCGCCCGGTCCCATAGGTGCAACCATGTAAAACAGGCTCACGGGTCGAATAGACCACTCTATCGGTAAAGAACACCACTGTGAGGGATCAACCCACTGGTGTATGTGAAATGTACAGCTGGTGCATGGCGATCACAATGCGGATGCTCAAGCTCGCGGTCGGAAGACCGAAAACACGGCGAATAGCCGAAGACTTCCAAACGGGATCAAGTATCACAAGTATAATGACATAACAATAAGATATCCACCAACTCTATCATGTAACCAAGTGTAATGACAAGAATAATTAGCAGTAGGTGATATATGGCAAGTACAGTTTAAGAGTGTCTAATAACACTGATCATGGCATAAATATATATAAGCAGAGAAGAATCCCTACTATGCAAAGAGTGTCAACTACACTGGGTAAGGCACGATATCCACCTACTCTATCATGTAAGATAACCAACCAAGTATAATGACAAGAATAATTAGCAGTAGGTGATATATGGCAAGTACCGTCTGAGAGTGCCTAATAACACTGATCATGGCATAAATATATATAAGTAGAGAAAAATCCCTACTATGCTAAGAGTGTCAACTACACTGGGTAAGGCACGATATAACAGATAGTGAAAATGTAACAACAAGTAGGGCTAGTAAGGCAACAAAATGGTCCAATCAATCACGATACTCAAAAGGTTACACTTTGCCAATGCCCAGATCGGAGTACCCACCTCAACTCAGGCTGTCCTGGAATTCGCTGCTCAAAAGACGAGAAGGCTCCTGGGTGCTCGGGCCTGAATCACAACCAACTGTCAAAAACAACTCTCTCATACCATATAAATTTGTCACGCCTCGAAATTTCAGAAGCGGTCTATTTTTTTTTTTTTAAATCAGAGTTCGAAAAATAATCACATGACATGAACTGATCCGCCACGCGTAAAAGAAATTCCCGGTCCAATCGGACGGAGTCTCCCTGTACGCGCTTGGCTAGGCAAGTACAAGAATACCGTTCATGCAATCAAAGCTTACAGCTAACCGATTAACTACATAAATAAACCAACTGCAAAGTCAACAAGTTAATCCAAATACATTGTCAATCAGATAAATACTAAAGCATAGGAGCTTAATTATATATATATATATATATATATATATATAGAGAGAGAGAGAGAGAGAGAGAGAGAGAGAGAGAGAGAGAGAGAGAGAGTCCGGCTACTATGCTTGTACAAGCACCAAGCAATTGGTGCTTGTAAGTTTCTACCGTTAGATCTACCCCTTTGACTAATTTCATCCCTTAAATCATTCTATTCAACTAACCAATTACTTAACCCAAGGGGCCCACTATCATTCTAACCACACATTTTTTCATCCAAGGGCTAAAAACCTACAAGCACCAATGACTGGGTACTTTTAAAAGTATAGGAGCTCATATATATATATATATATATATATATATATATATATATATATATATATATATATATATATATATATATATACGGTTCGGCTACTATACTCTTATGAGTAAAATCCTTTCGTACTCATAAGTTTTTATTCCTTAGATGAAATAATGTGCGGTTAGGATTAAAGTAGTTCCTAGGATTTATACTATTTCACCAACAACCTAATAAACCCTAGAGGGACCATCATCATCCTAACCGCACATTTCTTCATCCAAAGACGAAAAAGTTATGAGTACAAAGGGGTTTATACTCATAAGAGCATAGTAGCCCTACGCTATATATATGGGTTCGGCTACTATACTTTTATGAGTAAAATCCTTTCGTGCTCATAAGTTTTTATTCCTTAGATAAAGGAATGTACAGTTAGGATTATAGTAGTTTCTAGGATTTATACTATTTCACCAACAACCTAGTAACCCTAGGGGGACCACTATCATCCTAACCGCACATTCCTTCATCCAAAGACGAAAAAGTTATGAGTACAAAGGGGTTTATACTCATGAGAGAGCACAGCTAAGATTTTTTTTTTTTTTTTTTTAAAGCAATATTGATAATAATTTTATTAGTAAATGTATACTAGAGGGTACATATTATTTAAGCATAGCAAAGTAATGACTCCAACTTTTTTTTTTTTTTTTTGTTACTTGCTCACGAAGCAGAGGAAGGAGACGCTAGGCTTCGGGCTGTTGGGGTAAAATTCAAAATTCTCATTATTTATTAATTTATTATTTATTTATTTATTTATTTATTTATTCTTTCTTGGCGCGAAAGAAATCCAACGGAACGTGGCTTCCGTTTCTTGCGCCTAACGAACGTGGTTTCCGTTTCTTGCGCCTAACTACCTAACTGATAGTTACGTGGGTCGAACGTTGCTTAACGTTCGATTCCCAACGTTCGATTTTCTTCGTATATTTATATGTCTGTTTCTCCTCTGTTCTTATAGGATAAGAAACAGAGAAAAAAATAGAGAAACCATATTAACCATATTATTTTCATATTTTCATCTCTTTCTTAATTGGGTGTTGAAAGAATTTCCGTCAACCTCCGCCACGATCGTGCTCGCAGGAGGAGGAATTCCGGTCGTACCTTGGGGTGGTGTTCTCGGTTAATCCCGCACGTAAGGACGGGAATCCACCTTAGGGCGGTGCTACACATGTTTCCGGATCATTTAAATATTTTGGATTATTTGCATTATCTGTAAGTTTTTATTTTATTTTATCAAGAAATCAGTTAGATATTAATCATAATCAAATTCTGTATAGATTTTTCCTAACAATCTAAGGTGTATACCCCCGTTTGATTGTGATTAATAATCTAACAAGTGCTGATCCATCTTAAAATTATAAGGAATATAATTTTATATGATAAGCTGGTTGTTTGTTTGAAATCATAATTTAAAATATTTCAAAATTAGCATGATAAATTTTAATTACATAATTTTATAGTTTAACTTATATATTTTAATTAAATATAATAATTTAGGGTGTACGGTATTGAAAAATAAAAAAAATTCTGTTATGCTATTGTCTATAGGTTATTTTTTTCGCTTAATTTTTTTTTTAAAAAAAAACACAATTAGTTTTTAAAATATAAGATAAGTTTTATTTTAAAAAAAAATTTAATGTTTTTACAACTGTATAATATTTTTATTTAAAAATAAATAAATAAATAAATGCTACAGTAAAAAAAAAAAAAAAAAAAACGTCACGATTTGAAAAAGGGAAAGAAAAAGGTTTTGCTCTAAATAAGATTTGAACTCACAGCTTCCAACCTTCAAAAAAAAAAAATAACTCACTAACCAATGAGAACAAAATTTAATTTTATATATATTTATTATTTTAATTTATTTTAGATCATTTTTGCAGCATATATATTCTTTTTATTGTATTTATATTTAAAAATATCTAATTCAAATTAAATATTAAATTATTTGTGTCATCTGGTTGCTGCTGAACTAATTGGGATAAAAAGATTAATATTAAAATCTTAAACAATATATATTTGTTTTATATGTATATATAATAAAACAAATAATAATAATATTAAAAGATTTATTGAATCTTTTTTGTAGCTCATAGTTGCTAGTCTTAAAAAAATTTTTATTCTCTCAATTAGATTATCTAAAATGTTTCAAACTTAGATACCTATCAAGCTATTTGTCTACTGGACAAATTATTTCATTTTTGTCCAGATTTGCTTATGAACTTAGAGAACTATTAAAATTAGGTTTGCACTTCCTTCAATCAGAATAGAAAACCAATACCGATTTAGTGAGATTGAATCAAACCCCATAGATATGGTTGATATTATGTTTTTAAGTTCTGATGTATCTCAGAACTTGTGGGGGAAAGTTTTTTATCAGTTTGATATATTTGGGTATCCTAATTGTTCACCTGTTCATATTTTTGTTGATCCTAGTATGATTCATTAGATTGCTCGAGAGAAAGTATTTCGTTAATTTAAAAGTAATCTATCTTATGGACTCAAATTTGTTGGTTGTTCTGTACAACGATACCAATTGAATTTCTGATTCTTTGAACATCAAATCTATTTCTATTCGGTGTGATTCTAAAGCTACAATTAAGTTTTTGTAAAATGAAATTGATAAATTTCAAAGCTAATAGACATATTAAATTGAGACAAGAATTTGTTAGATGTCTAATTTTTATAATGTTATTTCTTTGAATTTTATCATATCCGAGCAGAAACTTGCAGATTTCTTGACGAAAGGTCTGAACAGGATTAAGATTCTGGAGTCATCGAGGGGGATGGGGCTATACCCATAAAGGGCCTTCCTGCGGTGGGAACCCAACCTTTGTGATAGGAGATCCCTTGAAGAAGGTTCAATGTGGTAAAAACAAACTGTCAGGTTGGCCAAAGAGCACTTTTTACTGTTTTATAGAGGAGTTTTATCTCCAATCCCATCCCTATGATGAGTAGTGCTCTGTGTAGTGGTTGAGGTTGAGTTTATAACTCTTAATGGGATCCAAGGCGGTAATTTTCGTGAGATGTGACTCTACACACATCCCTAGAGGAAACCACCTATAAGAGAGTATCCGTATATGGCCGCGACTATGAGATGTTGGGCTATCCATAGAAACTCTTTTGAAAAATTAAGGTACTGTGCATGACCATAAATGCACAGACTCGCGATGGAAAATTCTGTACTGTGCGTGTGGTAGCTGAAGTCAGGGTCAAAGGAACGTAGTTCAAGACCTGGTTCACTCCGATTCCTTCTGATGGAAGCTGCTTACACTAAGTGGGGTTAAGTCTTTTAAAGACACCTCGCCTATTGCATAGTATAAACACCCAGTTTTTTATTTTTTAATTTTGATCTTGATTTTTATTTTCAAAATAGTGAATTCTGAATTTTATGGGGGATTGTTGGGGTAAAATTCAAAATTCCCATTATTTATTAATTTATTATTTATTTATTTATTCTTTCTTGGCGCGAAAGAAACCCAACGGAACGTGGCTTCCGTTTTTTGCGCCTAACGGAACATGGTTTCCGTTTCTTGCGCCTAACTGATAGTTACGTGGGTCGAACGTTGCTCAACGTTCGATTCCCAACGTTCGATTTTTTTCGTATATTTATATGTTTGTTTCTCCTCTGTTCTTATAGGATAAGAAACAGAGGAAGAAACAGAGAAACCATATTAACCATATTATTTTCATATTTTCATCTCTTTCTTAATTGGGTGTTGAAAGAATTTCCGTCAACCTCCGCCACGATCGTGCTCGCAGGAGGAGGAATTCCGGTCGTATCTTGGGGTGGTGTTCTCGGTTAATCCCGCACGTAAGGACGAGAATACACTTTAGGGCAGTGCTATGCACGCTTCCGGATCATTTAAATATTTTGGATTATTTGCATTATCTGTAAGTTATTATTTTATTTTATCAAGAAATCAGTTAGATATTAATCATAATCAAATTCTGTATAGATTTTTCCTAACAATCTGCTTCGGCGGCCTCGGCGACGGAGGAAGCAGACAGCGACGGGGACGGTGGCGGCTTTGGCGGCCTCGGCGACGACGCCAGTGCTGGACAAAGTGGCGGCTGCGGCAATGGTGAGTTTGAGTGTTTGGGGCGGAGCGCGACTCGGTCGGCACCTCGAATGCGGCGGCGGTGGTTTTCGACTCGCGAAGGAGCAGGAGCGGACAAGGTGGCTTGTGGCTACCTCTCCTCCTTTTCTTTTCTTTTTTTTTTTTTTTTTTTCCTCTGGCCTCTGTGAAGGTGAACTGTGGTTTGTGTGTGTGTGGGTCGCTCTCCCTCCTGTGTCGCTCCCCTTGATGCCATTTTATAGGGCTCCGAAGGAACCCAAATCCCTCTGTTTCCACCAGAATGACAAGATGACGCCATCTACAGCTAGCTTCGCAGGGTCTACTTACGGCGACCGGCGATGGGACTCGCCGGATTTCCAAAATTTTGGAGCAGCGAGAGGCTTTCCAGGCTCCGTACGGGGAAGATGATGTTGCGCGAGATTTCCGGGATCCCTAAATCTCATGGTGACGGCGACGATTCGACGGACTTACACCAGGATTTGGGGATCCGATCATCAACCACATCATCATCTTCTTCTCTTATATATATATATATATATATATATATATATATATATATATATTTATTTTTTTTTTCTTTTTTCTTTTGTTTTCTTCTTTCTTTCTTTCTTTCAATTTTTTTTTTTTTTTTTTTTTTTACTTTTGTACAGGTCAAAGACTCACAACGGGCCCGTCGGACGAAATACTTTCGAAAGGCTAAAAGTAAAAGAAAATAAAAGTGACCGAATATGGTCGAGTTAGTTGTGACACTCGATTAGCAGCATAGTGGGCGGAGTATAGTTGAGTAGCCTAGTGTGGCATGACTTAGTAGTATTATGGCATTGTACATGGACTAGTAGTTTAGGTAGAGATTTCATACCTGCATACGTAGAGTAGAGGCGGAGTATAGTTGAGTAGCCTAGTGTGGCATGACTTAGTAGAGGCGGAGTATAGTTGAGTAGCCTAGTGTGGCATGACTTAGTAGTATTATTGTAGGGCCCCTGAACTCCTTATAGCTTTTTCCTGCTTTTTCTCTGTGCAAACACCTGTTGATGGTGTGTTCGGCCCATAGCGCATCAAATGGATGCCACTGATGGACCCTGTGAAGCTTTGGCTTGTTGTGTTTGGCCGTCGGCTGTCTTTGCCGAATGTTAGAGAGGTTTTAGGCCAAAGCGGAGGTTGGGTTTGGTTTTCTGTCATTTTGGAGCTTGTCTGCCTATCTGGGAGCCCATTCAGGGTGTTAAAGTGGTTTGCGCGCTTATTGGAATCAAGATTGCGACCCGGCGCGGAAATTGGGTCAAATTTACCTTTTCGGGAGCCTCCGGCAAATTTTGGAGGTGGATTTTAGCAAAACGGATGTCATTTTTGGAATCAGCGCGCGAAAACGGTCAAGATGGGCTATTTACTTGATGTTTTTGGGCTGGCGGTTACTGTTCATGCCGGAACAGTGTCTCCGGCGATCGCCGGCGGCAACCGGCGGCGGCGGGCAGCGTCGGCGGGCGGCGGCGCAGCCTCGGGCAGGCGTTTTGCGGCCGCGGGCAGGCGGCTGAGGGCGCGGGCAGGAGCGCGGTCCACCGCGGAGGTCGTGCGCCGGGGGCGGGCCACGTGGCGCTTTCCGGTTGGCCGGTGCAGCAGACGCGGTCCACGGAATTTGGGCCCGGGTGCACGGTAGACCGGGTGGACACGTGGCATGAGGTGACTGGTTCGGTGTTGTGCTCCCGGTCCACGCAATCGGTGGAGTGGGTGACCGGGGCAGGTGGCCGTACGGCGGGGCAGGTGGCCGTACAGCCGGGTCAGCCGCGACGTGCGCGGTGCACGGCGCGACGTGCGCGGTGCACGGAGTGCCGGGGCCACGTGGCGCGACGCCACTGGCTGGCGCAGGTGCGCCGGGTGCAGCGGGGCCCAGGAATCCAGTGTAGTGGGCTACGTGGCCGGCCCGCAGCGTTTCGGGCTTGAACAGTAATGGGCCGGGCCCATTACTGTAGCCGCCCGAAAAATTTTGGGCGCCCGAAACCTGGACATAATGGGTATTTTTGCAATTGTTTCTCCAGCACTATAAATACCTGCCCGAGCCTCCTTCTTTGGCTCTTTTCTCTCAAACCGAGCATCATCTGCCCGAGCCACCTTAAGGAGAATTGTTCACCTCTTAACCCTTGATCTTCCTGCCAAGTTCTAGGATTTTAGGAGGCTCGAATCCCGAGGTTTCCCATTTTACGGCACGGCGCGACGTTGCATTCCTGTGTTCTTCTTCGGCGCAGCGACAGTGTTTGAGCTCCCCTGGGCTACCCCGAGATCACTTTGCTGAGATTCTTGCGCCGACAGACTCCTAAGAGGTAGGACTTCATCTTTCGTTTTAGTCGCGCTTTCCCGTTTGGAGGTTTTGGCACAGATCCCGAGGCAAATAGTGATTCCTTTTTCTGTGTGGAATTCCTTGACAGCCCTGAGGTATTTTGGCCGTATCTTTGCGCACGAGCGTCAGACGGAAACGAGCTTGTACAACTTTTTCATCTACGGATCGCAAGGAACGCGCTCGTATTTTTCTTGGATTTTCCTGAGGATTATTTCGAGGTGAAAATCACTGTTTTCTCAGTGAACTGTGCACAGTCTTTAGCACAGATTTTTTTGGTTTGATGTACCCCTTTTGCCAAATTTTTATCTTGACTTACCGAACTCAGATTTCGCCGTGCAAGGTACCGTTGCGAAGCTATCGACGCGAGGATCGCTGTGATATTTTTCTTGGAATTTCCTGGGCACTTTCTGCAGGTGATAATTTAACAGTTTTGAATTCGATGTTGTATGTGTTTATAAGAGCAATAATTGGGAGCCTTAGTGTATTTAGTGGACTTTGTATTGTACCAGGAGTAGTACGGGTGTGCTGAATTTGTGGAAGCAAGGATTTGGAATTTTGATATTTTCTAGCTGTACGGACTTGGACAGTTGCACTTCAGGTGGGTGGTTGTTGTACTCCTCTCCTTGGTGTGCCCACTAGGAATGTCAGAATTTCCCCTGATTTGATGATGTTAACTGTTATTGGTAGACTTGCATGCTCTAGGAAATTAATTAATTGTGTATTTGATCCATGTGGAATTTGTGGTAGCATGATTACTTTAATTGATCGCTTAATTTTTCTGGACTGCATGTTTATGGGCAAAATAGAAACTGAGGACTATAAAAGTGATGATTGTTCATATGTGACTGTCACCTTAGCCTATATTCCCTAAACTGATTATTCTTGAAAAATGGACCAATTATTGGAACAATGCATGAATAAACGGGTCATATAATTATGTCATCTTTTACTGCTACACTATCTTTTGGGACTTGACTTAGGAGAAACCATGCATTTATTCTTTTCTTCTCCTATTATTGATAGACTTGAGGCATAGTCGCTCGGGTTCGAGCGGGTGTTGGACAGTGTAGACAGGTATTGGGGATTTGGGACAGGTTGGGTTTTTGACAGGGTGTTGCGGCGACCACGGATCTTGGGTGGTTGACCGGGTTGTTACTATTGCATCAGATTGGGTGTTTTGGGGATCGGGCTTTCTTTAGTGGACGGAGTTTCCCACTTTGATCATAGTCATGATCCAGTCCTGCTATTATGAGACAATGGTTACAGAGATGCTTGTTACAGTGATACTTTACTCGTGTGGGTCGCTCCCCTCGAGTGCCACTACGGAGTAGGCTTTCCATGGTGCAGAGCGCCAGGCACCATGCTGGTCTCTTGAGTTCGACAGCAGAGCAGGCAGTGCCAGTGTTCACTGGCTGTCAGATTGGGTCATTTTGACAGGCTTCTTGATTCTGATGCATCACTTTCTCCATCCTTATTGGTTGGTCATGTAGAGGCATATTAGGGATAGCATTTTATCAGTTGCTTCATTTATCTGCACCCCCATTTCTTCTCCTTTCCCCTTTTGCCTCTGATCACCTGGTGGGCATATCTGAGCTGAGGCTTTACCCACTAGGGGAGGCTACTGTTTATAGTAGTACTTACCCCCATTGTCTTTCTTGTTTCCTTCTTCCCCTTTGTTTTGCAGAGTCCTCTGCGGGAGTTGCTGGGCCGTCAGCAACTGATCGAGGTAAGCAGATTGCGGACTAGTTAGAGAGCCACCCGAGGGCTGTAGCTGGACATTTTGGGTACCTGGTCTCCTCAGACAGTTTTTGTTTACTTCTTTTTGGGTCTGGCTTCTGCCAGCTGTTTGTATTTTTTAGTGGTGAGCTGGGAGAGATGTCACGCCCCGGGGTCAGAACTGTACCCCGGGCTCGCCAACAGATCCGCCGCCCCTACAGGAAGCCCCATAGAGACGTAGCGTCTAACCTGCAAGTAAGTATCTAAACTAACAGATATCAGAGCTGTAAAAGTAAAACTAACAGTAATAAGAAGTAAATCTGTCCCACAATAATATACATAAAGTCCTCACTCAAATACAGGAGTCTCTCAAAAGAAAACAGAAGAGTACAACTCGATACCTCACTACAAAATCTCTCACACCAAAAGACACTACCAAAAGTACATCGGGTACCTCTACCTCTCGCTGCTGCTGAAAGGGAAAAGATCTACCTCGCGATTCCCTTACCTCGGTCTGTAGGAGCTGGATCAGCAACGGGCACCGCAGGAACTGGAGCGGGAGTCCCTGGGGAAAAGACACCACGACGGGTGTGAGAACTACCTCCCACAGTAGTTCTCAGTGGGTGCCGCCAACAAGCCCGACGGCCTGCCCACCAAGTCTACAAGGGGCATAAAGTAACAAAAGAAAATGCAGTATAGAAAGCAGGAAAGTAAAACATCTACTGCTACTATGCCCCTAACTATATGCTCAAGGAAAAAGGATCGAAGACCAATATGTCTCTACTGATACTCGACACAAGTCACCCAATCCAAACTGACTGCCAAAACGGTCCTGTCAAACCTGCGCCTACCTACTGCTGTAGGTATGTCCGTAGCTGCCAAAACTGGCTCAGCCAGAGGGACGATGTCCATGACTGCCAAAACTGGCTCAGTCAGGGGGACACCAACATCGACAAGCCGCGAAAGAAGTAGCAAGCCCAACTCCGAAGTGGCACTCGTGGGTAGCGACCCCACCGAGCAAAGTATCTGCGCATCTCTGTCGATCTCAAATATGGCTCCTGCAGGCTATGATCTAATCACTGTCTCACTCGCTAACTAAGAATCCACACTGTCCCAATGATCATCTCCCAAAGATCCCAGTCCCACATGTTACTATCTCAATGATGAACAATCTACAGACTGCTACCAACACTACTCGGTCCCCAGACACGAGTATAATGCATCCAAAGCTACTAAACCTCCCAACCCACAACTCAGGGGAAGACCACTATGTCCAGAATGACAACAGTAACACATGACGTGGGAGAACTAAAGCAGATGTATAATTCTAACAGTAGTCATCTGAGTATGATGTACAATGCATAAAAGATGTGTTAAGATGAGTTTTCTGATTAAAATGACACATATGTTGCAAGAGTTCCAATTTAATTAACAGATTAAGCCATTAATCATTGTGGGAACTAACATACAGTTTGCACAGATTAATTAGCCCAAATACTATCATGCATGCATTTAATATCGCAGAGTTAGAAAGCAGTCCATAGATATTGAAAGCAGGATCACCCACCTGAAAACGCTAACTGTCCGAGACGGTACAGATAAACAGTCCAGCAATCGACAACTGCCCAGATCCACAGTGCAAAGAGCACAGAAAAAGTGCTCTTACAGTCCTGGGTACAATAACACATCTCAATTATACACAATTCACACACACAATTACTATTCCAAAATCTGCAAACAAGGTTACTGTTCACACGCGAATTTCACCTGAAAATAAATTTTTCAAAATTCCAATAAAAATATCACGACGATCCTCGCGAAGTGTAGATGTCGATAGGCTCTTGAATCGTCGAAATCCGATATCCAGAAGTGAAGATAAAATTCTGCGAAGTTGCTGCTGTCAAGAACCCAAACTGTAGCAAAGGGGCGTAAAAATGTACCCCAAACCCTCAAAAAAGCTCATTTCTGGGAAAAATGATCAACACGGAAAACGTAGATATACCTCTCGTGCAACCGCTGGCAAAAAAATCGTTCAAAAATGTGGTCGGGGTAGCTCTGCAGGTCTCCCGGACTAAACTGCGACGGAAATGGGCCTCCAATAGTAAACTGTCGCTCCGCACTACGAGGCAGAAGAAGCAGTCGTCGCGGCTTCCCAAAAATCTGAAACTTTACCAGAAGATTGGCAAGAGGGAGAGGAAGAATTTTTGTATAAAGCACAAGAGCTGAATCCCACGAGAAAGGGTGGAAAAATCCACCCCAAGCCGGCCTTTATATAGGCCTCAAAGGAAAAAGCCCAAAAAAAACAAGTTGCTGTTGGGTCGGGCCCAACTTTCGGGCGCCCGAAAAATTCCGGGCGCGCACAGTGCGGCCCGGCCCAAGATTTTCGGGCGCGCACAGTGCGGCCCGGCCCAATACACGCCGTCGGACGGGATCCCCGATCCGTCCGACCCGCCTCTGAGCCTGCCACGTGTCGCCCGAACAGCGAACACCGAAGCGGGCCACTCACCGCCCGCCACGTGTCCGCCCCCGGGCACAGTAAGGCGGCGGCGCCCGCCAATGAGCGGGCGCCACGTGTCCGCCCGGTTTGACCCGCTGCCCAGCCGGCAGCGCGACGTGGGTCGCACGTGGGCACGCGCCCCGAGGCACCTACCGCGCGTCCGGTGCACCGCGCACGTTGCACCCGCCAATCAGGGGATGACACGTGTCTCCTGCACCCGGTCCACGCCTACCCCAGCAATTCCGTGGACCGCGCCGCGTGCACCGACCAACCGGTGACTGTCACGTGTGTTGGGTTATGTTAATATGGATCTAAATAGGGGAAAAAACACCTAGAGGGGGGTGAATAGGTGTAAACAATAAACACTCAAAAAATCATTGCGCAAATAAACCCAATGCGGAAAAATAAAAGAACACGCAAGATTTTTACGTGGAAAAACTCCAAACCGGAGTAAAAAACCACGGGACCGATAACACGGCGAAATCCACTAGAATTAAAACACGTACAAGGTGATATAGCGTACTCACAGACGACTCAACCTTTTACCATACGCTCCTAGTAGATCTTCCCGCTCGCTCCACGACGCTTCTCGAATCCACGATCCGCGCCCAACGCTGAATCCATAGCGTCCAACGTCGAGTCCACGACGTCCGACCGAATCCACGGTCTTCACCCAATACCACGCTTCGAATCCACGAACGTAGTTGCACCTTAAATCCACAAGGCCACGCGAGTCCACGCGCCGATTTGGGGTAAATCGTTGTTTGTTTTGGGTGGTGATGATCCGCCGAATACTTAGATTAAAGATAGATCGGAAATACCATCTAAGTATTCATTGATTTGATTCTACTCAAAATGTGAGTATGGAAAACCTAGAATCAAATCAATCAATATAGATGAAGAAACATAGAATAAATCTATTGATTTCCTTTCTTCTCTATATATGTGGATTTTTCTTTTCGGCTATTTTTCTCTGTAATAGCGGATGCCCTAGAAATGAATACAGGGCCTATTTATAGGTTAGAAACCATTGGAAGAAGATAGGATCAAAAACTGCCTTTTCTGGAGATTTTTACCGACGGCGATCCGGATTGGAATTGGCGATCCGGATTGCAGAAGCAAGAAAGACGATTTCCAGAAAAATGGTAGTTCGGGATCCGGATCACAAAGTCCGATCCGGATCGTTCATACAGTTTTACCAGAACATCAATGTTCGGGATCCGGATTGCAAGCCCTGATCCGGATCGAGGAAGCAAACAGGTAAAACAAGTGTTCGGGATCCGGATCAGAGGATGCTGCGATCCGGATTGAACCAGTGTATGAACAAACACCCTTCGGGATCCGGATTGCCGAGTCCGATCCGGATCCTGAACATGTCCCATGTCCAGTTTTTGATGTTTAAGCAATTAAAAATTCTTCCAGGTGTTTCTACACTATAAGAAGTATTCGGATCATCAAAAATCTTTAGTTAAACGTACCTGATCCCTTTGAATTCTTCTTTCTTGAGATTGAGGTATACGATCCAAAGTTTCTTCATCTTCAATCTTCAAGACTTAATACATTCACGAAATACGCCAACTCAAATTCCGTAACAATCTCCCCCTTTGGCGGTTTCGTGACAAAACACAAATCCACAAAAGAAAATTCAAAAAGATATTTTTGTTGCTATCACCATACAACAAAAATTTACAAAAGAGATCCAAAAATTAAAAACATGAGATAAACTCCTAAAACAGACTCTAGACTTAGACATCTGTAATCTCTGCACAAAGAAATCATTCTTGACAAAAGAAATCGTTAGATACCTCAAGAATTGAATCATACAAAACCAAATACAGAGATAGAGTTTATTCTCATCATGACATATGAAGAATTCAGATATGTAAGAGAATCATAGTTAAAACCAACATATCTTCTAAGCATTCAAAAACCAAATGTCACAAAAATTAGTCCAACATCAACTTGTTAGTCATATTACATGCCCAAATAGTTAGTCGAATAGTTAGTATAGAGGCATGTCACAAAACACAAGAGAAAAACCAAAGTTGAGTTGAAGACATACTTACCTTAATGTTCACACCAAATTTACATCATTGTCAACTGTTCATCATTGTTCTCTCTAACGCTCTCCCCCTTTTTGTCACAAAATAAAGCCAAAACGTAGCAAAAGCTACAATATGTAAGGAGAGTTAAAAAGTTCTATCAATATGGACAACCTGAGAACTAAACTACAAGTTAGAACAAAAACTAAGTCCCAAAAAAAACTAAGAACTGCAAGGTCTGCAAGAGAGTAAAGCCATAAAAAAAATGAACAGAAGGTCCTGCTCAGTCTGATGAATCTGAACTGGTACAGCTCAGCTTGTTCAAAATCCCCTTGAACAGTTTCGAAATGTTTGAATACTTTTTCTTGATCTTCTTATGCTGAGAGGAGAGTTGCTGAAGTTCTGTCGACATTCTTTCTTGTGCAGCAAAAAGTTTTCGCTGTTCCTGACGAAGCAGTTCCAATTCGTCTGTGTCTGTAGTCCCTCTCTTCGAGTGTGATGGGTGCTGTGTGGATGCAGATGGTGCATTCATTCCCGTAACCCATGGAGATTCAGTTTGAAGAATTCCAGAAAGTGAGCGTGCTCTGGTGAGAGGCCCACTATGCTGACTCGCACTCCTTTGGACATTTTTCCTTCTCGTATACTGTTTGGTTGTTGAGGCTGATTTCATTAGTCTTTTTCCTTTGGTAAATTTCCTGTCCTCCTCATCAATTTTTCGTTGAACATCTTTGAAGAATTCGTCCCATTCTTCTTCATCATAGTCTGAGCTCTCTTCCTCTGCGTCCTTCGTCTTGATTTGAGTTGAATCATCCTGTTCCGTTTTAACAGATATACTCGTGTGCACCATAGTGACTAACAACAGAAAGAACCAAGAGAGAGCCATTGATCTGAGTGTTTTGAGTTTTGGAGAAAGTGTCCTGTGAAGAGCCAACTCAAGAACACATGAAAAATCGTCAATTTTGAAAAATTTGAAACATTGTACCTAGACAATCATAATCATGTAGAGAAGCTAAGAATCAAATTCGTTTTGCAAAAAGAAATTTAAAAATAGATCAATCCATGATTTTCAAAAATTCCTCTTTTATGCCCTAAAACAGAATTTTTAGAAATCGAAGCCTAAAAACTCGTTAATCATGTAAAAACCCAGCATAAACGTAAAACTAATTGATCCAGAGTTCTTATTTCAAAAGAAATTTGATCAAAAACCATTCACAAACGAAAAAGATCCAAGTTTTCAACTCACGTTTGATGAAAAACCATAAAAACTGTGAAAAACCGAGATTTGATCAACAAAACTTACTTGGAATCGAAGAACTTTGAGTTTGGAAGCTCCAAGATGCAAGAAATCTAGAGAGAGAAACTCTAGAGGCTTGAAAACAAAAGATTAGGGTAAAAGAAATCGAAATCTCTTTGTTCTTATAAAAACCCTAGCCGTGATCCGGATCGGATCGTGATTGTGATCCGGATCGGCTACCCGCAGGAAGAATCCTGCGTTCGGGATCCGGATCACTTACCCCGATCCGGATCGGCTTCCACTTTTTCTCCAGAAAAATTCAGAAAAATTCCATAAAATCCAGAAAAAGTATGTAAGCACTTTACCATGTCAACTTTAAACAAAAGACATCGTTTCATACAACAAGAAATAGATTATGCAAAATCTATCAAAAATACCCAAAAATGAAACGAAAATTTACGAAAGTTAAAACACTTAAAGTTGAACAACTTCAATTACATCTATCCTGATCTTATGTGTAATGCCTTTATCAAATCATCAATTTTGGTAAAGAAAATGAAATACCAAGATCAATAGATGTTTGAAATCCCAGATAAGTTAGATAATATATCTAGACAATCTGTTGAAGGAGTGGCTCTTTGAGCATCTTAAATCAAAAATCCCACCTTATACCAACCATGAAATATGACTGAGTCAAGTATTTCAATATGCATTTTGTCAACAAAAAATTTGCTTTGCATTCATGGAGTATCTTTTTCTTTCTTTCATTTCCTCCATGTGGTGGTAGTTTTCACACTCCTCATTGGGATGTAACTCTTTCCACATCTTTTGAGCATTTTACATTTCATTGACTCCCCCTCAATTGGCTATCAATTATTTAATATATAAGGTATTCAACCAAACCATTGATCTCGAATTCATACTCGACTAAGCAATCAAATATGATAATGACTATACCAAGAGATCATTGAGAGAGAAATTGACTTTGATCACTTAAAAGATGGTTTAATTAACGTAAATGATCATTGCAACATTGAAATATTATGATATCAAAAGCATAATAAATTTCTAAATGCATAAAAGGATGCAATTAAAGTCAATTATGATTTATGCTCAATTAATGTCCTATGTACAAAACATAGATAAAGAACAAAACAAAAACAAAAACAAAACCTAACCTAAGCAAAGGTTTCAAAAGAGTTTATTTCAAGGAAAGCATGCCAATTGCTTTACGCAAGTGAATAAAACGTTTTTGATCCAAAGGTTTTGTTAAGATATCAGCTAATTGATCCTCAGTTGAAATATATGACAGTTGAAGAATGTTTGATTCAACTAGCTCTCTAAGAAAATGATATCTAAGTTCAATATGTTTTGTTCTAGAGTGCAACACAGGGTTTTTTGAAATGTTAATAGCACTAGTGTTGTCACATAAAATGGTTACCGAAGTTGCTGAAATCCGGAAATCGCTCAACACGCTTTTCATCCAAACAATTGGGTTGAACAACTTCCTGCTGAAATGTACTCCGCTTCGGCAGTCGAGAGTGCTATGCAGTTCTGCTTTTTACTGTGCCATGCAACAAGGCAATGGCCAAGATAGAAGCATGCACCACTCGTGCTTTTCCGATCATCCACCGATCCAGCCCAATCGGCATCTGAGTATCCAACAATATCCAAAGTCGTTCCCATAGGATACCAAATTCCGAAACTGATTGTACCTTTGATATATCGGATGATCCGTTTCACCGCTTTCAGGTGAACCTCCTTCGGTGCTGATTGATATCTCGCACAAATCCCAACACTGAAGGATATATCCGGGCGACTAGCCGTGAGATATAGTAGACTTCCAATCATACTGCGATACAGTTTCTCGTCTACATTCTCACTATGTGATTCACTTCCAAGTCCCTTATGGCTAGTTCCCATTGGAGTCGGAAAATCCTTAGAATTTTCAAGATCAAACTTTTTGACCAACTCCAGTGCATACTTGGATTGACACAAGTGAATACCTTCATCGTTTTGTTTAACTTGTAATCCAAGAAAATAAGTCAATTCGCCCATCATGGACATCTCAAATTCGCTTTCCATGGTCTCCGCGAATTTGGAAGCATCATTATCTCTTGTTGCACCAAATACAATGTCATCGACATAGATTTGTGCAACAATGAAATTGTTTTGATAATGCTTCACAAAGAGAGTCCTGTCAGCTCCCCCTCGAGTGTAGCCCTTTTCCAAAAGGTGCTTTGTCAACCTTTCGTACCATGCTCGCGGTGCTTGTTTCAGACCGTAAAGAGCCTTTTTCAGACGAAAAACATGGTTAGGTAGTTTATGATCCACAAAACCTTTCGGTTGAGCCACATAAACTTCCTCATTTAAAAAACCATTTAAAAAGGCGCTCTTAACGTCCATTTGAAATAATTTGATTTTAAAATGACAAGCAATCGCAAACAATATACGAATGGACTCGAGTCTAGCTACAGGGGCGAAAGTTTCATCAAAGTCTATACCTTCTACTTGAGAGTAGCCTTGAGCAACTAACCTTGCTTTGTTCCTGATGATAGTACCTTCTTCATTTTTCTTGTTCTTGAAGATCCATTTGGTACCTATCACATTGTGTTGCTTCGGAGGCTTCGTCAATTCCCAGACTTTGTTTCGCTCGAATTGATGGAGCTCTTCCTGCATTGCTTTAATCCAGTAGTCATCTTGGAGAGCTTCATCAACATTCCTTGGTTCGATTTGAGATACATAGCATGCAAATCCGCAAACCAATTGTCTCCGTGTTCTAACTCCTTCTTGTGGATCTCCAATGATGTTCGATTCAGGGTGATCCTTGGAGATGCGTAACGTTTGAGGTAGAGGAGTAGACGGAGGTACACGAGATGATTCCTGCACATCAGATAAACTTGAAGAACCGTTAGATGCATCATTATTATCGAAAGAATTGTTAGAAGAAGATGCATTAGCAGGTGTATCATCATCAAGAGAGATATCGAGGGTAGATTTTTCAGATTCAAAGTGAAAAGCTTCATCTACCTTAACATTTATCGATTCTACGATCGTCTTAGATTCTAAGTTAAAAACTCGATATGCTCTGCTGTTTGTAGAATAACCTAAGAAAATCCCTTCGTCACTTCGAGAGTCAAATTTTCCAAGATTCTCACGATCACGTAAAATAAAACACCGACTCCCAAAGATGCGAAAATATTTGATGTTAGGTTTTCTACAAAACCAAAGTTCATATGGTGTATTCAATGTCCCCGGGCGCAAATACACGCGATTAATAACATAAACAGCAGTGTTCACCGCTTCAGCCCAAAAATAAAAAGGTAAGTTCCGGCTGTGAAGCATAACACGTGCCATTTCCTGTACGACCCTGTTTTTGCGCTCGACTACACCATTTTGTTGAGGTGTATAAGGTGCGGAGAATTCATGTTTAATGCCATTAGAAGTGCAAAAATCAATGAATTTGGAATTTATGAATTCCCCACCTCTATCACTTCTAACTCGAGTAATCCTTTCATTCTTTTCAATCATAATACGATTGCAGATTTCGAGAAAAGAATCAAAAGTATCAGCTTTTTCTTTTAAAAATGCTACCCAAGTATATCTAGAAAAATCATCAACCAATAAGAAAATATACCATTTACCTCCCAGAGATGGTTGACGAGTTGGCCCCATTAAGTCCATATGCAAAAGTTCCAAAGGCCGTTTTGTACCTATGTGGTTCAAGTTCTTGTGTGCAGTCCTAGACTGTTTTCCTTTTTGGCAACCGCCACACACAAGGTTTTGTTCAAAAGAAAGTTTCGGAACCCCCTTGACCACATCTTTGTTCGAAATTCTAGCAAGTTCCTTAAAGTTTATGTGACCTAGCCTTTCATGCCAAAGTGTTTCATTTTTCAAAGATGCTAGGTTACATTTTTCAGAAATCTTAGTAGGAACTACATAACAATTGTTTTCTGATCTAACCCCTTTTAAAAAGAAAGCATGGTTCTGTCAGTTACAGTACATTTATCAGATGAAAAATTAACTGAATAACCACTATCACAAAGTTGACTTATGCTTATGAGGTTAGTCTTAAGGCCATGAACAAATAACACATTATCTAGAACCGGGCCATCTGGAATAGCTACCGTTCCCTTTCCAACAATTTTGGAAGACCGACCATCTCCGAAAACAACAAGTCCTCCGGAGTTTTTCTCAAATGTTTGAAAACAGTTTTTGTCACCGGTCATATGACGGGAACACCCGCTATCCAGATACCAAGACGAACTATCATATGCATGCAAGGAAACATTGGTAGCAAGACAAGGGAAAATTTCACCTTTGCGCACCCAAACCCTTTTGGAGTGCGTCGGTAATGATCGTGAAGTTGATCTCCTAGGTGAGAGCGTCTTGCTTGAAGAGTTGCTGCTCCTTGATGATGTCGTCTTGAGCGGTGTACTACCAAGGCTCTTTTCCTTTGAATGAATTGCACTTGATTTTTGAGGAATAGCCTTTTTGGTAGTCATTGCAAGAGGTGCTTGAGGTGTGCGTTTGGCTTCCATCTTGCAATTTCTCCTTATGTGCCCTGAAATGCCACAACGAAAACATACCTTAATTCTTGTCGATTCCGAGGAGGATGTAGTAGGCTTGTTGTCGTTGCTTGTCGTGAATTCCGGTGTCGGAGGAGGAGATACCGACTGAGGCACAAATACTGTCCCACTCGAACTTGGAATGTCTCCAGTTTGAGTGTATCCGAGGCCGAACTTATTTCTTTGACCAAGACCAAGAAGTCTGTCCAACTTACTCCTTCCAGAAGAAAATCTCTTTAAGTCATCCTTCAGTTGGCGTATGGTCTCCGTCATTTCCAATTTTTCCTGTCGAGCCTCGCCGTTGAGCTTCAAGAAGTAATTCGCTTTGTTCACCATATCTATATAATTCTTCTCGAATTGCTCATTGGACTCTTGAAGGGAAACATTTGTTTTAATCAAATTATCCCTTTCCACTTCAAGATCGGTTGAGAGAGAGGTTACCCTTTTTACTTCTTCTTCGAGATCCTGCAATCTCCCTTTCAACCCCTTGTTTTGCTTAGCCAGTTTCTTTGAATCCCTCAAAAGTCTGTGGTAGGCTAGAGCAAAATCTTCACCTTCAGAATCATCTGATTCATCGTCCGTTGCAATCTTTTCAACAGGGAGGAGTTGGACAAGGAATCGGATGTACTTGCCATTAAGCACATGAAGGGTGAAGATGTAGTGGACGCGTGGAAAGCTGTCGCGTTGTCTTCTTCATCACTTGAGGATGACTCATTTGACGTGGAGTTGTCATCCCAAGTAACGACTTGCATCGCTTTCTTCTTTGCCGGATTCTTGTTGGGACACTCCGTTGCAATGTGGCCGTAGCCTCGACATTTGAAGCACTGAACTTGTCCCTCTGAACTTTTCTTATCCTTTGAGAAGTTCTCTTGCTTTCTTGACTTGTAACTTGAAGGACCCTTGCCTTTCTTCGACTTTCCGAAGGATGGAGTTTTGCTTGAATTTCCCCTTCGAAAGTTGCGGCGAAACTTCCTTGTCAAGAGAGCGAGCTGCTTCTCAAAGTCCTCCATAGAAAGGTTCTCGTCGTCGTCCGAGGAGGATGAATCCGCGTCTTCTTCTTTAGTTGATTTCAATGCGTAACCTGAAGACTTAGAAGAGGATGCCTTTCCAGAAGAATAGTTAGTAGGAAATGTCATTTCATAAGTTTGTAAAGCACCTACTAATTCTTCTACACGCATTTCGTCCGGGTGTTTAATTGTTTCAATGGCTGCGACCTTCGGGCGAAATCGTTCAGGAAGAGTTCTTAGAATTTTTCTTACAACTTTAAATTCTGGAATCTTCTCTCCCAAGTTAGCACATGAGTTTACGATGTCTTGCAATCGTGTGTAATAGTCAGTGAAAGATTCATTCTCTGCCATAGAGATAGAGTCAAACTTGCTCGTAAGCATTTGCAGTTTCTGAATCTTCACTAGGTTAGTTCCCTCATGCGTAACTTGAAGAACATCCCAGATTTCTTTCGCAGTCTCACATGCCGAGACGCGAGAGAACTCTGTTTGTGACAAAGCATTAAATAGAGCATTAATCCCTTTGCCATTGTAAGAAGATGAGTCTATCTCTTCCTTGGTCCATTTCGACCTAGGTTTTAAGGTGCGAACATCATCAATAATTTCAGTTGGATTAGACCATCCTAATTCAATTGATTGCCACACCCTTTCGTCGATGGAAATTAAAAAGGCTTTCATCCGTACTTTCCAGTACGCATAATTTGTTCCATCAAAGAAAGGGGGTCGATTGATGTTTCCACCTTCAACCATTGTTTACAACCCTATTCCCGCTCTGATACCACTTGTTGGGTTATGTTAATATGGATCTAAATAGGGAAAAAAACACCTAGAGGGGGGTGAATAGGTGTAAACAATAAACACTCAAAAAATCATTGCGCAATAAACCCAATGCGGAAAAATAAAAGAACACGCAAGATTTTTACGTGGAAAAACTCCAAACCGGAGTAAAAAACCACGGGACCGATAACACGGCGAAATCCACTAGAATTAACACACGTACAAGGTGATATAACGTACTCACAGACGACTCAACCTTTTACCATACGCTCCTAGTAGATCTTCCCGCTCGCTCCACGACGCTTCTCGAATCCACGATCCGCGCCCAACGCTGAATCCACAGCGTCCAACGTCGAGTCCACGACGTCCGACCGAATCCACGGTCTTCACCCAATACCACGCTTCGAATCCACGAACGTAGTTGCACCTTGAATCCACAAGGCCACGCGAGTCCACGCGCCGATTTGGGGTAAATCGTTGTTTGTTTGGGTGGTGATGATCCGCCGAATACTTAGATTAAAGATAGATCGGAAATACCATCTAAGTATTCATTGATTTGATTCTACTCAAAATGTGAGTATGGAAAACCTAGAATCAAATCAATCAATATAGATGAAGAAACATAGAATAAATCTATTGATTTCCTTTCTTCTCTATATGTGGATTTTTCTTTTCGGCTATTTTTCTCTGTAATAGCGGATGCCCTAGAAATGAATACAGGGCTATTTATAGGTTAGAAACCATTGGAAGAAGATAGGATCAAAAACTGCCTTTTCTGGAAATTTTTACCGACGGCGATCCGGATTGGAATTGGCGATCCGGATTGCAGAAGCAAGAAAGACGATTTCCAGAAAAATGGTAGTTCGGGATCCGGATCACAAAGTCCGATCCGGATCGTTCATACAGTTTTACCAGAACATCAATGTTCGGGATCCGGATTGCAATTCCTGATCCGGATCGAGGAAGCAAACAGGTAAAACAAGTGTTCGGGATCCGGATCAGAGGATGCTGCGATCCGGATTGAACCAGTGTATGAACAAACACCCTTCGGGATCCGGATTGCCGAGTCCGATCCGGATCCTGAACATGTCCCATGTTCAGTTTTTGATGTTTAAGCAATTAAAAATTCTTCCAGGTGTTTCTACACTATAAGAAGTATTCGGATCATCAAAAATCTTTAGTTAAACGTACCTGATCCCTTTGAATTCTTCTTTCTTGAGATTGAGGTATACGATCCAAAGTTTCTTCATCTTCAATCTTCAAGACTTAATACATTCACGAAATACGCCAACTCAAATTCCGTAACAACGTGTCCCCCGCCTGGTCCATGCACCGCCGCGCTCCACCCGGTAGACCGCGCGCCCTGGCCCGCCAATCAGGCGGTGCCACGTGTCCATGCGCCGGGTCTGTGCACCCCGCCGCGCTGCTCTGTGGACCGCGCATCACAGACCGGCCAATCAGAGCCTGCCACGTGGCATCCCGGCGGTCTACGGCCCCTCCCATGCACCATTTTCCACTAAAAACTTCCGGGTGTTCGTTTTTGGGCATCCGGACTCCAAATTAAGCAAATAAATAGTCATTTTCAAGCGTTTTTCCGTGCTGAATCCATCTACGACCTCTGTTTGGCCTAAATCTTTCCAGAAACTTCGGCAAACCCAGCCGAAGGCCAATACAGTAAATAAAAGCACACAGGGTCCATCAATAGCACCCAATTGGTGCACTGTGGGCCAGGTACACCAATACTAGGTGTTCTAACTGTGGATCCATCGGAAAAACACTGCATGGGAACCAGGGCCACTACAAGAGACATCTGTATTTTATTTCACTGTTGTACTTTTTACTTCCAGCTTCTGTCTGAGATACAGTAGTTTTAGTTTAGCTCTGATTATTATGCTCGTTTATTATTATTTCTTATATTTGAGCAGGTTACCGACGCTTCGTGTATGTGGGAAATACCGCATGCACGGCGGATCTGTAGACGGGCCCGGGTTCTGGTTTACACCCGGGGCGTGACAGATTAAGTTGGTATCAGAGCTTAGGGATAGGTCAGTTGGGACTTAGGAAACCCTAGGCTTTTGGACAGACCCTAGGATGATAGGGCGTGAGTGGCGTGACATTTTGCGAAAGTCGGTGATTTTTTATAGTTAACTCTTCCAGTGAGTGAAGAGAGATCGACATAGTCTATTTCTGTTGAACCATTATGTTGGCTGCAGACAACATAAAGTTACAGAAATAGGGGGATGTCTTTGACTTTCGCTAGATTGGGTCGTGTGGGGATTTGCTTCTGATTTGTCGTTTCTTGTTGCAGGATGTCGCTCCGGCGTCGTTTTTCCGCCGAGGGTACCCCCACTCCCCCTGAGGAGCTTGGGCAGGCGGTATCGGCCGAGCTGGGGGAACTGCGGGCCTTAGTGACCCATTTGGTGGCAAGGAGCTTTCGTCAGGACCAGCGCTTGGAGCAGCTGTTGGCGCAAAGGGGTGATTCTGTAGTCGGAGAGAGAGCTAGGGCTTCAGAGCGGCGTTTAGAGAGGAAACGCCCAGCCCCGGATGTTGATGGACAGGCTAGTTCTCAGAGACGGTCACGACAGTTGAGGCAGCCCCTGCAGGCTGCCAGGTGCACCTTTTGCGGGGGCCAGCATTCCGCCGGTACTTGTGAGCTGAGGCAGGGTCGTTGTTTTAGATGTGGACAGCCTGGTCACATCCGAGCTACATGCCCCCTTCCGACCTTTGTAGTACCTTCTTCGGCGTTGGCCCCTACCACATCCCAACAGAGATCGTGGCCACGACAGCAGCATCAGCAGCAGCAGGGGTCGCAGCCGAGGCGGACCCGGTCGTCAGGTAGGTGTGTTTTCTGCAGGGGGCAGCACTCGTCAGATAAATGTGACTTGAGGTGGGGTCGTTGCTTCAAGTGTGGACAGCCTGGGCACATTCGAGCCACGTGCCCCGCAAGGACAGCTGCAGCACCCACTTCGGCAACTGTTCCTACTTTTTCCCAGCCACGACCAGGAACTTCACCGACAGATCTTCAGGTAGACCGATCTTCGCCACCCCGCTTATTTGGGGAGAGACAACCATTGTCGAGCGGCCATGATTGCTTAGCACAGATGGAGGATCCTGCTATCGCTGACCGGGTTGTGGCAGGTATGTTTTACTTCCGGTGGTAGGATTCGTATCTTATTGTTATTGGAGCTTTTCTTTTCCTTTCTTTTTAGTAGAATGTGCATCATTGCATGGGTTAGAGGTACGGATTCCTGATCATAGTTGCATGTCGTGGAGCGTTGTGCGGCTTGCCCAGTGCAGTTGGGGCCTTGGATTTTGCCTGCAGACTTGCTTGTTTTGCAGCAGCTCCAGGATTTTGACTTGGTGCTAGGGATGGATTGGCTGTCACGGTATTCCGCCACTATCGACTGCAGAGTGAGGACGGTGACTCTTCATGAGCCTGGACAGGAGGAGTTCATCTTCAGAGGCTGCCGGAGCACGCTGTTCGCAGCGACCATTTCCTCGGCGAGAGCTAGGAGGAGGATGAGCAGAGGTTGCGCTGCCTTTTTGGCCACTGTGGTGGAGGTGCCTACGGCGGCACTGGGACTCGAGGATATCCCTATTGTCCGAGAGTTCTCAGATGTGTTTCCCCCTGAGTTGACGACGATGCCGCCGGAGAGGGAGATTGAGTTTGTGATTGATGTGGTCCCTGGGACTGCACCAATCTCAAAGGCACCCTATAGGATGGCGCCAGCTGAGTTGAGGGAGTTGAAAGCCCAGCTTCAGGATCTTTTGGATAGGGGCTTCATCAGACCCAGTGTTTCTCCGTGGGGAGCGCCTGTGTTGTTTGTGAAGAAGAAGGATGGGTCACTTCGATTGTGTGTGGATTATAGGGAGTTGATTAAAGTGACCATCCGGAACAAGTATCCCCTTCCCCGGATTGATGATTTGTTTGATCAGCTGCAGGGAGCGTCGGTGTTCTCGAAGATTGATCTGCAGTCCGGTTACCACCAGCTGAGGGTGAGGGCCGAGGACATCTCCAAAACGGCTTTCAGATCGCGGTACGGGCATTATGAGTTTACGGTGATGCCTTTTGGGTTGACAAATGCCCCTGCCGCATTTATGGACTTGATGAACAGGATATTTCAGCCGTTTTTGGACCGGTTTGTGGTGGTGTTCATAGATGATATTCTGATCTACTCCCGGAGTGATCTGGAGCACGAGGAGCACTTGAGGACTGTGCTACAGCTTCTGCGAGAGAAGAAGCTGTATGCTAAGTTCAAAAAGTGCGAGTTTTGGCTCCGGGAGGTCGCCTTTCTGGGTCATGTTGTTTCAGCTGCTGGAGTGGCGGTGGATCCGGCCAAGGTGGATGCTATTCGAGATTGGCCGAGGCCGACGACTATCACCGAGGTGCGGAGCTTTCTTGGTTTGGCGGGCTACTATCGGCGCTTTGTGGAAGGCTTTGCGAAGCTTTCCTCTCCCCTCACTCGTCTGACCAGGAAAGGGGTTAAGTTTGTTTGGAGCGAGACTTGCCAGAGCTGCTTTGAGGAGCTGAAGCAGAGGTTGATGACCGCCCCAATCCTTGCCCTCCCAGTTATGGGGGAAGGATTTGTGATTTACAGTGATGCCTCACATAGTGGTCTGGGGTGTGTGTTGATGCAGCATGGTAGGGTAATTGCCTATGCTTCACGGCAATGGAAGGACTATGAGAAAAATTACCCTACTCATGATCTGGAGTTAGCAGCGGTGGTGTTTGCTCTGAAGCTGTGGCGGCATTATTTGTATGGAGAGCATTGCGAGATATATACTGATCACAAAGCTTGAAGTATCTGTTCACCCAAAAGGAGCTGAATTTGAGGCAACGCCGGCGGTTGGAGCTGTTAAAGGATTACGATCTGAGTATCCTTTATCATCCCGGCAAGGCCAATGTCATGGCAGATGCTTTGAGAAGGAGGACGAGTCTGAGCTTGTTGATCTCGCAGCAGGCGCCGTTGATCGAGCAGATGAGGCGGTTACAGCTGGAGGTAGTATCCCCTGGGGTCTCTGCTAGACTCATGTCTATGGTCTTGCAGCCCACTCTGTTGGAGAGGATCAGGGACACTCAGAGTGAGGACCCCCACTTGACGAGGATCAGGACGCAGCTTCAGGCGGATCAGACAGGGGATTTTTCTGTGGATAGCTCGGGAGTACTGCGGTACAGGGACCGAGTGTGGGTGCCTATGGATCAGGAGATTAGAGATCAGATTTTGAGGGAGGCCCATTATACACCTTATACCATCCATCCTGGAGGTACTAAGATGTATAAGGACCTCAAGGCACAGTTTTGGTGGCCCGGAATGAAGCGGGACATTGGGAGATTCGTAGCTCACTGTTTAACTTGCCAGCAAGTGAAAGCAGAGCATCGCGTCCCTGCTGGCAAGTTGCAGAGTCTTCCAATTCCCGAGTGGAAATGGGACCACGTCACTATGGATTTCGTCACTGGATTGCCGAGGGCGCAGAGCGGGGCAGATGCGATCTGGGTTATTGTGGACAGACTCACCAAGTCGGCGCACTTCTTACCGGTTCAGATGACCTGGTCACTGGAGCGTTTGGCACAGTTATATCTGGATGAGATAGTGAGGCTTCACGGCATACCTGCTTCGATTGTGTCAGATCGAGACCCGAGATTCGTATCACGCTTTTGGGGGAGTTTGCATTCTGCATTGGGGACTCAGCTCAGGTTTAGCACCGCTTTCCACCCACAGACCGATGGACAGTCAGAACGCACCATACAGACCCTCGAGGATATGCTGAGAGCGTGCGTTATGGATTTTGGAGGAGGGTGGTACCGGCACTTGTCTTTGGTTGAGTTCGCGTACAACAACAGCTATCAGGCGAGCATCCAGATGGCTCCGTTTGAAGCGTTGTATGGACGCAAGTGTCGGTCTCCCTTATATTGGAGTGACGTGGGTGAGAGGAGGACTTTGGGACCGGAGTTACTTTTGGAGGCAGAGGAAAAAGTCAGGATTATTCGCCGGGATCTTGAGACAGCCCAGAGTCGTCAGAGGAGCTACGCGGATACTCGACGGCGGGACCTGGAGTTTCAGGTTGGTGATCATGTCTTCTTGAAGGTCTCGCCCTCGAAAGGGGTCCGGAGATTTGGAGTACGGGGAAAGCTCAGTCCCCGCTTTATTGGACCCTTTGAGGTACTTGACAGAGTTGGTCCTGTGGCATACAGAGTTGCCTTACCCCCACGCCTGGCCGGAGTTCATGATGTCTTCCACGTCTCAGCTCTGAGGAGATATGTTTTTGACCCGTCGCACGTGATTGACTTCACTTCGTTGGAGATCGGCGAGGATTTGGTCTACGAGGAGCGCCCGTTGCGGATTCTTGCTCGCGAGATGAGGGTCGCCTACCCTTTCTTGTTCGAGGCTTCTAGTTGGAGATACGTCTGTTTTGTTTTTCCTTGTTTCGGGGACGAAACTTTTTTTTAGTGGGGGAGGATGTAGGGCCCCTGAACTCCTTATAGCTTTTTCCCGCTTTTTCTCTGTGCAAACACCTGTTGATGGTGTGTTCGGCCCATAGCGCATCAAATGGATGCCACTGATGGACCCTGTGAAGCTTTGGCTTGTTGTGTTTGGCCGTCGGCTGTCTTTGCCGAATGTTAGAGAGGTTTTAGGCCAAAGCGGAGGTTGGGTTTGGTTTTCTGTCGTTTTGGAGCTTGTCTGCCTATCTGGGAGCCCATTCAGGGTGTTAAAGTGGTTTGCGCGCTTATTGGAATCAAGATTGCGACCCGGCACAGAAATTGGGTCAAATTTACCTTTCCGGGAGCCTCCGGCAAATTTTGGAGGTGGATTTTGGCAAAACGGATGTCATTTTTGGAATCAGCGCGCGAAAACGGTCAAGATGGGCTATTTACTTGATGTTTTTGGGCTGGCGGTTACTGTTCATGCCGGAACAGTGTCTCCGGCGATCGCCGGCGGCAACCGGCGGCGGCGGGCAGCGTCGGCGGGCGGCGGCGCAGCCTCGGGCAGGCGTTTTGCGGCCGTGGGCAGGCGGCTGAGGGCGCGGGCAAGCGGCTGAGGGCGCGGGCAGGAGCGCGGTCCACCACGGAGGTCGTGCGCCGGGGGCGGGCCACGTGGCGCTTTCCGGTTGGCCGGTGCAGCAGACGCGGTCCACGGAATTTGGGCCCGGGTGCACGGTAGACCGGGTGGACACGTGGCATGAGGTGACTGGTTCGGTGTTGTGCTCCCGGTCCACGCAATCGGTGGAGTGGGTGACCGGGGCAGGTGGCCGTACGGCGGGGCAGGTGGCCGTACGGCCGGGTCAGCCGCGACGTGCGCGGTGCACGGCGCGACGTGCGCGGTGCACGGAGTGCCGGGGCCACGTGGCGCGACGCCACTGGCTGGCGCAGGTGCGCCGGGTGCAGCGGGGCCCAGGAATCCAGTGTAGTGGGCTACGTGGCCGGCCCGCAGCGTTTCGGGCTTGAACAGTAATGGGCCGGGCCCATTACTGTAGCCGCCCGAAAAATTTCGGGCGCCCGAAACCTGGACATAATGGGTATTTTTGCAATTGTTTCTCCAGCACTATAAATACCTGCCCGAGCCTCCTTCTTTGGCTCTTTTCTCTCAAACCGAGCATCATCTGCCCGAGCCACCTTAAGGAGAATTGTTCACCTCTTAACCCTTGATCTTCCTGCCAAGTTCTAGGATTTTAGGAGGCTCGAATCCCGAGGTTCCCCATTTTACGGCGCGGCGCGACGTTGCATTCCTGTGTTCTTCTTCGGCGCAGCGACAGTGTTTTAGCTCCCCTGGGCTACCCCGAGATCACTTTGCTGTGATTCTTGCGCCGACAGACTCCTAAGAGGTAGGACTTCATCTTTCATTTTGGTCGCGCTTTCCCGTTTGGAGGTTTTGGCACGGATCCCGAGGCAAATAGTGACCCCTTTTTCTGTGTGGAATTCCTTGACAGCCCTGAGGTATTTTGGCCGTATCTTTGCGCACGAGCGTCAGACGGAAACGAGCTTATACAACTTTTTCATCTACGGATCGCAAGGAACGCGCTCGTATTTTTCTTGGATTTTCCTGAGGATTATTTCGAGGTGAAAATCACTGTTTTCTCAGTGAACAGTGCACAGTCTTTAGCACAGATTTTTGTTTGATGTACCCCTTTTGCCGAATTTTTATCTTGACTTACCGAACTCAGATTTGGGCGTGCAAGGTACCGTTGCGAAGCTATCGACGCGAGGATCGCCGTGATATTTTTCTTGGAATTTTCTGGGCACTTTCTGCAGGTGATAATTTAACAGTTTTGAATCCGATGTTGTATGTGTTTATAAGAGCAATAATTGGGAGCCTTAGTGTATTTAGTGGACTTTGTATTGTACCAGGAGTAGTACGGGTGTGCTGAATTTGTGGAAGCAAGGATTTGGAATTTTGGTATTTTCTAGCTGTACGGACTTGGACAGTTGCACTTCAGGTGGGTGGTTGTTGTACTCCTCTCCTTGGTATGCCCACTAGGAATATCAGAGTACCCCTGATTTGATGATGTTAACTGTTATTGGTAGACTTGCATGCTCTAGGGAATTAATTAATTGGTATCTGATCCATGTGGAATTTGTGGTAGCATGATTACTTTAATTAATCGCTTAATTTTTCTGGACTGCATGTTTATGGGCAAAATAGAAACTGAGGACTGCAAAACTGATGATTGTTCATATGTGACTGTCACCTTAGCCTATATTCCCTAAACTGATTATTCTTGGAAAATGGACAAATTATTGGAACAATGCATGATTAAACGGGTCACATAATTATGTCATCTTTTACTGCTACACTATCTTTTGGGACTTGACTTAGGAGAAACCATGCATTTATTCTTTTCTTCTCCTATTATTGATAGACTTGAGGCATAGTCGCTCGGGTTCGAGCGGGTGTTGGACAGTGTAGACAGGTATTGGGGATTTGGGACAGGTTGGGTTTTTGACAGGGTGTTGCGGCGACCACGGATCTTGGGTGGTTGACCGGGTTGTTACTATTGCATCAGATTGGGTGTTTTGGGGATCGGGCTTTCTTTAGTGGACGGAGTTTCCCACTTTGATCATAGTCATGATCCAGTCCTGCTATTATGAGACAGTGGTTACAGAGATGCTTGTTACAGTGATACTTTACTCGTGTGGGTCGCTCCCCTCGAGTGCCACTCCGGAGTAGGCTTTCCACGGTGCAGAGCGCCGGGCACCATGCTGGTCTCTTGAGTTCGACAGCAGAGCAGGCAGTGCCAGTGTTCACTGGCTGTCAGATTGGGTCATTTTGACAGGCTTCTTGATTCTGATGCATCACTTTCTCCATCCTTATTGGTTGGTCATGTAGAGGCATATTAGGGATAGCATTTTATCAGTTGCTTCATTTATCTGCACCCCCATTTCTTCTCCTTTCCCCTTTTGCCTCTGATCACCTGGTGGGCATATCTGAGCTGAGGCTTTACCCACTAGGGGAGGCTACTGTTTATAGTAGTACTTACCCCCATTGTCTTTCTTGTTTCCTTCTTCCCCTTTGTTTTGCAGAGTCCTCTGCGGGAGTTGCTGGGCCGTCAGCAACTGATCGAGGTAAGCAGATTGCGGACTAGTTAGAGAGCCACCCGAGGGCTGTAGCTGGACATTTTGGGTACCTGGTCTCCTCAGACAGTTTTTGTTTACTTCTTTTTGGGTCTGGCTTCTGCCAGCTGTTTGTATTTATTAGTGGTGAGCTCGGAGAGACATCTGTATTTTATTTCACTGTTGTACTTTTTACTTCCAGCTTCTGTCTGAGATACAGTAGTTTTAGTTTAGCTCTGATTATTATGCTCGTTTATTATTATTTCTTATATTTGAGCAGGTTACCGACGCTTCGTGTATGTGGAAAATACCGCATGCACGGCGGATCTGTAGACGGGCCCGGGTTCTGGTTTACACCCGGGGCGTGACAATTATGGCATTGTACATGGACTAGTAGTTTAGGTAGGTAGAGATAGAGATTTCATACGTGCGCAGTAGTTTAGGTAGGTAGAGATAGAGATTTCATACCTGCGCATACGTGGGTTTATTTGTAGCACTATTATCTTGCTACTAGAAACGTGGGTTCATCCACTGGGAATTATTCGTAGCACAATAGGGGCAAGAGCACAGTTTGGTAAAGTTGAATGTTCAGTTTAGTTTTATTCTGATTAGTTTTATTCTAATATACATATTACTCATTGCGCACTTACTGATTGAGATGATTGTCGTTTCTAAATCATAGCCCAAAATGCTTAAACTCTGGTATTATTACTAGTGTTTATTGTCTCTTATATATTCAATTATAATTTTATTTTCATCCGATATGGAACTATTAGGGTGCCACAATGCTAAAAGACGGTTTTGAAATAATAATATATAACTTAATAAATCATTCAAAAATTTGCAATTTTAATAGCTTTGTAACGAAGAAAATTCTTAACCGTGATTCAAATTTATTATTATTTAAGCAGCAAATTTGATAAATATTTAGATATATAAATATAATATTAGGTGGTAATCTATTTTAGCAAGGGAATTAATATTGGCAAAACTAATTTTAATATTTTCAGAGCAAACATAATGCATCATTTGAAATTTTTTTATCCTAAAAATAATATTTGAATTTGTTTTTGGTCAAAATTAGTTCCCGCTAGTAAAATTATCCCAATTAAATAATTATTTTAAAATTTAAATTTATCAGAGAGAATATTAAAGGAAAGGTTTGAAATCGATATTATTACTTGTATAATAAAATATTTGAGATACGGTCGAAACTATAAAATTTTAATTTTCATAATTTAACATTTTTTTTGTAGGAAGATTTTTTTTTTATTTTTTATTTTTATTTTTTCTTTCCGTCTGTTTGTCTCTTTTGCTACTGTGGGGCGCAATAATTGACACGAGCGTGATTTTGAAAGAATTAAATGAAATAGGAGAGGAAAAGTTGAAAAGAAGGGAAGGTTCAACGTACTTGGTTCCTAAATTCCAAATAGAAATTATTTAATTTAAATATGGTAAATATCGATGCGAGATCCTTTTCACACCTCGGAGTCCATCGTGTCCATCTAGTCTAGTTTGACGGACGCACAGTATTTTGCCACGTGTAACTTGAAACCATTAACTTTAAAATTAATTAATTAATTTATCTATTTATTTATTGGATCTAAGATTATTATTTTTATTAAATTAAGTAGTCATTTGGTAAGTTTACCTATTATAAACTCTCTTTGGGAGATTAAACTGAACGTTTTATTCAATTTTAGTAAATTTTTTTCATTTAATTTTAAAATTTTCATTCAATTTAGTCAAAAAGCATTAATTTTAATTATTATTATTTTATTTAATTTCGAAAAAAATAGTTTAAACAAAATTACTCAAAATTGAAAGGCTGGTTTGATTACTTACATCATTTGTCCCAAACTTTTCTTTTCAGTTAAAAATTCACTGGATTCTTAACAAATAAACTACCAAGTAACAAAAATTTAAAACTTAATTGATGAAATTAAAATACTGGGGACTAAAATAAAATGACAAATGTGGAACAAACAAACAATTTTTTTTTTTTTAAAAAGAAGAGAAATCAAGAATTTGAATGCATGTTTGGAAATGGAAAGTGAACGGGGTCTCGGAAGATTTTTCGCCGTATAAATATCTCCTCCAACTCGGAGAGCCAGGACGCTTTTCCTTTTCTCGCGTCTCTTGCTTGGAAACCCACCCTCTATTTTGTCAATCTCTCTTCTTCTTCTTTGAATCCGATCGATCCATGGCGGAGGAGAAGCACTTCAAGTACGTCATCCTCGGCGGCGGCGTTGCCGCGGTGAGTTTTTTTTTTTTTTTTTTTTTAATTTTCTTCCATCGTTTCTTTTTCTTCCTTTTAATTTCATTTTATTTTATTTTTCTCAACCCTTAATTTCCTAATAAACGAAATACTTTTCTCAATCACGTCACTTTTAACAACACATTAATATTAATCTTAATCGATCGATTAATCTTCTCGTTGGCGTCGTTGCGTAAAATCCGTAAAAATTGGGGGATCATCTATTTTTAATTTTCATCTTCTTTTTGCTAACCCTTGGAGTTTGCTATTTTCTTTGATTTGATTTACTCGGTAATATCTGAGGAAGAGATGGATTATAGTTGTTTTTTTTTTCTTTTCAAGGGAGAAAGATTTTTTTTAGCAAGTAGCATTTAAGCTGCTTTTTTTTTTTTTTTTTTTTTTTTTACACAATGGTCACCGAACTTTCTCTGATATTTTAATTGGGTCCCCAATCTTTTTGTTTTGTTAATTAAGTCTCCAAACTTTAAATTTTTTTCAATTGGATTCCTACTGCCAGTACTTCTGTTATAATTGGAGGAACTGGCATCATGGCGCGTAGTTTCTTGAGTTAACAAAACTATTGATCCTCAACCTTTTTCTGATTTTTCAATTTTTCAATTTAGTTCCTAAACTTTTTTTTTTTATTTTTTTATTTTTTATTATTTTTTATTTTTTTTAATCAATAGAACAAATTATAATTTCTATTTGATTTTTTTATACTTATTTAGGTAAAATGCTTAACAAATTTAATGACTCTATAAGTTTAACAATTAATTGATATAGTTTTACTTGTTAAGAAGTAAATAAATTATCAAATTTAATAAAATTATCAACGAATGTTTGATAAAATCTTTCTTTTACTATTATCATTTTAACCCAAAATCTCAAAAGATGAAGAAGTCTCAATAAAAGAAGAGAAATGCTACTTGAACATCCAAAAAGGAGTGCAAATGCTATTCCCTCTTATCCAAGGATCTATACTTTCTCTTATCTTGTCATTTTTTTAAATGCTAAAATTCTAAATAGTTTCAAAACTGTAGGACGAGGGTTGTAAGATTTACCGTCTCCTTTTAGGTGTACAAACAATATTTTTCATAAAAAAATATTAAAGTTGAGAAGGTCATTTCAAGATGGCATATAGTTGAGTGGGTCATTTCAAATTCAAAATAGTCCTATGTATAAATATAATGAAACTAAACTTCTTATCCTGACTATAGCATTTTAGGTGGCAGTTAAGCCTAACAGGTTAAGAAGGTTAAGCATACTAGGACTAGAGTAGTTCTAGGTATTAGAGTCAATCACCAGAATGAAGTGTAAGATGAGTCTCGATTGAGCTATGGTTATACAGCGGGTAGAGTGTGACTCCCCAAATGACGACTGTTGTGGGTGGAGCGTAGCTCTCCACAAGGTCAGTTAAGGCTAGTGAGATAAGTCTTACATCTCCTGATACTTGTGAGTGTGCTTAAGCCTTATGTAGACGTCAGGGCTTAGGGAGGGGTGAGAATGTGACACCTCAGGATTTGGAATAGTCCTATATATAAGGTATAACAGGACTAAATCTCTTAATCCGGTTATAGCATTTTGGGTGGTGGCTAGGCTTAAGAGGTTAAGAAAGTTAAGCGTGTTAGGGCTAGAGTAGTTATAGGATGGGTGACCCCTTTTGGAGGTGGGGCGTCACACCTTCTTTCTAATAGGCATGTATTCTCCCAGCGTATCAGAGCCAACCTATCAATTTTTATTAATATTAACAAAAATATAGACCATAGACGGGAGAGATCCATTTGGGAAAACTTATAGAGGTTGGAGAATAAGAATTCAATCGGTGAAAAAAAGTTTAGGGACCTAGTTGAAAAATTGAAAAAAGGTGGGGACCAATTGTGTTATTGACTCAGGAAACTATGCCAACTTAGCGCCACGTCAGCGCTAATGTGTCACTTCCGTCAATTATAATGGAAGTATTGATGGTTGGGGTCTAATTGAACAAATTTTTGGATGTTGGGGGCTTAATTGACAAAGAAAACCCAATTGAAAAATTGGACCATTAGTGTAATTTACTTTTTATTTTTTTTTGTAGAAATGAACTCAATTAGAAATGTGAAACCTTACTTTGTTTAGCACACTTTTACTTTCCGACTCTGTGTTTTGTAAAACCTTACTTTGTTATTTTGGCTAGTAGTAAAATACAGCATGTCAGTAGCTTGTAATCTCCATTTAACCCTATTTAATGGTAGGTCCTTATGGTGAGATAAAAATAAAACGCACATAGTAAAGTGTCACTTTTCAAACCATAGGATGACAAAGCGACCTGCGCTAAACGACAAGAGGGCTTAATGAACTTTAACCCTTTTTTTTTGGGTTAATTGCATACATATCCCTCCAAATATGTCGAATTGCAAATATATCCCTGTAAAATTCAACTTTTCATATTTATCCCTGCAAAAATCCAAAGTTCTTCAAATATGCCCCTCAGGTTAATCCCCGTTTGGAATCCGTTAATTTTTTAACAGATTTCATATAAAATTACTTTTTTGCCCCTTACAAATATATCCCTTCAAATATGCCCCTCAGGGTAAAAAGGTATATTCACTTTGTACTCTAACCAAGGTTAAGCATTTAACCTATGGTTAACTCAACTTTTCTAACAGTAGGGGCATATTTGAATAACGGTGGATTTTTGCAGGGATAAATATGAAAAATTGAATTTTACAGGAATATATTTGCAATTCGACATATTTGGAGGGACATGTATGCAATTAACCCTTTTTTTTTTGCTAGATGCTCCTTCAATCTTTCGACTCTTCAATAGTACATACAATTTGTTAATTGATGATAGAATTTTAAATGGATCTGTGTTTGTTCTTTAGTTACTTTTCTGGTATTTGTCTCTAGACTTACATAAGACCTAGTTTGGTGAGTAATTGATCCAAAAGTTCATTTAATTTGGAAAAGGAAATTGAGAGAAGCAGTTCTACAAAGTAAGTGTAGTGAGTTCTAAATTTGTGTGTTTCTTGGTGAAAAGCACACTCTCTATTGATGTTTACTATCAAAGTTGAACGCTGACAGTTTAAAATATATGCAAATATTTGCTCGCCCAAATTAAAGATATATATATATATATATTTTTTTTTTTTCATTTTCTTCATCTTGCGACGACTGGAATGGATGCTAATTATTGTGTAAGGGAATGATTAGGATTAATTGGAAGTCAAGAAAGTGAAACAGTTGTTAATTGTACCTGTTTTTCTCTGCTTGTTAGTGAAATGTAGGGTCTTTTATAAAATATAAATCAAGGATTTAAGTATCCATCGGCACAGGCCGTATCTACCGTGCCGTACCGTGCCAACAAGATACCGGCACGATACAGCTCCCGTGCCGATGGTACAGTTCAAAATCTTTTTTTCTTAAAATTACTAAGTAATTTTCTTAATAAAGTCCAAAATATTTGATAAAGATACATAATAAGCAATTAAAAAATTTTGTTGCTAAAGAAATTAAATATTTCATGCCATTATGTGTCGGCACGCATGTATTTTTTGTGACCGGCACTCATCGGCACGGCCCGGCACGCACCGTGCCGTACCGTGCCGGCAAGTTTTCGGCACGACCCCGTGCCACGGCACTTAAATCCTTGATATAAATAGAATGGAGTGTTAGGCAAAAAAAAAAGAAGAGAGTACAGTGTAGAATGTGACAACACCCTTAAACTTCAGAGTAGTAGTAAAGTGTAATTAAAGCCATAATCTGTTGTCTTTGTGCATGCTGATCGATTTAAATGTTTTTGGTGGTGTATTTCAAGGGATATGCAGCAAGGGAGTTTGCGAAGCAAGGGCTCAATCCAGGAGAGCTGGCCATTATATCAAAGGAGGCGGTATGTTGTCAACTTGCTTGAGAGTGTCTTAGTTGTTTCTATCTTTTGCAAGAAATGCCTCTTTTGTGTTTGCTTTTTTGCATTATCTTTAATTTTGGACCTCTGGTAGGGCTGTTGTTCTATTATGTTACAACCGTAGTGAGTTTTTATAAGGGATTCCATATTTTTAGAGCCTATTGCATCAAATTACAATTGAATTGTGCTGTCTAGCAATGAGAAAGTTTCATCTAAAAGCTTTATCAAGATGGCACAATCAAACTGTCAGAGCTAAGATTGTTGCACTTGCAACATCCTTGCGAGAAGTAACCAATTGTGAAGATTTCTGATTATCTTTTGACTAAGGACCACCATATTGTCTCACATGTGAAAGTACCTCACCTAAAATTTCTTAGATATAAAGTAAGGGAGTGGCACTATGGTCTTATCATTCCTTGAAGTGAGTGAAGATCAGTCTTTAAGCACAACCGCCGTTTGTACATAGCTACTAGCCACAGTTTTTCATCACAGCTTTCGTACTCCAATTCTTAAGCATTATCTGAGTAATGATCTCCACATTATTCTTTTTCACGTTACGCACATTCTTGTCTTTTTATAAACTTATGTGATTTGATTTCGCTTGCCGAATATTTGAAGAAACATGAAGTTTCTCTAAGCACGAAAGGTGTAATGGTAACCTTGCTAATAAGCCACTATAATTGTCCTTTTGATTCCACATAGTTATAAATATGTAAAAATATGAGATACATGCAGTCGGACTTGCTGCAATTTCAACTACATTTATTGTATTTGCTTGTATGTAGTTGAATCTAGTGGAGAACTACATTTCAAATTTTCATTTTAGATAATCCTACAGTATGATGAGATTATTTCCAATATAAGGAAACTTTTTTTTTTTGGTGTTCAAGAGACAGATGGGTAGGTAAGATTATGAGGCATGAAATTAGCTCTTTCTCCAACTGTTTTAGTTGGAACTATGGCTGATTTTCATGCAATTCCACCTGTAGCTATTGGGACTCCTTTTGCAGTTCTAATTGCAACAGTTGGATGCTGATGTACCAAACCAAGCAATAGATTTTGGTCTCCATAGAGTTAGATCTGCAGTGTAAGCTGCATACAATTAAACAACACCTTAGTAAAATTTATTGTCCTACATGTGTAATAGTTGTTCCTCTTTCATCCATTTTCAAATGCACTGACACTATCTTAGAAGTCAGCTACAGGATCTTGTCTCTCTAAGCTGCTGGCTAAATAGGCAATCAGCAACATAATTGATCTTTTTAAGTAATTACTATAAACAAGATATAAGACGAAAGCGAGACTACTAAATCTGTTTTTATCAGTAACTAAACTTTTTTGGCACACTTTTGAAGTTGTTTCGGGTTTGACTCTTGTTCATGAACATGAATCAACATTATATATAACCAACCTTTTCCATAAGATAATAGGTGAGGCAATTAGTACTTATTTCTTTGTTATTTTATTTTCAAGCAGCTTAAGCAATGTCTTATTTTTTTTCTTTTTCCTTTTTCCCTCAACATGATTTTCTTACACACATTTCATCTTTCAGGTGGCTCCCTATGAACGCCCGGCGCTTAGCAAGGGTTACCTTTTTCCACAAGGTATGTGCTTATCATCTGATGCAAGCGATGAATTCAGATTTCAAGTAGTTAATTGTACAATATCAATGTGTGTATATCGAAAAGAGTTCGTTTAACAGTGTAGAAGAATTCAAATAGTTGAATTTTTTTGTTAGAAAATGAACTATTTGGATGAAGATCAAACCTTGATCTTTGTTATTTTTTTGAGGATATCTATTTTCAACCGGTCATTATTGTGTCCATTTGATGCGCAAGAAATGATTGTCAAAAAAGTATGAAATTTAGTTTCTATATACTTAAAAAGTGTACATCATGTATAACGGTGTAGATTATCGATTTGGGCGCCTTATGATAGAAAAGAAATTAGTAGTACCGGAGCTTGTTTATTACTAATAATGCTCTAGCGTCTCTCTCTCTCTCACACACACACACACACACACACACACACACACACACACACACACATATATATATATATATATATATATATATATATATATATATGTAATTGAGCTCCTATGCTTTTAAAAGTACCAAGTAATTGGTGATTGTAGGTTTTTAGTCCTTGGATTAAAAGATGTTCGGTTAGGATGATAGTGGGCCCGTTGGGTTTAGTTGGTGGTTGGTGGAATAGTATGATCTAAGGGGTGAAATTAGTCAAAGGGATAGATCTAACGGTAGAAAACTTACAAGCACCAATTGCTTGGTGCTTTTACAAGCATAGTAACCGAACTCTCTCTCTCTCTCTCTCTCTCTCTCTCTCTCTATCTATATATATATATATATATATATATATATATATATATATATATATAGTTAGGCTGGGGTGCTATTATAAGCACGGAGACTCCTGTGCTTATAAGTTGTTTTCGATGTTGGGACTTTCGAATCGACGATCGGCTCCGTTAGACTTGATCTAGAGTATTTGAAGTATATAGAAAATAAATTTTGCGATTTTTCGATATCATTTGCCTAGTGATCAAAGTGGCTCAAAATCAATAATTTTAATGGTCGTGGTGAGCCGTTTGTATGTTTAACGGTGTAGAAATGTCCAAATCACGTGAAATTTTAATAGAAAATATTTCATACTATAACAAAAAAAGACCAATATCTTTGATCTAAAATTTTAATGTCACATCATCACATTTTGTGAGAATTTTATTTTCAGTTGTTGATTTTGAGCCCTTTCGATCACTAGGCAAATGATATCGAAAAATCACGAAATTTATTTTCTAGGTACTTTAAATACTCTAGATCAAGTCTAACGGAGCCGATCGTCGATTCAAAAGTCCCAATATTGAAAACAACTTATAAGCACGGGCGTCTCTGTGCTTATAAAAGCACCCCAGCTGCACTCTATATATATATTCTCTCGATATATATATATATATATATATATATATATATATATATATATATATATATATATATATATATATAAATGGTAGATATAAATGGTAGATACGAGGCATTTGCTCGTTTAACGGTGTAAATAAATCTAAATCAATTGAATTTTGATGAGAAAATTCAATAAACTATTTAAAACAAAATCTATACTCTAGATCTTGATTACAAGACTCCTATCATCGCTTTTTGAAGAATATTCATTTTCAGCCGTTCATTTTTGTGTCCGCTTGATGGATAAGAAAAAAATATCGAAAAAGCATAAAATTTAATTTTCAGATAGTTTAAATGGTTTAGATCATATTTATCGGTGTTGATCGTCGATTTAGAAAGCTCCATCATCGAAAACAAATGGGTGGCAACGGAGTTCGTTTGCTGCTGATAGCATTTCAGCTCAACTTTCTCTCTCTCTCTCTCTCTCTCTCTCTCTCTCTCTCTCTCTCTCTCTCGAGTGCAAGGCTGTTGTGCTATTAGGAGCACGGAGGACTCCGTGATTCTTAGCCGTTTTTGATGATGGAACTTCCGAATTGACGATCGGCTCCGTTAAACTTGATTTAGCATATTTGAAGTATTTAGTAAATAAATTTTGTGATTTCGTTATCATTTCCCTAGTGATCGAAAGGATTCAAAATCAATAATTTTTAATGGTTGATGTGTGCCGTTTACATGTTTAACGGTATAAAAGTATTTAAATCTGATGAAATTTTGATAGAAAATTCTTTATACTATATGCAGCAAGATCAATATCTTCGATCGAAAATTTTAGTGCTACATCATAACATTTTCTAAGATTTTATTTTCTGTTGTCCATTTTTAATTTTTTCGATCACTAGGTAAATGATAACGAAAAATCATAAAATTTATTTTCTAGATACTTCAAATATGCTAGATCAAGTCTAACGGCACCGATTGTCGATTCGGAAGTTACATCATTGAAAACGGCTTATGAGCATGGAGGCCTCTGTACTTTTGAGATACATCATATTCTTTATGTATTTTTTTCCCTGAAAAGTATTACAATATAAGCTGGCATGCTGTCATTTCGTGTTGCCCTAGTTTTATCCACTTTCAGTTTTGAAATCAATACCTTTAGATTACCAATTCCTAGATAGTATAGGAAAATTCAAAACCGTTCTACACATTAACATCAAGAATTCATTCAGATCAAATCTTATACAAATTAAATCCAAATTCATATGCTGTTTATTTATCAACTCCAATTTTGCTAGGTCTAAGCCGGTGTTTGTTTTGGTGTAAAAACTAGCTGAAAATTATTTGGCTCGAATTTTTTTTTTTTCACTTGTTTGTTTACTCGTAAAAGTATTTTTCCTCTGAAATGCTTTTACATATTTGCCGAAAAATTGGCCATTTTGTTTTCAGCCCATTTCGGGCAGAAAACAAAAACTCAACCAGCGAACATATGCGGCGCACGCTTGACGCGGTCCACATCAAGGAATGAAAATGTATGGACTGGCACTCCAATATGACTTTATTAATTTCACTCTATATAATAATGGAAATGTTGCATACATCAGGTGCATTGCATATATACATCACTTTTTATATTTCATCAATCTTCTACTATATTTTCCTATATTCCATTGGATATTTAATAGTTGTTTTTATATTTGAAATTTTGACAGTTAAATTAAAAGTATCAGATGGACAAGATAAGTGATTGAAGTGTGGTGCATGAGTGCACTCGGTGCACACAATAAAACGAATCATATAAATTTTTTTTATTTCCATTTCTTACCATCCAAACAAGTGCCATGGAAAAATCATTTTCTTTTCCTACAAACCAAACACTAAAGAGCGTAAAACTCTTTTTCCGCTGAAAACTTATTTCCACAAATTTTTTCCACAGTTTCACGTGGAACCAAACAACCCTTAAAATAAAATATTTTTCTATGTGCAGGTGTAAATTCATTTCCTAGTAGATGTTTAAAATAACTATTGTAATTATGAATTTTATTTTGTGTGATAGGTGCTGCAAGACTTCCAGGTTTTCATGTATGTGTTGGAAGTGGGGGAGAAAGATTACTGCCTGAATGGTATTCTGAGAAAGGTACATTTTCTTTTTTTTTTTTCCTCCAAATTTTAGTGACGGAACTAAAAATTGAAAATAATCTTTAAGAATTATTGAATTCATCATTTGTTGAGGTTGTGATGTCACCTCATACTGATGGTTAAGATCTAGGTTGCTCCTTGTATGGGGTCAATGAAAATTAAAATATATGTAATTACTCATTCCATTGGATCAGATTTGGGAACTGACAAAATTTTTATGCGCAATCGTCAATAACCTGTGTTTCGATTTATCAGGGTTTCATCGTAATGGGCTAGATATCAAATTTTTGTATTGATGGAATCATCATCCAATTGAAATTGGGATGCTTGGTTTGAATTGAGGATTAATTTGGTTTCATTAGAATTCTAGTCAATGTGGGAAAACTCATTATTGGATTTAAGTATCCCGCAAGGGGAGAATAGATATCATATTATATCTTATACAATTTAATCTTATATTGGTAAAATATAACTAGGTGATTACTATAATTTATACTACTAAGGCTCTTTGGCTGGAAATATTTGGTCTCTTTTTTATTGTATCTTATTCAAGGATTTAAGTATCTATCAGTACGGGCCGTATCCACTATGTCGTATCGTGCCAACAAGATACCGGTACGATACAGCCCTCGTGCCAATGGCATAGCTCAAAACCCTTTTTTCTTTAAATTACTAAGTAATTTTCTCAATAAAGTTCGAAATATTTGATTAAGATACATAATAAGCAATTAGAAAATTTTGTTGTTAAAGAAAATAAATATTTCATGCCATTATGTGTCGGCACACATGTATTTTTTGTGACCGGCACTCATCGGCACGGCCCGGCACGCACCGTGCCGTACTGTACCCAAGGATTTAAGTGCCGTGGCACGGGGTCGTGCCGAAAACTTGCCGGCACGGTACGGCACGGTACGTGCCGCACCGTGCCGATGAGTGTCGGTCACAAAAAATACATGCGTGCCTACACATAATTGCATGAAATATTTATTTTCTTTAGCAACAAAATTTTCTAATTGCTTATTATATATTTTTATCAAATATTCTGAACTTTATTGAGAAAATTACTTAGTAATTTTAAGAAAAAAGGATTTTGAACTGTGCCATCGGCACGGGGGCTGTATCGTGCCGGTATCTTGTTGGCACGGTACGGCACGGTGGATACGGCCCGTGCCGATGGATACTTAAATCCTTGACTGTACCGTACTGGTAAGTTTTCGGCACGACCTCGTGCCACGACACTTAAATCCTTGATTTTATTTAACTTATATTAGTTGCTTTACCGCAACCTTCTATACTCACTAGTACAGCTGGTGAAATAAGATTATTTCCTTGTAAATTTTGACATTAATTGTTGGTTACTTTCCATCTTTTCTTATGTGGATTCTTAATGTGGCAGGCATAGAGCTGATTCTAAGCACTGAAATTGTGAAAGCAAATCTTGCCTCCAAGACTCTGACTAGTGCAGCTGGAGCAACCTTTACCTATGACATTTTGATCATTGCTACTGGCTCGACTGTATGTCGCTAGAAAATAAACAAATGCTTTATGACTATATTTACTATGATGTGTGACATTTCTTTTCTACGCCACTGTTAGTCATCGTACAAATGGGTTTATACTGGATTCTGTTGTAACTGATCCTGAGGGTCAGAATATATTTCTCATGGAACCAAAGGAGTACACGCATTAATAATGTTAGGTCCACAATTTTATTTTCTTTCTACTATGCAGGTTGTAAAGCTATCTGATTTTGGTGTTCAAGGAGCAGATTCCAACAATATTTTTTACCTAAGAGAAATTGATGATGCCGATAAGCTTGTCGCAACGATTCAAGCAAAGAAGGATGGAAAGGCGGTAATTGTTGGAGGTGGATATATCGGTCTTGAACTTGGTGCTGCCTTGAAACTCAACAATTTAGATGTTACTATGGTCTACCCTGAACCTTGGTGCAGTAAGTTTCATTTTACTTAAACATCAAAAAGCTTAATTTTATTCTCAACTATGATATCAGTAGATTGATAGTCACCTCCAACTGTTGGAAACATTAACTCACACATAGATATTTAGTTGGGCTATTCTCATGGATGGATACTTTTAGCTGTTCTTAAACGTAGTTCTTGTTTCGTGTAGTGCCTCGGCTTTTCACAGCTGGCATTGCTGCTTTCTATGAGGGTTATTATGCTAACAAAGGAATCAAAATTGTTAAGGGCACAGTAGCTGTTGGATTTGATTCTGATGCTAATGGTGATGTAAGTATTTGGAGAAATTTTAGTCTTTAACTTAAAATACAGCTGCTTATGACCTTTTAAATTTTTTACATGTATCAGGTTATTGCGGTCAGACTGAAGGATGTAAGAGTGCTTGAGGCTGATATTGTGGTTGTTGGTGTTGGTGGGAGACCGCTAACATCTCTCTTTAAAGGTCAAGTTGTAGAGGACAAAGGTGGAATCAAGGTTAGATTAAATGATTTAATTATTTGTCCATGTTAGTTTAGATTAAATGATTTAATTATATGTCCATGTTAGTTTGACCTTGTTGTGTTTTAGTTTTCTAGTCAAAGCTATAAGATTATCAGGTATAAAGAAGATGGCACATTTATGGTGTAACTTGTGCTAGGAAAATCATAAACAACAAAAAAATGGTGGTTCATTTGTAAGCCATGGACCTGAGGGGACTCACTATAGTACATGTTGTTTAATTTTTGTTTAGTCTGCGCTTTGACACAAGAATGAGTAAAAGGGTTGTTGAAGTTGGTGAAGGGATGTCATTGAGGGCGTGTTTGGTTCGCAAAAAGTGAGAACTAAAAAATGCTGGTTTTGAAAAGTGGGGGTGCTAGATGTGTTTGGTTTGTAAAAGCCGTAAAAAACTTTTCGCCTCGTAGGAGGGAAATTGCAAAAAATGGTCAACAAATTTTCGTAATTTTTTATCGCTTGTAAATCCTCCTATCTTTTGCCTCAACCTTAATATTGCTCTCCCTTTCACCACATTGCCGAGCAGCTCCCCTCGCCCACAACAAAAACCAAACCGATTGTTCTCATTAATTTTGAAATCAACTAGAGTTTTAATTATTTAAATATTTGATTATCAATTTCATTATTTTTATTTTTATATTATTTTTATTAAGTATATATTGTTGTTATTAGTTATTGAAGATACTCACTATATTTTATTTCCTAGCATTTGTTTCTATTATCTACAACTTTCTAAACTAGCCAAATGTAAGAAGAAAAGAAAGTGTAGTAATCCGCATGCCAATTTTTAGACAAATCAAATAATAGAAAGTGAGACTCACTCTCTGCGTAACTTGTCACGCCCCGAGTTTTGAAAAGCAGGCTAATTTTTTTTTTTTTTTCTTTTTGTCAAAGTTTTAAAGCAATTCAGGGCATGAGCGGATCGCCACATATCTCTGTCCCCTTGGACAGAGTCTTTTCTATACATGCACGGCAAGACACTTACAACCAATATCAGAGTAGTCTAAACTACGCATCCAACTACATAATCAATTAGCCATTTTAAAACATTATTATAATTATCATTTATATAAATACATGATTTGCGGAAGATAAAATAAATAGTGACACAAGGGTCAGTGCTATCACGACAGCCTCACCAACACGTCCCGACATCCCAGCACCCGGTCGACCTGAAATAGTGGTCACCCAAGGGGTGTGAGATACAACATACAATGTATCCCAGTGGGCACGACGGGCCGAGAAATAGCTAATTGTACCTACTGGTATACAATAATCAGCGGATAGTAAAGATCAGTAGATAAGGCAGATATAACAAGCTATTAACTGAATAATCATGAATACAGTGCTGAGCATATCAAGGTACTGAATACTGAAGTAAGAGCATGCTGATATAGATACTGAAACAAGAAACTGAGCAATCACAAGAGTACAATTACTAAGCATGCTGAAGCAGGTAATCAATGCATCAATGGTAGAATAACCAAGTACCCAATCAAAGCCACCATATTGGTCAACAAAACCTCAGAAAAAACGCCGAGCCTGGCACTAACCTGGCTGACATACCCTGGCACCCTCGGGCATTAACCTGGGAGTCAACACCCCGGCACCCTTGGGCACTAACCTGGGGGTCATGGGTCCATTCACAGACCACTTTATCGGTAAAGAACGCAAGTAGGGGATCAGGCCCACGGCGTACGTGAAGTACAGCAGTGTGTGGCGATCATAATGTTTATGCTCAAGCTTGCGGTCCACAGACCGGGTAATCGGCAACAAGCCGGAAATCCCCACAGGGATGCAGTGACTGAATGCCAATTTGATCTCATCTCATGCAATACAGAATGCAAGGAACAATGGCTGTCTGTACAAGAGTAATATCCAAGATATACCGAGAAACATAGTAAATATCTGATAGCTAGCTAATGACGAATCAGGCATGGCAACAGTCCAAGATATACCGAGAACATAGTAAATATCTGATAGTTAGCTAATGACCAATCATGCATGACAAAAGTCTAAGATATACTGAGAACATAGTAAATATCTGATAGCTAGCTAATGACCAATCAGGTATGGCAAAAATTCAAGTATAAGCTAAATGACCAAGCCAACATGAAGAGTGTCTAAGTATAAGCTAGATGACAAATCCAACATGAAGAGTGTCCAAGTATAAGCTAGATGATCAATCAGGCAGGATAAATGTCTAGATATAATCAAGCATGGTATAACATCTAGATATAAGCTGATAATAATCAATCAACGGAAGGAATGCTCAAATATAAAATCTAGGCTATCACAAGAACAGGGGTCCGACCAAATAAGGTACCCCAGAGGGCCGAAGAGCTAAAGCCCGGACCGAAGATAAACCTACTTGTATGTAGGCGAACTAACAACTCCAACAGAAGACTCGTAGGCCGGAGTCAGACTGCAAAGACCTGAATCATGAATACTGATCAGGAAATGACTCACACATACCCAAACCACAGACTCACTACGCATATAGAGCTTATACCTGGATCTTTTCTAGATTACAACAAACTGATTTTCACTCAACGAAAGCCATCGGATCTCCAACAAAAAGTTTAGAGATTATGGGCGCACAGCCCAAGACAGCACGTGAGGTAACAATTGTGTTTAGACCCCTAGGGTTTTGTAAAATTGCATAATTACATGCATTTTAGAGCTTTTTTCGCTCGCAATAATTCTCAGAGCACTTATAAATCGAACCGAGACCACCAACAGGTGGGCCTCGACACTCTGAACACTGTGCTCACCATTTGGGAGCAGCACGAGACCCGAGGACAACTTCGGGCCATCTTTTACTTAGGCAAATAGGTTAAACATGCATTTTAAATTCTTCTACTTGGTCTATAGCCCAACTAAGGTGAGCATCATGCTCAGGGGGTCCAATAAGTTCAGAGGCTCACTGCCGTGAAGTTACAAGGCTGCTGGAACAGCTTAAAGAACCAACTAAGCCATTTTGAGCCCCTAGTTGCTAGAACCTCTAATCTGCCTGTGCAATCTGGGAACTAAGTTGAACATCATGTTTATCATGTCACATAGGTTCGAGGGCTCACTCTAGTGCAGCCCCAGATCTGCTAGAACAAAGAAACCAGAGCTCACACCCAAAATGGCCCAAGGTGACTCCACACAAAAATCCACTCAGTCATCTTTGAATCTGAAGTGAGCATCAAGCTCAGGGGAACATGTGGAGTCAGAGGCTCACTATCTAGGTGGTGTAGGCTGGCCGGAACAGTGCAGGGAGCATACTCGGCCATGAACACATGCATCCAAGAGCTCGGAATTGGCCACATGACAAAACATTTGTTTTGGTGGCCAACAGAGGCAAGCACCAGCCTCAGTGACTAGAAGGCGTCACCATGCATGCAACCGGGTCAGGCAACGGCGTGCGGTGGCCGGAGCTAGGCCGTGCGGCCAACTTGAAGCTCCATCAATGGCATCTTTCCATCCACGGGTTTCTGGATGCAAAGGACAGCACCCGAAGCTTCTAGAGGTTAAATAATGAAGGTCTGGGCAACCCATGATTGACGGCAAGCGGCGGATGGCCGGCCGCCATTAACGAGGTCAAGCTTGGCCTATCCATGCGGATCATCATCCAGCCTGCATGGACCACATGCAAAGGCATGAATCGACTCCTTACCTTCGTCGGCGACGGGGAGCAGCGGTGGCGTCGGAGCAAGAAGCTCGGCCAAGTGCCATTTTTTTCCGAAACTAGGGCTTGCCACCCCGACTTCCATAGTGAACCAAATCCTCCCAAATTTGGTGGAGATGGTCAAGAGGTCCAGCAGAAGCTTCTTATCATTTTAGTTTTCGTCCAAAACCGCCGGGAGCAAAGATAGCTCGAGGCGGAGCTATGGTGGTTTTCCGGCGGTGCAACTTCACTGCCGGCCAACCGGCGTTTCCCCGTCGTCGGGGCTGGGTTGGGAGACTCTCTAGGAACCCAAGAGGCTACTGCTAATGGTCTAGGGTCCAAAGAACCAGTGGATCACAGAAACTCACCTTGGCCGGAGTTGGAGAGGAAGGATGAAGCCGGTTCACCCTCCCCGCTCCGCGCGCGTCTTGGCTCCCTCAGGTGCGCTCCCAGGAAGCAGAGGAGTCCACCAGAAAGCACAGAGAGGAGTGTGAGGATCCCAGGTGCAGGTCTTCTTCTTCCTCACTCGAGCTCGGCCTTCTTTGCTTGGGCACGACTCCTCGGCGACCCAGGGCTAAGGAGGAGGGGGGGGGGGGGGGGGGGGCGGTTTCCTCTGCTTGAATGCATGCCGAAGGTTTTAGAACCCCTCGAATGGCTGTAACCCCCCCCACGAGGAGCCCAAAGGCCACCAAAGAATAAATGTGCATTTTGTAACAAAATGCCAATTAGTCCCTGCACTACTTGCCTCCAGCCCCAAGACCCTCTACTGTAGGTCACAATTGCACCCAGGTCCATCACCAGAAAAATCCCAAACAATTTTGGCACATAAAATACGGACCTTTTCGTGAAAATACTCTCTTTTTCACTGTATTTCACGCATTTTGAGGCACTGGAGTCGTCGAAATGAAAAACGGACTTCGCCACAACGTCCGGCTCGATGAAACCTATCAGGTAGCGTATTTGGTTTCTCGATTTGGTGCCCCTAAAAATTCTCGATCCATTTAATATAGTAAATTTATACTGCATGGCATGCATTTCGATGCATTAGAGCCGTCAAATGCGAATTTCGTCAGCGCCACTGCGCTCAAAACGACGAAGTCGTTAAATTCGACTACCTGGACTGTCAGGTTCGGACTCCATACGGTCGATCGGCCGACGTTGGTCGGCGTGGGAATTAAAATAGGGGGTTATTATTCACAACTTAAGTTGTGGGCCCCACTTGGTTTTTTGCTTATTTCGAGACGATCCGACCGTCGGATCGAAAATCGGTATATATTATTTTCAATCGATTCGACGAGACGGTCGCACTGGCGATTTCAGATTTTCAAGATCAGTCTTAGATCTGAAAGGCGGAAAATAGTGTCCCGAAAATACTGTTAATTTACACTTTTTGAAATATAAATATTCTGGAAAATATATTTTAATTCAATTTTCAGTTTTCAAAATTCATGGTTACTACATAGCTACTATATGAAAAGTAGCACTTTTAAAAGTGTCGATTTTTTGCCACTATTTTGCAACCAAACGCGCTCAAGGGAAGAAAAATACTTACCTAGCAGCAATCAACAGTTGCAAGACAAATAACGTTATGTTAATTGCACATGTAATCCCGAAGTTTAGCCGAAGTTTTTATTTGGTCCTTAAAAGTTTCTATTTGCAAGCTCGACATTTTATAGTCCAAACTACATGAAAATGTGGTTGTAGAGGCGGTTTTTAGTTCTCATAGGGGCGTTTTTAGCCGCCTCTATGAACTGTAGAGGCGGTTACGACGACCGCCTCTACAGTCTAGATAGCGGACGTACACACCAAAGGCGGTTTGATCGACCACTGGGATTTTTCGAAGTAGTCCTGTCGAGGTGGTTTAGACCACCCCAATAGGTTTATTTATTTAATATTTTTTATTATCTTGGTAGTAATATAAAGATGGTTTAACTGTCTCTACAAACATTATTCTGTACAGGCAGTTTAAATTGTCTCCACGGGTAAACAACATGCCATTTCATAGAAACAGTTCGAATCACCTATACGTGAAAAAATACTATAAAAATTCTATTAAAATCATTATTTTAGCCTGCATTTAGAACAGGAAATTACAAATCCGTTTACAACCAAATTACCTTGAATGTTAATGCAAATCAAATATTATATTTCTCAACAAGAAACAAGATGCTAAGCAATCATGATGGTAACTTAACATTTAATTCACAGCATATAGTAGCAACACAGAAAGCAAAACAATTCTTCAGCATAAAAAATTTCATAATTTAGCATAACATGTAATTCAAAAGTCAAAACATATAATCTCATTAAATATCTACCATATAAAGTAGCAATATACTAAATAAAAGAAAATTTAAATAGTTTCAGATATAGTCGACATTTGAATTTTTAATAATTTGTAAAATTAAAAAGTTTTGAGATGTCCTTCAGTTGAAGACTCATGACTTGCATCAAAGAGTGATTGTTTGGAAAGAATGCATCATACAGATTATTGCCACCCACAATCTAAAAAAGTATCGAACAATATAAAAATGGTTAATTATACAAAAATTCAAAAAGTTTCAAATTATATAAGTATAGAGATAACTTGCTATCAAATCTATATTCCTGAGAATTGAGAAATCTATCTGATAATAGTGCTTTTAGACGATCCAACTTTTATCCGTCATAGCGAAACAACTGAGACAAACACTTTATTCAATATCAATATAATATTAAAAAACTATAGTGCATTCATTCTTACTAAATGTAGGGTAAACTATCAAAAAGATGACATTATGCGCTCAATTAGTAGTCATGAAGCTAACGATTAATTTAGTGAGAATAAAACTAAATTCTTATCAGAAGCTAAACACACAGAAAATCATTGTAAGGAGATATAGTATAATTAACCTAATCTTTGAAAAGAAGAAGAAGAAGAAGGCGACCTCAACTATGGCAGTCCCACATATAGCTGGATCTTTGAAAAGAAGGAGAAGGCGACCTTAACTATGTTAGTCCCGTGAGCATAGCTGAACCTAAAGATATTCAAGCTAAGGTCACCCTAAGGATGTCTTTCGTTTCCATAGTTGTTGAGATTTAATGCGACAATTGCCTTGACATTGCACAGCTAGGTAAGACTAATAATAGTCAACTTTGTAGAGGAGAAAACAACACATCATCAAACCAATGAAAAATTTGTAATAAGATTAACAACATAAGCCCCACGATGTGATGCTAATGGGACACTTTTTTTTGTATAAGTTGTAAATAGACAAAGTAAAAGATTGTCACAACGGGTGCAACAATTTGGTATGCTAATTCTTAGATGAACTTCACATCTTGATAATAAAGCAGCACTAACTTGCCTTGAAGAAATCGAGATTTGTTTCTATTCTGAGTAGTTAGACTTTTTTTACATAAAGACAATATTATTAAACCCCTGCATGTAAGACTTTGCAAATTAATACAATAAAATGAATTATTTGGAAATGCATGAGAGATTGAGTATCAAGAATAGTAAGTCCCTATTTGGAAAGGACAATATTTCAAACAAACAAAGGGAGCGATGGCTATGAAAGATAGAGTCACTGATCTTAAGCCTATGAAAGGAGGCTGGGAGAGGGGGATTGGGGGACATCACGGGAAGCCAGTTGGGCTGTCGCAAAAGAGAGGCGGGGGCTTTCAGGAAAGGAGAGGCGACAAATGAGGTAGGAGGAGAGAGGCAAGGATAGAATATAGGTTTGTTTGAGGTCCAAAATAGGATTTATAATTTTTTTGAAAGATTTTGAAATTTCTAAAAATTTTTGAAATATTTTTTGAAATATTTTTTGGTATTTTTTTGAATTTTTTGAAATTGAAAAAAGAAATTATGAAAATTACAAAAAATAAAGTAAAATAGAAGAAATTTAGAAATTTTTTTAAAAAAGAAAAGATAAATCATGACTCACTCTTGAATCGAACTCGCTTCGCGTTTGGACTCACTATAGGGTGACGCATTCGCGAAAGAAAAAAAAACACTATTGCCAAAGCATTTGTCTTCATAATAGATTCATTTTTTTTTTTTTTTTTTTTTTTTTTTTTTTTTTTTTTTTTTTTTTTTGAGAAAGTACAAAATACATGTCAAAAGAACTGGCTGGAAAAGTCGCCCAAAATATAATTTACTCGACTACAAACTCACTACCCCTCCAAAATCGAGACCTATAACTTAACAGAGTTTAACGGTTATCAAATATTCTTGAGTTCCTTTCTTTCCAAACTTTCTAACATGTCGCAGCAAAACACAGATTGAAAAGGATTTTAGAAAGCCCCGACAGTGAGTTCCTGGCTTGACACCATCTAGTTGCTAAATCTCCTGGTTGATCTAACAACAACTGTCTAGCGGTTGGTATGTATTGCAATAGTTTGACCCACAGGAACTCGGCAAACCTATAGCCAAAAAGTATGTGCTCCAGATTTTCATCATTCATATAACATAAAACACATATAGACGGTCCATGCCATCCTTGCTTAACCAGTATATCTGTCGTGAGGACCCTTTTTCTTGTGGCTATCCACAAGAAATCTTAATCTTATGAGGTGCTTTAAGCTTCCAAAGATGAGGAATCTTTCAATCTTTGACTCCACCAAAGATTAGAAAATTATATGCACTCCGGATTGAGAACTTACCACCTTTGCTTCACCTCCAAAAAATTGAGTCATCATCGTTTGACAGAGTGATGTCTGCCACCAATCCTGAGAAATGTTTAAGCTCGTCTTGACTGCCTTCATTCCGCAAAGAGTTAAACCCAAGTTTGGAGCGCGAAGCAAAGCGTGAGAGCCAAACACTGACTGACGCCTTTTTCTGGCTCACCGAGGCATGAAGGATAGGGAAGCGATAATGTAATAGAAGTTCTGTCGCACCTTCTAGCGTTCCAAAATGGTGTGATCTTTCCATTGCCTATCTAGAAGGATACATAAGTGAAAAAGACGCAATAGGTTTAAGAAGACCCTTCCAAAGAGGTGAACATCTAGTGGGTGTTTTACTATTATATGAGAGCAGTTTGCGTTTGTAATGTTTGTGCCCTAGAAGCTGGACCCTTGGTAGTGATGGCGAGCTATAAAATCTCCATAAACCCTTCATCAATAAGGCCGAGTTTATACTTTTTAAATTGCGAACGCCGATTCCACGAAGTTCTTTCGGGCGACACACATTTTCCAACTTTACAAGGCAATAGAAGCCGTTATCTAATTTTTTACCACTCCAGAAAAAACTCCTACGGATCTTATCAATACTTTTTACCACCCAGATTGGCAGCTAGAATACCAAAGAGAAGTATGTAGGAATGCTAGAGAGTACAAAAATTGAGTAATACAAGTCGCCCTCCACTAGATAGCATCATTCCTTTCCAACTTGCCAACCTATTGTCAATCTTCTCAATGAGTGGCAAATATTTAATCTTTGCCAATCCCTTGGGGGTAAGAGGGAGCCCCAGGTACGTAAGAGGAAAGTCTTGTGAAGTGCATTCCAAAAAATTGGACAACATTGAAGTTTGGTTGACTGACAGGTTAAGAGGGATAAGAGCACTCTTGTTGTAATTTATCTTGAGACCAGAGCTTTTAGTGAAGGCTTCTTATATTAGCTTGATGACCACTGTCGACCTAAGGGAACCATCAAAGAATAGGAGCATATCATCAGCAAACTGTAGGGTGTGAGCGCTAAAATTCCCTACCCCCATTGCAGTAAAAGCATTAGTATCAACTACAATTTGTAGCATTTTGAAAAGCACATCGGCACAAAGGATAAAAAGCTGTGGAGTGTTGCCCTGACGGAATCCTCTTTTGCATTTGAAGGCATTCCCCGGAACCCCATTGAGATGACCGAAGCAGAGAATTTATCCAACCACGTCATTGATCTCCGAAGTCCTTTACCTGCAACAATTCACCTAGAAAATGCCAACTGATGTGATCAAAAGCTCGTTCAAAGTTGAGTTTCAACAGAGCGGCCTTCTGCTTGGTAGAATAAAGATGACGAATAAGAATATGAGCACAGTAAGTTATCAAGTATATGTCTCCCTTTGACGAATGCTGCTTGATGCAAATTAATTAGGCTACCCATCACTTTTTGCAGTCTATCCGCCAAAACTTTTGAGATGATTTTAGGCAAGCTATGCACCAGACAAATAGGACCGAGATCCCTTGCTGTTGTAACAATTTTCTTCTTAGGGACAAGGCATACCTAGTTGGAGTTGAGTTTGGTCAGATTTGCAGTCCCATTGTAGAAGTTTTTGAAGACCTCCATTATGTCCTCTTTAAGAAAATTCCATAAGTGTTGATAGAATAACATCGGCAATCCGTCTGGCCGAGACATCAGAAGGTTGGGGAAAACTAGTTGTTCTTCCTCGTATAATTGAGAAAGGTTGATGGTGCTCTTGGGAATGCATTCTGTTCCTAACGGGTTATAAAAGAACACAAACAAATGGTTTGCGATACTACCATAGGAAGAAAAGGTAGAGCTATCATCAGAGATGCTGGAAATAAAGTTTATGCTTCTACGACCACTTGCTTTGAGATGAAAATTTTTTGTATTGGCATCACCCGCCTTTAACCACTGTACTCGGGATCTCTATTTTCACATTAATTCTTCTTGCAAACAAAGTTCTTCGTATCTCCCTTGGAGTTGAGATCTTAATAAGCTTTCAATATCTAAACTAGATATGTTTTCCTCGGCCTTATCAAGCCATTCAGTCCATCGAAGTCATAAGTTGCTCTGTTTCTTGATTGCCGATGTCAGGCCCGTACTCCAGGAAGCTAGGGCCCTTTGGAAATTTTTAACTTTTGCGGCAAAGCGGCTAGATGCGTCCAAATCAGGTAACGTCTGATTCCATGCATTATAAATAACTTTAGACGAAGCAAGGTAGTGGAACTAGAAAGTCTCGAAGTGGAATAAATTAGCCGAGGGCACAAAAGTGTAGGCCGTGAGTATTAGCGAAGTATGATCAGAAGTGGGTCTCGGCAGCGCCCTCAATGCATAATTGGGGAACTTGTGTCACCATCCTTGCGAAATAAAGGCCCGGTCCAAGCGCTCGAGAGTAGGATTGTGTCGCTCGTTCAACCATGTAAAAGATCTATTAAGGAGAGGCAGATCCAACAGGCCGATATCGCTGACTAGTTCCCTGAACTACAGAATTTCTGAGATATTAGATGTCGCCTTATTCATCGTGAAGCGAAAGCAAAATATTGAAGTCCCTTAGGGCTGCCCATACATCCCTTGAGCGTGCACTAATAAGTCGGAGTTCATTGAAGAAATTAGCTCTAAGGGAATGACAATTTGGACCATAGATGTTAGAGATCAAGAACACAGTATCATCCATCTTTTTTTTTAGCACCACATTGAGTGAGTAAAGGCCCAACCACTTTTCCATATAGTTAAAGAGATTTGGATTCCACGTCGTTATCAGTCCTCTTGTGGTTCTGACCGCATCAAGAGGTCGATAGTCTTGTAGGTAAAATCCGCAAAAGGACTGGAATTTAGATATAGAAGTGCATTGGATCTTAGTTTCCTGGAGGCAGACCACACTGCATTTGCTATTCAAGATAAAAGATTTGACAATGGAGCACTTGGCCTGGTTATTCAGACCTCTTACATTCCAAGACAAAAAACAAAAAACTCTATTTCTAGCCATAAGGAAAACATTCATCCCAACCCTTTCCTTTCCCCCACCTTCAGCAACAAAGAAGGGACTATACCCCGTCAATGCTATCGTTGGTATGTTGACCATCCACATTGTGAAGGGTATGGTGGTCCACTACCTCCATCAAAAATGCCACAAGCCTTCTTGATCTTTTGCACCTCTTCCTCCAATTAAAGCGGAGTCGCAAGATCCACCCTAGGCATATACTGTAATTCCTCAATGTTGGTTGGCTGGCGTGATTCCAATGTCTGCGGGGTTGGAACCCTCTCGGAATGATCCCTTATGGAAGAATTTGTCGAAGAAGGAGGCCTAGAGGACTTTGATAGCCAGTTTGCTAACTTTAGTTTCTTACACATTAATTCTTGAGCTTTCTGATAGGTGGTTTTCTTGGATCCCTTGTTTTTGGTAGTGAGGTGCAAGCTTTTCCGATAAAGGTTGCGCTTAGCTGGAGCCGGGCGATCCATGCAGAAGGATTTAGATTGCAGACTAGGAAGAGCGTCCAGTGTCAAAGAAAACCTTCTTTTAGATGGCCTAGGCGCAGAGAGGTCCAGCATATGGGTGCCGATAAAGGTTGCGCTTAGCTGGAGCCGGGCGATCCATGCAGAAGGATTTAGATTGCAGACTAGGAAGAGCGTCCAGTGTCAAAGAAAACCTTCTTTTAGATGGCCTAGGCGCAGAGAGGTCCAGCATATGGGTGCCTTTGGATAAAGTAGGCCCGTTCGGAGAAGATTGATTCTTATCAGGGGGCCCAAGTAGGATCTGTTCTAGTGCACTAAGGCTTACATCACCTACCAAAAGGGGTTAGTCAATTGGGCCGAAAGTGGGGCCTAGAGCAGGTAGATCCTCTAGGGCTAGAGGAGCGGGAGATGTGTCCAAATGGTTCAAGGGTAGAACCCAAGGACCCTCGTTAGCGCTGCCATTGACAGTACTGATCAACTCTATCACTAGGTACGCCCGTGTAATGTGACCCGAATTTGAATTTGAAGGTGAACTTGAGATCGGTCGCGAATCCAGTGCTTGCCGTCGCTGCACTCCAGAACCCTCACCTTCCCGAGGACCGGACCTCTCGGCATGAGTGCTTACAAAGTCTCCAGCAGCGAGTGGAACAGAGGAAAAGGCTGAACACCGGATAAAGTTTTCTTGATCCTCCATGGTGGTCAGATCCAAATATTTATCAAAGTCTTCTCTAGGCAAGATAAAATTGGCATCTTCCCAAGATTCTTCAATAGGGATTGAGAACCTTCATCTTCTACTATAAGGGACAGGGTTTCACGAATATTACCAATATGTTGGCAATGTATTTTGGCCCTGAAGAAGGAAACATCCAAATGCCTTTGCAGTGAGGTTGTCTCCACTTCTACTAGAGCACCAAAACCACTGACTGTAGCCTTAACATCTTCTTCGTTCCAACACCGTATCGGCCATAGGTGGAGTCGGATCTAAGTTTTATGCCGCAAATGACCTCTCCCCTCTTCACTCTCATCCTACCAATTTAACAATCGAAAGGAGTAGTCTCCAAACCTGAGGGGGCTTCGACCTATGGCCACCTTGTAATTGAAGTCGGGCCCCCCAAATCTTCCTGCGAGCCCTTGGAACAGGAAATCAAAAACATTATTAGGTTGCAGGCCTATCGACTCCACCACTGCAATGCACCTAGACAGTAGAGGTAGGCCGGCTGAAGGAGCTCTATAGGGAAGAAAGGCCGCCATCGAGCGCAACCGTCCAGCAAGATCCTCCTGTTGCGTGCTAGGATAGTGCGGAGTCGGCCTTTGATGACAACTCTTAGCCAAATGTCCGTAGCGCATTAAAAGGAGAAGCGTCACGGTTCCCTACAACGGGTTGCAAAATGGCATCTCTCGAAGCACCTGAAGCAGCGATCTTTGAGCGAAGGGTTGAGGAGGAATTTAGGGTGGTAGAGAGGGGGAGAGGGGTTGAAAGGTTTAGAAGGAGATAAATTATGAGTGGTGTTCACAGGTGGAGACAAGCAGCATCCTTGTAAAAGAAGTTTGGATGAATACGAACCCACGAGGCAATTCATCCTGTAGCAGGGAGGTGAGAAAAAAAAAAAATGAAGAGTGGGCGATGGAGGCCGAGGGGGATGGTGTTGGTGGTGGGTTCGAACCAACTCCTGGGTTGGCCGCCGATGGATGCGATTGAGGAGTCGTCGGCTAAGGTGGAGGGGGAGCTGTCGCTGCTGCCTCCTCATGGTCAAGCTAGGCCGCTCATGGAGCTCTAGCCAGGGTTCAAGACCTTTTGAAACAAAAGATAGTTAGCTGATTGTGTAGTGCAATAGAAGCATTTGGACCACACCAGCCTTTTCTTTAACTTCCATTTGTCTAAAAATAAAACTAGAGTCATAAAGTCATATTCATCATTATACAAAGAAGCTTTATGCCTTTTTTATACTATTCTTAGTCTTACCTATATATAACCGACTTCAAATTTAATGTTATCCTAAATAACTAACTAAAAAAACCTTATCTAGAGATTAACTGAATAATAAAAATCTGAAAAATAAATACTTACTAAAAGATAAGATCAACTACTCTAATATGATTAAAAAAAAAATAATGAACTAAATCAATTTAAACCGATCAACTAGATCAGGTCAGGCTAGTTCTGCATCATTCGATTCTGCTGTGTAAGATCTTGTCCTCAAGATTAGTTGGATTTGCAAGTTGATAGTAAGCAACCAAATGTGTAGAATAAAGTAATGCAACCTAATGCCTGCATGTCGAACAACTCATATCATCAGAGTCTCTGGCTTGGTGTTGACGTAGGAATTACTTATAAGTCGGCGAGGCTTCATAATTATTGATATTAAGGAGGAAGGTGGTTTTGGTGCAATTTGAAGCTCAGGCATAGAGGACTCATATTGCTGAGGCAATGATGGTAATTCGATTTGTAATCCTACCTCTTCAATACACTCATCTATCTTGGCCTCATGATTTAACTGCGAATGCTCCACTTCTAATTTGATCACATCTACAACTTTTTTTGCTATCGGATAGTGTGGATGGAGCTGGATTAGAATTGTGCTATAGGTGGCATCCTCTGTTGAGCAATTATGGTCTCTAGTTAAACTTTTAGTTAAATCCATCGATACTCATCTTTCACCTTATCCATCATTTGAAAATTGATTTTAGCATCATTGTCAATATTCTTTTTTCTTCTTTCAGAAATATTTTGTTAAAATCAAGATGATATATTTGTTTTTGTCTCTATACCACCATCTCAAGTCATCTAGTATTTCTATATGAATATCGTTTTTTTCTCTCAAAGTATGACTTCTGATTGTACAACCATTCATCAAACTCGACTCTTGTTATCTCATTTTTTTTAATGCTCTATACATATCCCTTTTCTTTTGGCGTACTTCTAAAAAACTCTTTTAAGGCATTCTTTTGCATCCTTGGTGGATATTCTTTTTTACTCTCTCATTTTTTTTATTTTCCTTTTGCCAATTTTATTTTTTTTCAATTCTCACTCTGTTTTCTTCCACAAGCCTAATACTTTTGACGAAACAGAATCGTCAAATAGCCTAAAGCCTTGATACCAAATCTAATGTAGGACGGAATATAGGGTCCTACATTTTGTGGGCTCCAAAATAGAATTTATAATTTTTTTGAAAGCTTTATGAATTTTTAAATTTTTTTGAGATATTTTGTTTGAATATTTTTGTTTTTTTAGCTATTTCTAGAATTTTAAAATAAGAAATTATGAAAATTTAAGAAGAATATAAGAAAATTTAGAAAAGTAAAAAAGATAGAAAAAAATTAGAGCAGATAATCAGTACTCATTCTTGAACTGAACTCGCTTCAGGATTTGACTCATTCTTGTATCTCGCCCGTATCTTGGAATGTGTCCTGCCGCCGTATCCCATGTCATGTCCCTATGTATCCCAACGTATCCGTTCCGTATTTGATATTTTTTTTATTTTTTAAAAATTTTATATACTTCAATCCTGTATTGAATTCGTATCGGCACGGACGAATGCGTATCCGTATTCGATACGTATCTGATATGCGAACGGATTGTAATTTAGAGTCTCTGCATCAGAGTAAAAGTAAGGGAAATAGAGCTACTACGTGCAATATAGAAGGAATGCAATACAATAAATGACTACTATACCTCAGTCAAGATGTCCATGTAGGATTTAATTATGCTAATGAACAAGGTCTCAACTACAAGGAGAGTAACTACTAATGTCATTTCCTTACTCTAATTTACTCGATGATCCGGTTTCAATTCACTTATAAACACCTAACGGGGAGACAAAAATGATCGTGACCCATCCCAATTGGTAAGCAGTGTCAAGAATGTTCGGACTTCCCAAATTAGGCATAAGTAGTTGAAAGTAATTGAGAATCTTTGATAATGACTCTTCTTGAAGGTTGTGGCTTGTAGGGTCGCGATCACCACAAGCGATGCCAATAGCTTGTTTATGGTTTTGGTTTGTAGGGTCACGATCCTCACAAGCGATACCAATAGCTTGTTTCTTAGTTTATGCCCTAGGTTACAATCGACACTAGGGTTAATATCATCGGCTTCTTCATATGTTGTCATGCAACTTATAACAAGTTTTCATAGTTTATCTATTTATCACTATGATCATCATCATAGGTTTTCTCCTGCATCAAGTGCCACCACGATGTCAACTAAGTTCGTTAGCCAAAGAAACTTAGTGTCCTAATTGCTTATGAAGCAGGCAACAATAATGACATGATATAACTGGAGAGGATAGAGTGCATCTACATTACCCATGGCTCTTTATAAATTCCCAATTTTTGCTTCATATTATTCATCGTAGATTACCCATTCATACCCAAAAGAACATGGAATTTAAGTTACATATGCAAGGAAATAGGAATTCTTAAGACAAAGCGGAGATCAAACACCTTAACTTGTTAAAACCCCTTTGAAATTGTCCCTCGAGCTCTTGAGGCTCCTAACCAATGCTAAAGAGGAAGCTTTAACCCAGTTAGAACCTTCAAAACCCTCATTTAGAAAAAATTTCAAGTTTAACCCTAAAATCTCAAACTCACCTCATCTCCTCCCAACTAGAAAAATGAAGCTTAATAATATTGCTTTCTCCCTCCTAAAGCTCCTCCCAAGTGGTCCTCCAAACTTACTAGAAGATGGAGCTCAAAGATCCCAATAATAGGAAACCTAGGGTTTCCTTTTCTCTTTTAGAAAGAGAAAGTAGAAAGAGGGAGAGAGAGAGATGGAGAAATAAGGGTGAGAGAAGGATTTTGGCTGTGAAAGGATATTTATAGGAGTGCTACAATTGCACTTAACCCTCTGGACTTGTCATATTTATATTTAAAAGGATCACTGCCTCTGCATATTAGGGGTTCTGAAAATTACAATTTTTTTTTCTTTTCTTCTCAAGGGATTTAAAGGTGGTTTTGGAGACCATATCTGAATTGCCTCTAACATTATAATATAGAACCAGTTGTAGGACTCGCCTCTATTCAACTGCCTCTACAAACCTGTGCGTCTGCATCATTTCATCCCATCAACACACTTCCATTGACCCTTGTTCCCATCTCCTATTTTAGTCCATACTGTTTGAGTTGCAAATTTTTCTTTGCATAGAATTTGGATTGTGGGATTAAGAAGAATGAGAAGGAGGTGCATCATTTCATCCAATCAACACACTTCCATTGACCCTTGTTCCCATCTCATACTTTTAGTCCGTACTATTTGAGTTGCAAAATTTTCTTTGCATAGAATTTGGATTGTGGGATTAAGAAGAATGAGATGGATAGAAGGTCGATTAGTTCGTGATGGCACAGACGTACAGATTCACCAGATGCAGACAAATAATTTTTCCTTCAAAGTTTAGGACCAAAAGAATTCTAAAAGATTTGGGCATTGAATGTCTCTTAAAATTTCGAGAATGAAAGCGAAACGGCCTAGAAGTTCAGAAAAACCTTGTGCAAACTTACAAATAGCTTCTACAAAAGAACAATTGATAGGAAATGCAAGTATTATAGAATCTTTAGTTCAATCGCATATAATTGTGCATATATCTGTAATTTCATATAACTACAGTGCTAATGACCATATTACTGTTATTTACTATTTATTACTTTTCTTCAGTTCTCTTCATCATATTGAGTAGACTGTTGGTTTCCATTGAACTGTTCCTTCTTTAACATTTTCTACAATGTTGTGGCAGACTGATGGATTCTTCGAAACAAGTATTCCTGGTGTGTACGCCATTGGTGACGTCGCCACTTTCCCCTTGAAGCTATTCAACGACATAAGGAGAGTCGAACATGTCGACCATGCAAGAAAATCTGCGGAGCAAGCTGTGAAGGTAAACATACTAAATGTCATCCTCTAACCATTCCACATTAAATCACACAAAATTGAGCTCATCTAGTAACTGTAAAACTATTCAGGCAATCAAGGCAAGCGAAGAGGGCAAATTGGTTGAGGAATATGACTACCTGCCGCACTTCTACTCACGTTCTTTCGATCTATCATGGCAATTCTATGGGGACAATGTGGGGGACACCATTCTATTTGGTGATAACGATCCCACGTCACCGAAGCCTAAGTTTGGGACTTACTGGATCAAGGATGGCAAGGTGGTTGGTGCTTTCCTCGAAGGCGGATCTCCGGATGAGACCAAGGCTATTGCTAAGTTGGCGAGGTTCCAGCCGCCGGTGTCTGATCTCGAAGAGCTCCAAAAGGAAGGCCTCGCATTTGCTTCAAAAATTTGATTTGAGTTTGGGTTGTGCGGGCGGGTGGGTGAAACAGTGCTACTTTTAGATTGTTTGTTGGTTCTATGACTATCATTATTGTGTAAATTGATAGCTACACTGTTTCATGGTGTTTTTGGAAGAATGTCTGCATTTCCTGATGAACTTTGAATCTGAACTGATTGTAAGGAGTCCTTGTTTAGTGGTTCAATAAGGCTATTTATCTCAGAGTGTATTTTGAATTATTGGACTTGGTTTTATGGAATGCTCTCTCTTGTTTAACTAAAAAACTTCTACTCATTTAGCATCATTGTTTTTTCGTTTTAATTTGATGCTCAGGAGGATAGACTTCTTTCTTGTCATTTTTGGTTTACTAGTAATATCTAATGCTAGATGTAGAACAACATTTTCTTTTGAATGTAGACAAGCAAAAACATTACTACAGACTTTTTATTTGTGTTACCGGATAAACTCGTAGATCTATAACTTGCACGCTATTTGCCATTTGAGTACTTCCGAAGTATTGACACATGAAACACCTTATGCTACCCAGTCGGGACATGGTGGTAATCTTGAATGATATGCTACCGGACCAATCTGCTCCAAGATCTCAAACAAACCACGGGCTCAATTTGCCTCGCAAACCGAAGCCTCTGATCCCCCTTGGCTGGAAATAACCTGACCAAACCCGCTCTCCGACTTGGAATTCCAAGTCACAATGCCACCAGTTCGCGTAGCTCTTCTGACGGCTCTGAGTGGTCAGTAGTCGTTGTCTCGCGATGCGAAAATGCGTCTCAATTCCTCCACCAAATCCGGATCAAAGAGATTTCGCTCCCTAAGCGATCCTAACAACAAGGGAAAACGACACCGACGCCTGTACTAAGCCTCGTACGGCGCTACCAGAAATCAAGCCTGGTTCCTAAAACCCCAAACAAACTTTACCAAGGGCATGCTGTTAAGGATTTTGTTTTGACGTATTTCGTGAAGTGTTTTGAGTCTTGAAGATTGAAGTTGAAGAATTGTGGATCACATATATCAATCTTAAGAAGAATGAATTCAAAAGGATCAGGTATGTTTAACTAAATAATTTTGGTAATCCGAATACATTCTTGTAGTTTAGAAACACTTGGATGAATTTCTATTACGTAGAAATAAAAAACTGAACAAATTGAATGTTCAGGATCCGGATCAGGGCCAATCCCAGTCCGGACCCCGAATATAGTTTAGTTCATGCGGAATTCCAGTCCGGAGCAGTCTCTTGTGAGTCCGGACCCCGAACTATGTGTTTGGTGAAATCACATGAACAGTCTGGATCAGACAATTCTAGTCCGAACCCCGAACTTATTTCAAAAGGATCAGGTACGCTTAACTAAATAATTTTGGTAATCCGAATACATTCTTGTAGTTTAGAAACACTTGGATGAATTTCTATTGCATAAAAATAAAAAACTGGACAAATTGAGTGTTCAGGATCAGGTTCAGGGCCAATCCAGTCCGGACCCCGAACATAGTTTAGTTCATGCGGAATTCCAGTCCGGAGCAGTCTCTTGTGAGTCCGGACCCCGAAATATGTGTTTGGTGAAATTGCATGAACAGTCCGTATCAGACAATTCCTGTCCGGACCCCGAACTAATTTTTCTGAAAAAATTCTGTCAAAAGGCGACAGTCCGGATCCGATTAAATCCAGTCCGGACTGTCGAGCGGGAAAATCACAAATAAGTTAGTTTTTGATTTTTATCTCTTTCCAAAGATTTCTAGCCTATAAATAAATCCTAATTTTCATCTTTTAGTGAGAATCCAAATAACCGAAAATAATCAAAATCCACGTATAGAGAAGAAAGGAAAACACGATTAATTTCATGTTTCTTCGTCTATATTGATCAATTTGATTCTAGGGTTTCCAAACCCTTATTTCTTGTAGAATCAAATTGATGAATACTTAGATAGTAGTTTCTTGTCTATCTATGATCTAAGTATTCGGATTATCATCACCAATAAACAAACAACGATTTCTCAAAATCGGCGCGTGAATTCGCGTGGCCTTGTGGATTCAAGGTGCTACTGCTTTCGTGGATTCGGAGCGAGGTGCGTTTGTGTGATCGATACGTGCTACATTGGTGAAGACCGTGGATTCGGTTGGACGTCATGGATTCGGTGTTGGACGTAAATCGTGGATTCGAGGCGCGTTGTGGAGCGAGCGGAGAAGATCTACTTGGAGCGTATGGAAAAGGTTGAGTCGTAGTGTTACGGTATATCACATTGTACGTGTTTAATCTTAGTGGATTTCATCGTGTTATCGGTCCCGTGGTTTTACTCCTGTGACGGAGTTTTCCACGTAAAATCTTGCGTACTTATTTATTTTTCCGCATTGGGTTATTTTTACGCAACGATTTGGTGATTTTATTGTTTACACCTATTCACCCCCCTCTAGGTAATTTTTTTTTTCTATTCAGATCCATTATTCATATAACCCACAAGTGGTATCAGAGCGGGAATAGTATTGTAAACGATGGTTGAAAGTGGAAACATCAATAGACCACCGTTCTTCGATGGAACAAATTATGCCTACCGGAAAGTACGCATGAGAGCGTTCTTGATTTCCATCGATGAACGAGTTTGGCAATCAATTGAGTTGGGATGGTCATATCCTACTGAGATTATTCCCGATGGTATTGCCACCATCAAACCTAGGTCGAAATGGACCAAGGAAGAAATTGATGCATTTTCTTACAATGGCAAGGGAATTAACGCTTTATTTAATGCCTTGTCTCAAACTGAGTTCTCGCGCATCTCGGCTTGTGAGACCGCGAAAGAAATCTGAGATACTCTACAAGTTACGCATGAGGGTACAAGTTTAGTGAAGATTCAAAAACTGTAAATGCTTACAAGCAAATTTTATTCAATTCATATGGCAGAAAATGAATCTTTCACAGATTATTATACACGATTGCAAGATATCGTAAACATATGTGCTAACTTGGGAGAAAAAATTCCAGAATCGAAAGTTGTAAGAAAGATTTTGAGAACTCTTCCTGAAAGATTTCGCCCTAAGGTTGCAGCCATTGAAACAGTAAAACATTTGGACAAAATCAAAGTAGAAGAATTAGTTTGGTTCACTTCAAACTTATGAAATGACTTTTCCTACTAACTATTCTTCTGGAAAGCCTTCCTTTTCTTCTAGTCTTCAGGTTTTGCATTGAAATCAACAAAGGAAGACAATGCGGATTCATCCTTCTCAAACGCTGATGATAATCTGTCACGCCCCGGCGTCGAAAACTGCGACCCGGGCTCGCCAACAGATCCGCCGCCCATACGGAAACCCCGTATAGACGAAGCGACTAACCTGCAAAAAGAATCAACTACAGTATACAGATATCAGAGCTGAAAGTAAACTACTGAAAAACTGAAATCCAATCACTGTACAACTGAAAATAATACAATATCCATCTCCCAAATACGATCCTATAAAAAGTCCTCTGATACAAAACTCAAAAGGGAGATATCTCCAATAAATACATCAGTGTACAAGCTCTCAATACAAAAAAAATATCCTCACTACAACAGTCTCTCAAACTGTAAAATAAAGTACAACTCTATACCTCACAACAAAGGTCTCTCAATAGAGGAAAAAGAAGTAAACTAATCTACTGAAGCCCTCCTCTGAAGAGGGTATCGCTACACCATCGACGGGTAGGGAACTAGCTCGCGACTCCCTCGAAACCGGTCAGAAGGATCAGCAACTGGAGCACAGGAACAGGAGTAGAAGTCCCTGGGGAAAAAGACACCACGACGGGTGTGAGAACTACTTCCCACAGTAGTTCTCAGTGGGTGCCGTCAACAAGCCCAACGGTCTGCCCACTAAGTCTACTAGAGACATAAAGTAACAAAGTAATACGAAAAGAAAAGAGCTGGAAAAGGATAACTCTACAGCTACTATGCCTCTATCTAGATACTCAAGAAGTGGAACAGATGATAATATGATGCATCTACTAACAAATCAGTAAAGTCACCCAATCTAAACTGACTGCCTCCTCGGGTCCAGTCAAGCCTGCGCCTACCTACTGCCGCACATCCCGGAGGAACGGATTTACGTAGGGCGTCCGTAGCTGCCAAAACTGGCTCAGCCAGAGGGACTGCGTCTGTGACTGCCAAAACTGGCTCAGTCAGAGGGACGGCGTAGACAAGTCACGATACAAAAGTAACATATCCACCCCGGGCGTGGCTCTCGAGGGGCGCGACCCCACCGAGGAAAGGTATCCGCGCACTCTGTCGCTCAGGTGGCACTGCAGGCTATGGTCAAAATCCACGCTCATGCTCTGAACGAAAGGACTCAATCCTCAAACAACTCGCACAACAGTCGGAGCACTCTCGACGACTCAGCTGATCAGCTCACACGAAACACGAGACACTAGCCTCTCCAACAGCTCGCAGCACAAAACACACTGGCTGGAGATACTCCACAGCCAGGAACGACCCACAACTCCGGGCTAACAATACTGGTCGGACAACACTCAACGACCCGGGACCACCGTCAACCCCAACGGCTCCCACAACAGAACACCAACCACACCGATAACTCAGGAAGGGCCGACACCATAAGGGTTTGGAAAACCCGATAGGTCGGTGCTAAGAACCCTATCAAACAAGAACAGACTCTAGGCTCCGCCTATCTAAGTTCCCGGCCCCCTTACAATTCGGGAACTCGACAACCTCGGTACAATACGCATAAGATAACAACTAGGGCCCGGAAGTTCCGGGAGACCAACACCTACAACCCTATCAAACAAGAATAGGTTCCAGGCTCGGCCCCCGTGGCTTTCGTCCCGACAAAGGGATGGCCCCTAGAACCCAGACCACTCGTATCCTTACGAGTGGGGAAAATTTACATCATAAAGGGTGGCATTTGTTACCGAAAACCATTTTCACTCGACCCACGCGGGTGAGGACTAAAAGTAGTTCCCTTTTTGAAAAACCATCTTAATTTGAGGAGAAATCCATTTTAATGATTTTTAGTTCTTTTTAGGAAAAACAGTTAAAAACAAGTGTTTACCCAAACTCCGAAGGGCTGATGCCTTTGTCCAATCAAACAAGAACAGACTTCAGCGGCCCTTTGATGCTTGGAAGGAAACATCGATAAACTAAAATCATGTGTATGTCAAAAAGGTTCTGGGTTCTAGGTCTAGCTAACACAAGCACACAACTGCCACTAACACAGTGGCGATAGCACAACAGGGATACAAGACCTCCCGGGACTACCGTTTACCCAAACGGCTCCCGGCACAGATAAGCGACCCACTACAACTACCAGACTCCACTTTGCTCCCAAGCACGAGTGCAACTGCATCCCACACTAAAAGAAAGTCCTGTTGGTTTTTAAGGATCCACAAGGATCTAAATAGGTACTATCAAACACCTAGAGGGGGGTGAATAGGTGTAATATTTAAAAATCAAATCTCAGTGCAAAATGAAAACCAATGCGGAAAATAAAAATAGCACACCGAGATATACGTGGAAACTCCAATCCAGGAGAAAAACCACGGGACCTACACGCAATAACAATCCACTAAGAATAGAAGAATAACAAGGTGATTACCGACTCCACGGACTCAACCCCTCCTTCAACTTCTTCGGACCTTGCGCTCCACCAATTGCACGTCCACTGCACACGTTCGAATCCACGAACGCCACTCGAACACGAGCACACGTTTCGAATCCACGAAACGCCTTCAAAACACCGAATCCACGACGCAAACTCAGCCGGTAAGAATATTGGCTTCGATGGTGATCCTTTGCTTAGATTATCAATGAAGAACCATGGATGGAATCTCTAAGCAAAGATTAGATCAATTCGACAAAAGATATGTTCTTGAAAGAACCATCGAATTGACCTAAAAGAGGCTATAAAGAAGAACGATAAAAACCTAGCCTCTAGGTTTGCTCTCAAGTGTTTTATAAATTGATCGGTAGTTCTTGAGAAACCCTAAGTGTCTATTTATAGTTTAGAAACCTTTGGAAAGAGATAAGAATCAAAAACTTACCTAACAGAATTTTTCCCGCACGACGATCCGGATCGGATTTACGGCGATCCTCATCGTCGTCTTTTTTCAGCAATTCCTGAAAAAACAAGGTTCGGGATCCGGATCGGAATTCTGATCCGGATCGGAATTCTGATCCTGATCGGAATTCCTAAAAAAACAATTTTTGACTTTTATGCAATGAAACCTTATCCAAGTGTTTCTAAACTACTCAAATGTATTCGGATCACCAAAATTATTTAGTTAAACGTACCTGATCAATCCGAATCCATTTTCCTTAAGATTGATGTATATGCTCCACAATTCTTCACCTTCAATCTTCAAGACTCAAAACACTAAGTGTCAACTTGAGCTCTTGTTGAATCTTCTCTAAGTCTTCGATTGCTGATTGACAATTTGATCACTTCAAGACTCCGACTCAACTCACTGGCTTGACTCACGAAATATGCCAACACCAAAAAGCCGTAACAAGTCCCGACCTCTCGGCTCACTACCCGGGCGAGAATAACACTATGTCCAGGAATGAAAGAACAGTGTGGATGTCTAAACATAAATAACCCTAGCCCAAGTGAGGGTTTTCTACTGGTCTGGTTACACATGCAACATATGACGGGGGTGCTAGGTCAAGTTCCAAGATAACTACAATTTAACAGATGATAGAGAGCAAGGAGGTCACAAGAACCTCAGGTAATAAAAGGAATAACAATTCCTACAATCTAGCATGCTACACAAGAAAAATAAACTATCATGCATAGTCCTACATCAGTATAATTACTGTACAGTCGATAAAACTTGGAGATAAGGCCACCTACCTCGGTTTGCCACCAATTGCTCGTAGACACTTGCAATTGGCCTCCACACGATTTCTTGCCTCCACCGGAGTCCGCACGCAAAAAGGAGCACGCCGCGGAGTCCGCACGCAAAACGGAGTCCGCACGCAAAACGGTGGAAAGTGCCGAAATCAGCACGCAAAACGGAGCACGGTGCCAGAATTCGCACGCAAAACGGAGCACGGTGTCAAAATTCGCACGCAAAACAGAGTCCGCACGCAAAACGGAGCACGCTGCCGAAGTCCGCACGCAAAACGGTGCAGTAAAACACGGCCCTAACACACTTAAGAGTAAGCGGTCAAATCCAAAGTCCAAAAGGATGCCCCAAAACTGTGCCAAAAATACCACAAAAACAACACGCGGGACCTACCTCGACTGCGTCGCGCCGCCCAATCGGCTCCTTGGAACACCTCGCGCGCTCCGCGAGGTCCACGGCGCACCGTCGCACCTCGCAAAATCCCCTCCCTCTCACTCTCTCTCGCTCGGTTGGAGAAGAAGAAGAAAAAGAGGAGAAGAAATGGTGCGGGGTGGAGAAGGAAGAAGAAGAAGATGAGAAGAAGAAGAAAAAAAAGAAGGGGAGGCTCTCATGGATCGGGTCCACGGTGCACTGCCCAATAGGGGCCCTCCACCCGGCGGTCCACACGCAGGGGCGCGCGCACCCGGTCCACGCGCGCGCCCCCAGCGCCACGCGGCCGCGTCCCTGCGCGCCACGCGGGCGCGGCAAAGCGCGCGCCACACGGGCACGCGTTACACCGCGCCACACAGGCGCGGGGCACACCGCGCGCCACACGGGCGCGCGCCCCTGCGCCCGAGCGTGCGCCAGTGGGGGCCCGCCACGTGGCGGCCCCCCCCGCATCACGCGCGCAGGAAGCGCGCTTCCCTAGCGCGCCTGCAGAGCCTCAAGCCGTGCGCCACTCCCCGCCTTTTGCGCAAGCACCTCGAGATCCGTGCCGCGTCGCCTCGAGATCCGCGTACGTCTCGAAAAATGCACGCGCCACACGGGCTCTGAAAAAAGCAAGTAAATAGTCCATTCTCAACGATTTCGCGCGCTGAATCCAAAAACGATGTCCGTTTCTCCAAATTCTCATCCGAAAATTTGCCGAAAGCCCCCGGAAAGCCCACTTGCTCCGATTTTCACGCTGGGTCCATTTCTTAAGTCCGATTTGCCAAATTCCAACTCTAAATAATTTCCGAAGGCATCCGGAGAGTTGATCTTTCATCCAAACTTCGCCCTGAGTCCAAATTTGACATCCGTGTCGCGCGAAATCACTTCTAAACACTCGTCGGGTCCTCCAATTTCCCACGTGATCCCTTTGTAAGCCCGAAGTCCAATACTTGTGTCCAAATTGCGCACAAACACCACCGACACACCACGCAGGCCTCCAGTGATGCAAACTAAATCCCGAATTGCACCAAAAATCCATTTTTTGGGCCCGACACGCGCACAAACACTCCCAAAGGCCACTAATCCGACAGTAATCTCTTAGGTGGGGATTCGGGTCCTCACATTCTCCCCCACTAAAAGAAAGTTTCGTCCTCGAAACTAACACGGCTCAAAAGGTGAGTTCCAAAGCCAAAGGTAAGTATCCATCAACACTGTCTCCATCTCCCCAGTCGCTATGCACACTCCGCGAAGCGAGTCCACACGGCTAGGAGTCCAAAAGCTGGAAAAAAACCCCACGAATTCCAAAGGACAGAGAACAAGGAAGAACGACCAACTCTACTCGTCCAAAACTACGCGAATTACGCCAACACAACCAACAAGAAGGGTAAAGGCCCCACCAGCAGGAAAGTCGTCAACCCCAACTCTCAATTTAGAAAACGGCTGAAATTTACGAAAAGTCCGAAAATTCCGAAAGGACCAGTGCCCTTGCCCCAATCAAACAAGAACAGGTTCGGGCACCGTCTCCATTTCTGGAGTAGACTTTCGAAGTTTTCGTCCTGTTCGAAAATTTAAGCACACAGGCGAGAAAAGGGAGAGAAGTGTTGAAGTCGTTCCTGCCGTGGCTACAAAACGAAAGCTACGATCTAACCGTGACCCCTAAGGACACAACCTCTAGTTCTAATCGTCACCAACGACCAAAAGTAGCACCAAGCCCCGAACCGCTGAAGCCGCAGCTGCAGGAAGGATACCTCGGTGATCTGTGAAAATGAACTCCTCTAGTCCAACTCGCGGAAGGGTAACTGATCTCATTCCACAATCAGCCGTTGCATGATACCGCACCAACTGGTCCATCTTGTGTGCTCAATCTGAGTCATGGAGCTGCCACTGAATCGTAACACCTGCCGGTATAATTTCGAGTCTCAATTGTACTGGACACGATCCACAAGGCTCCCCCATATGTACAACACCAACAGGAACTTGTACCTTAGTGCACGTGGTAACAACTCTACCTCCAGTCCAGACAGGAAAGCCAAAAACACTCAACTCAAACCGCTGTAAAGAAATCCTGCCCGCGACAACCTGGTCCACTGCCGTAGCGCCCTCCAACCAGGCGGTACAGACTCATCCGCTCGATGTAGGTGGGCGTCGCTCAGTCTGCACCGACGTCGTGGCCCTATCTGCCTGGCGGTAAATCGGAGGAGCTCCTTCATCCCGAAGAGGTAGCGGGGGTGCCGTCGTAAGCGGTATTGCCGTAAGCACTGCTCGAGGGCATGCTACCTGAAAATGTCCCGACTGTCCACACGAAAAACTTCACCCCTGCCTGTGGTCACACTGCGGCGCAGAATGCGGCCCACCACAAATGACACAGTCATCCCGCTGCTGCTGCTGATACATCGGCTGTGGAGAACCTCCTGGTCTCTGTCTTCTCTGAGACTTACGACCCTCGGACTGGGATCATGGCGGCCCCGGGGGTCTCGATCTACTCGACTGTCCAAACTCAGGCGGCACTGGATGCCTCTCCCCGGAGCTGGTCCCTGGCGCTCCGTCTCTCTCTGACATGATCACTGATCCTCGGTCAACCCACCGAGCATGCTCAATCGCTGCATCTAACGTCGGCGCTCGCCGAGAATGCACCAAGTGATAGATATCCTGATGCAGCCCTCTCTCAACTAGCTCAACCTTCTGGGCCTCATCCTGGGCGACATGAGGTACACCGCTCAACAATCGCAAAACTCGCGAACATACCCCTGAAGAGATCGACTCCCCTGCTGCAGGCGTCTAAGATCCCCTTCCAGTTTCTGCTTACACTGTCAGGAAAGAAGGCCCTGAGCAGCAAAGCACGAAACTCGCTCCAAGTCAACAACTGCGCTCCCGGTGGTCCAACAGGACGAGCTCGACGCCATCAAATCTCAGCGTCCTTTTCTAAAAAGTGCGTAGCCAAGTGCACCTGATGCTTCTCCATTGCTGCTATCCAATTTTCAGCCTCCCACGGCTCCAAGCTCAATCCTGCAAATCGGGGTGGATCAGACTGCTGGGACTGACTCTATCGACCGATGATGTCCCAAATCTCATCTACTATCCGCCATCCACCCTACCTCGGTGCCTCGGCACTACTCGTCGACACGGAGGGGCTGCTCGCTCCATCGGTGCCACTGGTACAACTGAATATGCCACTGCATAGGAAGAAAGTGCTGGAGGACTCTCAAGCGGCACTGCAACTAGCTATGCTCTCTGCTCCAACAAGCGCATCAAACGTTCCATGGCTTCCTCCTGGCATCTGACAGCCTCCGACATCTGTGCCATCTGGGTCCATAGGTCCAGGGTCTCGCTCTGCTCTGATAGCTTTGCCTTCCACTGCTCGGGTTACTCATCAGATGCGGGATGTGCCCTCTTCACAACACGACATCTCAGGGGTATCGTAGTCCACTGCACAATAACAAACATCAGGACACAACAACCATACGACCCAATCCAGTGAAAGTCTAAGACATGCCATCCATTCCATAGCATTATGTTGTCTGCAGCCAACATAATCGCTTAGGAAAGTAAACATGGCAATCACTCATCCCGTCTCTTGGGAGAGGTATAAAACTCAATCAGGACTCTCGCTAAAAGTCACGACTCTCACGTAGTCATCCTAATGTCCAACCACAAGCCTAGGGTTTCTAAGTCCACCACGACCTACAACCTAGGCTCTGATACCACTCTAATCTGTCACGCCCCGGCGTCGAAAACTGCGACCCGGGCTCGCCAACAGATCCGCCGCCCATACGGAAACCCCGTATAGACGAAGCGACTAACCTGCAAAAAGAATCAACTACAGTATACAGATATCAGACTTGAAAGTAAACTACTGAAAAACTGAAATCCAATCACTGTACAACTGAAAATAATACAATATCCATCTCCCAAATACGATCGTATAAAAAGTCCTCTGATACAAAACTCAAAAGGGAGATATCTCCAATAAATACATCAGTGTACAAGCTCTCAATACAAAAAAAATATCCTCAGTACAACAGTCTCTCAAACTGTAAAATAAAGTATAACTCTATACCTCACAACAAAGGTCTCTCAATAGAGGAAAAAGAAGTAAACTAATCTACTGAAGCCCTCATCTGAAGGGGGTACCGCTATACTCCATCGACGGGTAGGGAACTAGCTCGCGACTACCTCGAAACCGGTCAGAAGGATCAGCAACTAGAGCACAGGAACAAGAGTAGAAGTCCCTGGAAAAAAAGACACCATGACGGGTGTGAGAACTACTTCCCACAGTAGTTCTCAGTGGGTGCCGTCAACAAGCCCAATGGTCTGCCCACTAAGTCTACTAGAGGCATAAAGTAACAAAGTAATACGGAAAGAAAAGAGCTGGAAAAGGATAACTCTACAGCTACTATGCCTCTATCTAGATGCTCAAGAAGTGGAACAGATGATAATATGATGCATCTACTAACAAATCAGTAAAGTCACCCAATCTAAACTGACTGCCTCCTCGGGTCCAGTCAAGCCTGCGCCTACCTACTGCCGCACATCCCGGAGGAACGGACTTACGTAGGGCGTCCGTAGCTGCCAAAACTGGCTCAGCCAGAGGGACTGCGTCCGTGATTGCCAAAACTGGCTCAGTCAGAGGGACGACGTCGACAAGTCGCGATACAAAAGTAACATATCCACCCCGGGCGTGGCTCTCGAGAGGTGCGACCCCACCGAGGAAAGGTATCCGCGCACTCTGTCGCTCAGGTGGCACTGCAGGCTATGGTCAAAATCCACTCTCACGCTCTGAACGAAAGGACTCAATCCTCAAACAACTCGCACAACAGTCGGAGCACTCTCGACGACTCAGCTGATCAGCTCACACGAAACACGAGACACTAGCCTCTCCAACAGCTCGCAGCACAAAACACACTGGCTGGAGATACTCCACAGCCAGGAACGACCCACAACTCCGGGCTAACAATACTGGTCGGACAACACTCAACGACCCGGGACCACCATCAACCCCAACGGCTCCCACAACAGAACACCAACCACACAGATAACTCAGGAAGGGCCGACACCATAAGGGTTTGGAAAACCTGATAGGTCGGTGCTAAGAACCCTATCAAACAAGAACAGACTCTAGGCTCCGCCTATCGAAGTTCCCGGCCCCCTTACAGTTCGGGAACTCGACAACCTCGGTACAACATGTAGAAGATAACAACTAGGGCCCGGAAGTTCCGGGAGACCAACACATACAACCCTATCAAACAAGAATAGGTTCCAGGCTCGGCCCCCGTGGCTTTCGTCCCGACAAAGGGATGGCCCCTTGAACCCAGACCACTCGTATCCTTTCGAGTGGGGAAAATTTACAGGATAAAGAGTGACATTTGTTACCGAAAACCATTTTCACTCGACCCACGCGGGTGAGGACTAAAAGTAGTTCCCTTTTTGAAAAACCATCTTAATTTGAGGAGAAATCCATTTTAATGATTTTTAGTTCTTTTTAGGAAAAACAGTTAAAAACAAGTGTTTACCCAAACTCCGAAGGGCTGATACCTTTGTCCAATCAAACAAGAACAGACTTCAGCGGCCCTTCGATGCTTGGAAGGAAACATCGATAAACTAAAATCATGTGTATGTCAAAAAGGTTCTGGGTTCTAGGTCCAGCTAACACAAGCACACAACTGCCACTAACACAGTGGCGACAGCACAACAGGGATACAAGACCTCCCGGGACAACCGTTTACCCAAACGGCTCCCGGCACAGATAAGCGACCCACTACAACTACCAGACTCCACTCTGCTCCCAAGCACGAGTGCAAATGCATCCCACACTAAAAGAAAGTCCCGACCTCTCGACCCACTACTCGGGCGAGAATAACACTATGTCCAGGAATGAAAGAACAGTGTGGATGTCTAAACATAAATAACCCTAGCCCAAGTGAGGGTTTTCTACTGGTCTGGTTACACATGCAACATATGACGGGGGTGCTAGGTCAAGTTCCAAGATAACTACAATTTAACAGATGATAGAGAGCAAGGAGGTCACAAGAACCTCAGGTAATAAAAGGAATAACAATTCCTACAATCTAGCATGCTACACAAGAAAAATAAACTATCATGCATAGTCCTACATCAGTAGAATTAATGTACAGTCCATAAAACTTGGAGATAAGGCCACCCACCTCGGTTTGCCACCAATTGCTCGTAGACACTTGCAATTGGCCTCCACGCGATTTCTTGCCTCCACCGGAGTCCGCACGCAAAAAGGAGCACGCCGCCGGAGTCCGCACGCAAAACGGAGCACGATGCTGGAGTCCGCACGCAAAACGGAGTCCACACACAAAATGGTGCAAAGTGCCGGAATCAGCATGCAAAACGAAGCACGGTGCCAGAATCCGCACGCAAAACGGAGCACGGTGCTAGAATCCGCACGTAAAACGGAGTCCGCACGCAAAACGGAGCACGCTGCCGGAGTCCGCACGCAAAACGGTGCAGTAAAACATGGTCCCTAACACACATAATAGTAAGGGGTCAAATCCAAAGTCCGAAAGGACTCCCCAAAACTGTGCCAAAAATACCACAAAAACAACACGCGGGACCTACCTCGACTGCGTCGCGCCGCCCAATTGGCTCCTTGGAACACCTCGCGCGCTCCGCGAGGTCCACGGCGCTCCTCACAAAATCCCCTCCCTCTCACTCTCTCTCGCTCGGTTGGAGAAGAAGAAGAAAAAGAGGAGAAGAAATGGTGCGGGGTGGAGAAGGAAGAAGAAGAAGAGGAGAAGAAGAAGAAAAAATAGAAGGGGAGGCTCTCATGGACCGGGTCCACGGTGCACCGCCCAATGGGGGCCCTCCACCCAGCGGTCCACACGTAGGGGCGCGCGCACCCGGTCCACGCGTGCGCCCCCAGCGCCACACGGCCGCGTCCCTGCGCTCCACGCGGGCGCGGCAAAGCGCGCGCCACACGGGCGCGCGTTACACCGCGCCACACAGGCGCGGGGCACACCGCGCGCCACACGGGCGCGCGCCCCTGCGCCCGAGCGGGCGCCAGTGGGGGGCCGCCACGTGGCGGCCCTCCCCGCGTCACGCGCGCTGGATGCGCGCTTCCCTAGCGCGCCTGCAGCGCCTCGAGCCGCGCGCCACTCCCCGCCTTTTGCGCAAGCACCTCGGGATCCGTGCCATGTCGCCTCGAGATCCGCGTACGTCTCGAAAAATGCGCGCGCCACACGGGCTCCGATAAAAGCAAGTAAATAGTCCATTCTCAACGATTTCGCGCGCTGAATCCAAAAACGATGTCCGTTTCTCCAAATTCTCATCCGAAAATTTGCCGAAAGCCCCCGGAAAGCCCACTTGCTCCGATTTTCACGCTGGGTCCATTTCTTAAGTCCGATTTGCCAAATTCCAACTCTAAATAATTTCCGAAGGCATCCGGAGAGGTGATCTTTCATCCAAACTTCGCCCTGAGTCCAAATTTGACATCCGTGTCGCGCGAAATCACTTCTAAACACTCGTCGGGTCCTCCAATTACCCACGTGATCCCTTTGTAAGCCCGAAGTCCAATACTTGTGTCCAAATTGCGCACAAACACCACCGGCACACCACGCAGGCCTCCAGTGATGCAAACTAAATCTCGAATTGCACCAAAAATCCATTTCTTGGGCCCGACACGCACACAAACACTCCCAAAGGCCACTAATCCGACAGTAATCTCTTAGGTGGGGATTCGGGTCCTCACATAATCTATCAATGGAGGATTTCGAGAAACAACTTGCATTCTTGACAAGGAAATTTCGCCGAAGCTTTCGAAGGAAAAATTCAAGCAAATCATTATCCTTCGTTAAGTCCAAGAAAGGCAACGGATTTTTAAGCTTTAAATCAAGAAAGCGATAGGGTTCTTCAAAGGACAAGAAGAACACCGAGGGACAAATCCAGTGCTTCAAATGCCGAGGTTTTGGCCATATCTCAACGGAGTGTCCCAACAAGAATCCGTTAAAGAATAAGGCTATGCAAGCCGTCATGTGGGATGACACTTCCACTTCTGATGAGTCATTTTCTAGTGATGAGGATAACAATGCCACAGCATTTATCGTGTGCTCATCTTCACCTTTCATATACTTCTCATCGATTGCATCCGATTCATTGTCAGTTTCTTCTCAGGATAAACAAGTGACATCGGATAATGAACCGAGCGACTCAGAAGGTGAAGACTTTGTATTTGCCTATCATAAATTGTTAAAGGATTCTAAGAAATTGGCAAAGCAAAATAAAAGTTTGAGAAGAAGATTGTAGGATCTTGAAGAACAATCTAAAAAGACAATTTCTTTCTTAAACGCTCTTGAAGAGAAAAGGGATAATTTGATCAAAATAAATATTTTTCTTTAAGAGAAGAACGAGCATTTCGAGAAGGAATATATCAAATTGGTGGATAAAGCAAATCACTTCTTGAAGCTCTATTCCGAGGCTCGACAAGAAAAAATGGAGATGACGAAGACCATATTCCAACTTAAAGAAGATTTGAAGAGATTTTCATCAGGAAGGAGCAAGTTGGACAAGTTGCTTGGTCTTGGTCAAATGAACCGTTTGGGCCTTGGATACGTTCGAACCAGTGAGGATCTAAGTTCGAGCGGTACGAAGTTTGTGCCTCAGTCGGTCTCACCTCCTCCTCCGACGGAAATTACCGCAACCAACGTTGACAAGCCTACCTTATCCTCTTCGGGTATAATTTCAACCAAGGTATGTTATCGTTGTGGTTTTGCAGGGCACATAAGATCAAATTGCAAGTATGGAGCCAAACGAACAAAACAAGCACAACTTGCAACGACTACCATCAAGAACAAAGACCGGAATTCAAGAAGAAATCAACCAAAGGTCAAGAACAATGGTAGCACATTCCACAAGACAAAATTGTCATGGAAATCGAAGAAATGTGATCATCCAAACAACACGCGTTCACCAAGGAGATCAACTTCACGCTCATTGCCGACGTATTCCAAAACTCGTAAGGTTTGGGTGCGCAAAGGTGAACTCTTCTCTTGTCTTGTCATTCACACATAACTACATGCATATGACAATTCGTCTTGGTACTTGGATAGTGGTTGTTCTCGACACATGACTGGTGATAAGAACTATTTTCAAATGTTTGAGAAAACCTCCGGAGGACTTGTTGTTTTCGGAGATGGACGATCTTCAAAAATAGTTGGCAAAGGAACAATCACTATTCCAGAAGGCTCGGTTTTGAATAATATTTTATTTGTTGAAGGCCTTAAGACTAACCTCATAAGCATTAGCCAATTGTGTGATGATGGTTTTTCAGTTAATTTCTCTTCTGTTGAATGTATTGTAACTGACGAAAACCATTCATTCTTTTTGAAAGGGGTTAGGTCATAAAATAATTGCTATGTAGTTCCTAATAAATTTTCTGAACAATGTAACCTAGTGTCACTTGATAATGAAACTTTTTGGCATGAAAGACTAGGTCACATGAACTTTAAGGAACTATCTAGAATATCTAACAAAGACATAGTTAAAGATGTTCCTAAATTGAGTTTTAAAGAAAACATTGTGTGTGGAGGTTGTCAAAAGGAAAAACAAACTAGATCCACTCACAAGAATTTGAACTATGTAGGAACAAAACTGTGAGGACTCGAATCTCCACACTGTGGTTTACTGTTGGTTTGGAGGCTTCAGGGAGTGCGTGTGTGCGTGCCGGGCCCCAGAATTGAGTTTCTGGTAAAATTTGGAGCTTGTCTTCTTTCTGGAAGTCCATTTTGGGTGTCTGAGGTGTTTGCGCGCTTATTGGGGCCAAGAATGGGACCCGGAACAGAAATTGGATCAAGTTTACTTTTCCGAGAAATTTTGGGAAATTTTAGAAGCAGAATTTGGCCGAACGGACCTCGGATTTGGATTCAGCGCGCGAAAACGAGCGAAATGGACTATTTACTTGAATTTTTCGGAGCCCGGACGCGAAAACACGGAAACCGAGGCACAGGTTACTGTTCCGGCGGCCGGAGAGGCACCGGCGGCGGCGGAGCGCGGCGGCGGGCGGCGGCGCAGGCACGCGGTCCACCGTGGGGCGCGTGCACCGGGTGCGGGCCACGTGGCGCGCTACGGTTGGCCGGCGCAGCGGGCGCGGTCCACTGGCCTTGGCGGGGTGCACGGTGGACCGAGGGTTGGCCACGTGGCATCTTGTGAGTCGTCGGTGCACGCGGCGCGGTCCACGGAATTGTTGTGAAGGTGTGGACCGGGTGCATGGGACACGTGTCACGCCCTCATTGGCAGGTGCAGCACGCGCGGTGCACCGGGCGCGCGGTAGGTGCCTCGGGCCGCGTGCCCGCGTGCGACCCACGTCGCGCTGCCGGGCGGGCAGCGGGTCAACCGGGCGGACACGTGGCGCCCGCTCATTGGCGGGCGCCACCGCCTTACTGTGCCCGGGGGCGGACACGTGGCAGCCGGTGGGTGGCCCAGCAACGTGTTCGCTGTTCTGGCAACACGTGGCAGGCCCAGAGGCGGGTCGGACGGATTGTGGATCCCGTCCGACGGCATGTATTGGGCCGGGCCGCACTGTGCGCGCCCGAAAACCTTGGGCCGGGCCGCACTGTGCGCGCCCGAAAGTTGGGCCCGAAACTTCATTAGCTTGCTTTTTGGGCTGTTTTTCTTTGGGGCCTATAAATAGGCCACCTTGGGCCGCGTTTTGGAGCCCTTTCCCAGGAGAATTAGCCTATCATCCCTTCACAAGATTTCTTCCTCTCCCTCTTGGGAATCTCCTGGTGAAATTTCAGAACTTTTGGAAGCCGCGACGACTGTGTTTTCTGCCTCGAAGTGCGGAGCGGCGGATTTCTGTTGGAGGCCCGTTATCGTCGCATTTCGGTCTAAAAATTCCACAGAGCTACCCCGACAGCCGATTTCAGCGATTTTTGCGGCGTTGGATTCACGAGAGGTAAATCTTCGACTTTCGTGTTGAGTGTTTTGCCTAGATTTGGGTTTTTGGCATGGATTTCGAGGCATTACTGAGCCGCTGTTTTGCTGTGAGATTCCTGGACAGCACTCACTTCGCGGATTTTTATCTCCTCATCTGGACATCGGAATTCGACGATTCAAGAGCCTATCGACATCTACACTTCGCGAGGATCGTCGTGATATTTTTATTGGAATTTTAAAAAATTATTTCCAGGTGGGAATTATGTTTGAACAGTGACTGTTCTTGCAGGTTTTTGTATAAGGAATTAGTGTGGAGTTTAAGGTAAATGTGGAATTGTTGTTGTACCCAGGACTCTGTAAGCACCGTTCTTGTGCTCTTCGCTTTGTGGACTTGGAAATTTGTCGGTTGCTGAACCTGTTATCGGTATCGTCCTGGACAGTTAGCGCGATCAGGTGGGTGATCCTGCTTTCAATACCTATGGACTGCACTCTAATTCTATGATTATAAGTGCATGCATGATAGTATATGAGCTGTTTAATCTGTGCAAACTGTATGTTAGTACCCGCAGTTGATAGATGTTAAATCTGATGACCTCATTGAACCACTTGCAGTATTTTAACTCTTACAAGATGAAAACTCAACTTAGCTTTATTGTCAGTTAATTATTTATTCATGCACAATTAGACTACAGGAAATGTGAACATGTATTCAGATTTGCTCATCACTTTAGCTTTCCCCAGTGGTTGTACCCTTATTGTTCTGACATTGTGATTTTCCCCGGGTCGCGGGTTGGGAGGTTTAGTAGCTATGATGCATTGTACTCGTGTCTGGGGACCGAGTAGTGTTGGTAGCAGTCTGTAGATTGTTCATCATTGAGATAGTGATAGTGATAGTGATAGTGACAGTGGATCTGGGATCTTTGGGATATGGTCATAGTGACAGTGTGGATTTTTAGCCAGTGAGTGAGACAGTGATTGGATCATAGCCTGCAGGAGCCATACTTGAGATCGACAGAGATGCGCAGATACTTTGCTCGGTGGGGTCGCTACCCACGAGTGCCACTCCGGAGTTGGGTTTGATACTTGTCCTTCTGGCTGAGCCAGTTTTGGCAGTCACGGACACCGTCCCTCTGGCTGAGCCAGTTTTGGCAGTCACGGACGCCGTCCCTCTGGCTGAGCCAGTTTTGGCAGTCACGGACGTCCTACGTAAGTCCGGTCCTCTGGGATGTACGGCAGTAGGTAGGCGCAGGCTTGACTGGACCCTATGGGGCAGTCAGTTTGGATTGGGTGATCTGAGTTGAGAGAGAGTTGGTCGTGGCATCATATTCATTCTGTCCCGCCCTTTGAGCATTTAGATAGAGGCATAGTAGCAGTAGATGTTTTACTTTCTAGCTTCTCTATACTGCATTTCTTGTGTTACTTTATGCCTCTAGTAGACTTAGTGGGCAGACCGTCGGGCTTGTTGGCGGCACCCACTGAGAACTACTGTGGGAGGTAGTTCTCACACCCGTCGTGGTGTCTTTTCCCCAGGGACTTCAGCTCCAGTTCCTACGGTGCCAGTTGCTGATCCTGCTTTTCCAGACCGAGGTAAGGGAGTCGCGAGATAGATCCTTTCTCCCGTTCAGCTTCAGTGTGTTAGAGGTACCCTTATTTTTTGGTTGTGTCATGGTTTGAGAGTTTATGTAGTGAGGTATCGAGTTGTACTCTTTTGGTTTATTTGGAGAGACTTCTGTATTCTGTGAGGATATTATGTATATTTTATGAGAGACTGTTCTACTTTCTGTTCATAGTTGCATTTCTTTTACAGCTCTGATATCTGTTAGTGTAGTATCTTCCTTTTTGCAGGTTAGACGCTACGTCTCTACAGGGCTTCCTGTAGGGACGGCGGATCTGTTGGCGAGCCCGGGGTACAGTCTTGACCCCGGGGCGTGACAGATTAGAGTGGTATCAGAGCCTAGGTTTTAGGTCATTGAGGACTTAGGAACCCTAGGCTTGTGGTTGGACCCTAGGATGACTCACGTGAGAGCCGTGATTTTAGCGGGAGTCCTGATTGGGTTTCTAACTCTTCCGAGCGGACCGGGATGAGTGATTGACATGTCTTCCTTCTGTGGCAACTATGTTGGCTGCAGACAACATAGTACTTCAGGAAGGGGGACATGCCGTTAGACTTCCGCTTGATTGGGTCGAGTGCTGTTTGGTGTTGTCTTGATGTTTGCTGGTGGATTGCAGGTGGGCACGATGCCTCCTCGACGCAGGATGCAGACACGTCCTCAGTCTTCCTCCTCCCATGAGCTTGAGCAGGAGGAGTCACCTCAGGGTCAGCAGGGTGAGGGGCAGGAGCTTCGGGCTCAGATGGCCCATTTGTCTGAGACTCTCCGACGCCAGGTGGAGATCTTACGGCGCCAGGAGGAGATCATGGATCGGATGACGCGCATGATGGAACAAAGAGTACAGCCGGTGGTAGCACCTCTAGAGAGTTTCCCTGTACCTTCCTCGCCAGCGGTGGCACCTCCAGTTGTGCCAGCAGCACAGGCAGCCCCTATTATACCGGTTACCAGTGGTCAGACGTCCGGGACGGTAGGACAGTTGACCCCGGCAGTGCAGCGAGAGGTGTTTGATTTGTTGATGAGATTTCGTCAGACTGATCCACATCGTTTTTCGGGGCAGAGTTCGGAGCACAGAGAGGCGGTGTTGGCCGAGGTGGCTCCAGCTTCCGCAGGGATTGTGGGGGCAAAGCGCCCGGCACAGGATGTTGAGGGACAGACGAGTCAGCAGGGACCTCCGAGACCCCCACGATCTCATCCTCAGGGTCGTGGGTTTCGGAGGCGCTCGAGGTCAGGTGGTTCCCGGCAGCAGCCACGGTATCAGCAGCACCAGCCTAGACAGCAGCGCCAGCAGCAGCGACGTGAGTGCGTCATCTGTGGCGTCCCTCATCCACCGTCGCAGTGTGACCAGAGGCGGGGACGGTGTTTTCGATGTGGAGAGTTGGGACATTTTCAATCAGTTTGTCGCCGAGCCGTTCCGTCAGTGCAACCTCTTGATACAGCACCTCTCTTGCCAGTTCAGGAAGCAGAAGCCACTCCCCCAGGGCACCATCAGACAGAGTGGGGTACGACGTCGGGACAGACGGGACGACGGTCTTCAGCGCCTAGTGGACGAGATTATGCAGCCATGGTAGAGAGCACCCCAGCAGCAGATCCTATCGCCGCAGGTATGGCCTTATTTTCAGTAAAGTTAAGTGGGTTTTTGGACACCGCTGCATCTTTCCGCACATGTTAGTAGAGCATTTGCATCTCGGCATGATTACGGGATAGGAATTATATTGCTTGCATGAGTGTTTGGATTCTTTCCAGTATCCTACGAGCAGAGGTGTATTTTGGGACATGATCGAGACAGCTGAGACCTGAAGAAGTGCGCCAGCAGGTGTGACGATCTTGTTACAGCTCCAAGAATTGGTTGAGTACGTGGGGTGGACCCGCTGGTGCGGTATCCTGCAACATTTGATTGTGGATGGAGTACATTGGCCTTTCCGCGAGCTGGATAACAGGAGATCATTTCTACTGGTTACCGAGGCATCCTTCCTGCAGCAGTGGCTTCAGCGGCTTTGGGTTAGGTGCGACTTGTCGAGCGTAGGTGACGCCTAGGTCTAGAGGGTTGTCTCTAGGGGTCTTGGATAGAGTGGTGTTTCTTTTCAGGGGCACGGGTAGACCGTAGCTTCCGTTTTGTTGCCGCAGCAGGAACGGCATCAACCCTCCTCTCCCTCTTTTCTCACTCTTGTGCTGAAATTCGCGAACAGGATGAAAGATATGAAAGACTACTCCAGAAATGGGGACGGTGCCCGGACCTGTTCTTGTTGGATTAGGGCAAAGGCACTGGTCTCTCGGAACTTTCGAACTTTTCGCTAATTTCAGTTGTTTTTCTAATTTGAGAGTTGGAGGTTGATGACCTTCCTACTGGTGGGGCCCTTTCTTTTTCTGATAAGTTTTGCAGCGTAATTCGAATAGTTTGGATGCGTGGAGTTGGCTGTTTTTCTTCGTCCCCGGTGATTGGAAAATTCCTGAGTTTTCTGCGGTTGGACGCGCTTTGTGGAGAGTTTGTAGCGACTGGGGAGTTGGAGTTTGTGTTAGATGCTTACATTTGGGCTTGGAGACTCCCTTTTGGAGCCGTGTTTGTTTCGAGGACGAAACTTTCTTTTAGTTGGGGAGGATGTGAGGACTCGAATCTCCACACTGTGGTTTACTGTTGGTTTGGAGGCTTCAGGGAGTGCGTGTGTGCGTGCCGGGCCCCAGAATTGAGTTTCTGGTAAAATTTGGAGCTTGTCTTCTTTCTGGAAGTCCATTTTGGGTGTCTGAGGTGTTTGCGCGCTTATTGGGGCCAAGAATGGGACCCGGAACAGAAATTGGATCAAGTTTACTTTTCTGGGAAATTTTGGGAAATTTTAGAAGCAGAATTTGGCCGAACGGACCTCGGATTTGGATTCAGCGCGCGAAAACGAGCGAAATGGACTATTTACTTGAATTTTTCGGAGCCCGGACGCGAAAACACAGAAACCGAGGCATAGGTTACTGTTCCGGCGGCCGGAGAGGCACCGGCGGCGGCGGAGCGCGGCGGCGGGCGGCGGCGCAGGCACGCGGTCCACCGCGGGGCGCGTGCACCGGGTGCGGGCCACGTGGCGCGCTACGGTTGGCCGGCGCAGCGGGCGCGGTCCACTGGCCTTGGCGGGGTGCACGGTGGACCGAGGGTTGGCCACGTGGCATCTTGTGAGTCGTCGGTGCACGCGGCGCGGTCCACGGAATTGTTGTGAAGGTGTGGACCGGGTGCATGGGACACGTGTCACGCCCTCATTGGCAGGTGCAGCACGCGCGGTGCACCGGGCGCGCGGTAGGTGCCTCGGGCCGCGTGCCCGCGTGCGACCCACGTCGCGCTGCCGGGCGGGCAGCGGGTCAACCGGGCGGACACGTGGCGCCCGCTCATTGGCGGGCGCCACCGCCTTACTGTGCCCGGGGGCGGACACGTGGCAGCCGGTGGGTGGCCCAGCAACGGTGTTCGCTGTTCTGGCAACACGTGGCAGGCCCAGAGGCGGGTCGGACGGATTGTGGATCCCGTCCGACGGCATGTATTGGGCCGGGCCGCACTGTGCGCGCCCGAAAACCTTGGGCCGGGCCGCACTGTGCGCGCCCGAAAGTTTTCGGGCGCCCGAAAGTTGGGCCCGAAACTTCATTAGCTTGCTTTTTGGGCTGTTTTTCTTTGGGGCCTATAAATAGGCCACCTTGGGCCTCGTTTTGGAGCCCTTTCCCAGGAGAATTAGCCTATCATCCCTTCACAAGATTTCTTCCTCTCCCTCTTGGGAATCTCCTGGTGAAATTTCAGAACTTTTGGAAGCCGCGACGACTGTGTTTTCTGCCTCGAAGTGCGGAGCGGCGGATTTCTGTTGGAGGCCCGTTATCGTCGCATTTCGGTCTAAAAATTCCACAGAGCTACCCCGACAGCCGATTTCAGCGATTTTTGCGGCGTTGGATTCACGAGAGGTAAATCTTCGACTTTCGTGTTGAGTGTTTTGCCTAGATTTGGGTTTTTGGCATGGATTTCGAGGCATTACTGAGCCGCTGTTTTGCTGTGAGATTCCTGGACAGCACTCACTTCGCAGATTTTTATCTCCTCATCTGGACATCGGAATTCGACGATTCAAGAGCCTATCGACATCTACACTTCGCGAGGATCATCGTGATATTTTTATTGGAATTTTAAAAAAATTATTTCCAGGTGGGAATTATGTTTGAACAGTGACTGTTCTTGCAGGTTTTTGTATAAGGAATTAGTGTGGAGTTTAAGGTAAATGTGGAATTGTTGTTGTACCCAGGACTCTGTAAGCACCGTTCTTGTGCTCTTCGCTTTGTGGACTTGGAAATTTGTCGGTTGCTGAACCTGTTATCGGTATCGTCCTGGACAGTTAGCGCGATCAGGTGGGTGATCCTGCTTTCAATACCTATGGACTGCACTCTAATTCTATGATTATAAGTGCATGCATGATAGTATATGAGCTGTTTAATCTGTGCAAACTGTATGTTAGTACCCGCAGTTGATAGATGTTAAATCTGATGACCTCATTGAACCACTTGCAGTATTTTAACTCTTACAAGATGAAAACTCAACTTAGCTTTATTGTCAGTTAATTATTTATTCATGCACAATTAGACTACAGGAAATGTGAACATGTATTCAGATTTGCTCATCACTTTAGCTTTCCCCAGTGGTTGTACCCTTATTGTTCTGACATTGTGATTTTTCCCCGGGTCGCGGGTTGGGAGGTTTAGTAGCTATGATGCATTGTACTCGTGTCTGGGGACCGAGTAGTGTTGGTAGCAGTCTGTAGATTGTTCATCATTGAGATAGTGATAGTGATAGTGATAGTGACAGTGGATCTGGGATCTTTGGGACATGGTCATAGTGACAGTGTGGATTTTTAGCCAGTGAGTGAGACAGTGATTGGATCATAGCCTGCAGGAGCCATACTTGAGATCGACAGAGATGCGCAGATACTTTGCTCGGTGGGGTCGCTACCAACGAGTGCCACTCCGGAGTTGGGTTTGATACTTGTCCCTCTGGCTGAGCCAGTTTTGGCAGTCACGGACACCGTCCCTCTGGCTGAGCCAGTTTTGGCAGTCACGGACGCCGTCCCTCTGGCTGAGCCAGTTTTGGCAGTCACGGACGTCCTACGTAAGTCCGGTCCTCTGGGATGTACGGCAGTAGGTAGGCGCAGGCTTGACTGGACCCTATGGGGCAGTCAGTTTGGATTGGGTGATCTGAGTTGAGAGAGAGTTGGTCGTGGCATCATATTCATTCTGTCCCGCCCTTTGAGCATTTAGATAGAGGCATAGTAGCAGTAGATGTTTTACTTTCTAGCTTCTCTATACTGCATTTCTTGTGTTACTTTATGCCTCTAGTAGACTTAGTGGGCAGACCGTCGGGCTTGTTGGCGGCACCCACTGAGAACTACTGTGGGAGGTAGTTCTCACACCCGTCGTGGTGTCTTTTCCCCAGGGACTTCAGCTCCAGTTCCTACGGTGCCAGTTGCTGATCCTGCTTTTCCAGACCGAGGTAAGGGAGTCGCGAGATAGATCCTTTCTCCCGTTCAGCTTCAGTGTGTTAGAGGTACCCTTATTTTTTGGTTGTGTCATGGTTTGAGAGTTTATGTAGTGAGGTATCGAGTTGTACTCTTTTGGTTTATTTGGAGAGACTTCTGTATTCTGTGAGGATATTATGTATATTTTATGAGAGACTGTTCTACTTTCTGTTCATAGTTGCATTTCTTTTACAGCTCTGATATCTGTTAGTGTAGTATCTTCCTTTTTGCAGGTTAGACGCTACGTCTCTACAGGGCTTCCTGTAGGGACGGCGGATCTGTTGGCGAGCCCGGGGTACAGTCTTGACCCCGGGGCGTGACAAAAACGGCCGTTAGAATTATTGCATATGGATTTAATGGAGCCAACTCGTCAACCTAGTTTGGGTGGAAAATGGTACATATTTCTCATGGTTGATGATTTATCTAGATATTCATGGTAGAATTTTTAAAAGAGAAAGCGGATACTTTTGACTCTTTTCATGATATTTGTCATCATATTATGATTGAGAAAAATGAAAAGATTGCCCGTGTTCGCAGTGATAGAGGTGGAGAATTTATAAATTCAAAATTTATTGATTTTTGCTCTTCAAACGACATAAAATATGAATTCTCCGCACCTTATACACCGCAACAAAATAGTGTAGTCGAGCGCAAAAATCGAGTTGTACAAGAGATGGCGCGTGTTATGCTTCATAGCCGAAAACTCCCTTTATATTTTTGGGCTGAAGCAGTTAACACAACGATCTATGTGATCAATCGTATATATTTGCGCCCGGGTACTTTGAATACCCCATATGAACTATGGTTTAGTAGAAAACCTAATATCAAGTATTTTCGTATCGTCGGGAGTCGTTGCTATATTTTGCGTGATCGAGAAAATCTTGGAAAATTCGACTCTCGTTGTGACGAAGGAATTTTTTTGGGTTATTCTAAAATAGTAGAGCATATCGAGTATACAATCTTGAATCTAAAACGATGTTTGAATCTATAAATGTTAAAGTAGATGAAGCTTCTCATTTTTCTTCTAATAAATCTACTCTTGATATGTCTCTTGACGATGAATCTCCTGCTAATGATATTGCATCTTTGCATGATAAATCTTCTGAAAATTTTAATGCATCTTATGGTTCTCCTAGTTCATCTAATGTGCAGGATTCATCACATATTTTTCCGAGTACTCCTTTACCTCAAACACTTCGTATCTCCAAGGACCACTCGGAATTAAACATCATTGGAGATCCTCAAGAAGGAGTTAGAACTCGGAGATATTTGGTTTGTGGAGTTGCATGTTATGTCTCCACACATGGACTTCGGTCATTATGCTCATGGTTGCTTGCATGCACACCGGCAGTTTGGCCACCGCAACGGTGTACTTTTCTGGAAAGGTGGTACGTTGACCCGTGTACCCCACAAGGTGACGTAGTGGGGACCCCTCGCGTTTACTTAAGGTGCCGCATAAGTGCCGTGGAGGGGTTAAAAGTAACAAGGTGAGAGCAAGGTGTTTTCTTTTGCATGCACTGATCGTTTTACGGGGGGTTACCGTTGATCCATGCGGAAGAGTGTGGATGCTCTGGTTTTCGGTTTGCTTTATTTCTAGTATTTATAGCATTTTGCACATCTTACTTTTACCTCTTACTCTTTGTATTTATAGCTCTGGTGTTTACTTTCCACACGGTGACAGGTTCGGGCAGAGGTGGGATCCGGGACGACAGTGAGGCTGCGACCAGAGGAAGTTAGTCTCGTTTAGGGCTGGTGACCTCTTCGTTAGTTCGTTTTTTTTTTTTTTTATTATTATTTCAGTTAGCTAGCTTTGTGTGTGTGATACTTTTGTGGATGGTGTGGATGTTGGAAATTTCGTGATGAGTGGTTTTTCCTTTTCATTTATTTTGAGTACGGCCAATTTCAAATAAAAAAAAATGAGAAAATGGTTTTGAAAAGTATAGGTGTTGTGTGGGCACTATTTTATAAACCCGTGGATTTATCCTTTCAAAATGTAGGTGGCCGTCTTGGTTATTGCGCATGATTATAATTTTCCCTCAACTTAACTTCTCAGCTAGTGTGGTTAAAGCGTGATTTGTGCTGGCAACGTCGTGCATATACGAAGGAGACTCTGTCCGTTGGCGGGGTGAATTTGTATGTGTAGCGGGTCTGAGCATGTACCGGTGGGTGGGAATGTTTTAGAAAAAAAAAAAAAAAAAAAAAAAGACTTACACGTTTTCTGCCTATTTAACCCCCCGGGGCGTGACATTGCGGGTGGGGATCAGGACGGTGGTGAGGACGCTACCTAACGAGGTATAGGATTTCCTCGGTCATGTTCTTCTCATTTCTCCTTTTTTCGGTTATTTCCTTTTTGGTTGGATATTATGCTTGTGGACTTGATATTGTGGATGTGTGGATGTTGAGACAATCATGTGATGCTGGGTACACATACTTTATGAAACTGTGTTTCCGGTTGATGTTTTTATGGATGCGTCGTGTGGATGCGGGTTTTCAATTATAAAAAAGATTTGCGAAAACGACTTTAGAAAACTGAGTGTCGTGTGGGCACTATTTTTAAACCTAGTGGATTTCCCTTCAAACAGATTGATGCGCAAGAATGCGCTATGAGGACCCGAATCCCCGCGATAGGATTACTGTTGGATCAGCAGCTTCTGGAGGCCTTTGTTGGGTGTTGGAGGTGTTTGTGCGCGTATCGGACTCAAGAAATGGACTCAGCGCGAAATTTGGGTTAAGATTTCTTATCTGGATGCCTTCGACAAATTTTAGAAGTGGAATTGGGTAAAACGGATATCGGATTTGGACTCAGCGCGCGAAAACGATGAAAATGGACTATTTACTTGTATTTTTTGGAGCCCGGATGCCCAAACACGAATTTCGAGGCATGGGGTACTGTTCCGGTGGTCGGGACAGCGCCGGCGGCGACGGATAGGCAGCGGAGCGGCTGCGGGCAGCGGCTCGGGCAGAGGAGTGGGCCGGCCAGTCCACGGGGCTGGGCGTGCACCTGGGGTGTAGCACGTGGCGGCTCCTGGTTGGCCGGCGCAACAGGCGCGGTCCACGGGAGCGCACGGGGAGCTGTGGACCAGGGCGGGGCCACGTGGCGGCCCCGGGTTGGCCCGTCCACGTGCGCTTAGTCCACGAGCGGAGCAGGGCAGGTGGCCGTACCGCGCGGGCAGGTGGCCGTACCGCGCGAGGCAGGCGGGCACGTCGTGCGCATGCCACGTGTCGCGCAGCGGTTGGCTGGCGCCAACCGCCCGCGTGCGTGGGTGTGCCACGCGGTGCGGCCCGGTTAGCCGGCTCCGCTGTTTGCTATTGTGGGGCGATGTGGCGCTTCCTGGACGATCCGGGCGCTGGATGGACGGCTCCGGATTGGGGGGGAAATTGGGTTACTGTAGCCGCCCGGATGATTCGAGCGCCCGGAACTGGGGACTGAGATGGAATTTCCTGGTTTGTTCTGTTTTGGCTATAAATAGCCTCCTTTGCTGCGTGTTTGAGCCTTTTTCCCGAGCTCCTCTCCCTATGAGGTCTTTAGAAAACTTGTTCTTCTTCTTGTGCTGCATCTCTTAAAGGATTCCCGGAATTTTTGGAGGCAGCGGCATCGGCATTTTCTGCGACGCGGCGCACTTCGACGCTCCTTTATTTATTGCTCCTTCCGTCGCTTTTCAGTTCGTGAGACCCCCTGGACTACCCCGATGGACTTTTGAGCTAATTTTTGCAGAAACGCGTTCATGAGAGGTACGCCTTCGATTTCTGTGTTGATCACTTTGCCTCATTTTGGGTTTTTGGCACGGTTCTTGAGGTATCTTTTGACCCCTTGTACCTCTGCAAGGTATTGGACAGCGGTGGAGTATTGTTGGGATTTCTCAGCCTACGGGCATCAGAACGAGACGTATGAGGACTCGATTGATATCTACACTTTGAGAGGAACGCACTCGTATTTTTATCAGATTTTTTGGAGGACTCTTCGAAGGTGATATTTAAGCTTCTTTGGGACTGATTTTCTGCAGATTTGCGATTGTGGATAGATTGGCGTACCGCGATGTTCTATTTGTATCTTGGCCTACAGGTATCGGAATGAGGAGTATAAATACTCGATTTGCATCTACTCATCGCGAGGATCGCAACCGTGATTTTTTCTAGATTTTTCGGAGGACTGTACGCAGGTGAAAATCCCAAATCTCTTTGCTGAATTGTAAAAACAGCAAACGCTGTTTGGTGTGTGTGGGGTATTGATTAGTGTGTTGTGGTTGTAATGTTGGTTTGAGCAGAGGCTTGTGCGACCGAGTACCGAGGGTGCGGTTTTGGCGGATTTTTGGTAGTGAGTGACTGCGCACTTCACCGACTTCTGCTTTGCCTGCGGAAAGCGTTTCAGGTGGGTTGCTTTGTCTCCAGAACCGGTGGAAGGTTCTCTAATTCTATCTGATAGAATGCATGCATGTTAGTGTACCGATATATGGTTGAGATGTAAGCTCGATAAATGGTATTTGTTGAGAAATTGCAAGATATGATATTCATGTTATGCCAAATGAAACTTGCAAGATTTAGATATCCATGATTATGATCAATGGAAACTTACCTAAGGGAAGCATTACACTATGTGATTGATAGCATGCATAATTTAATGTACAACCTATAAGATTGAGATGTAAGCATAAGAATGACATAGTTCATGTGGATTGAGAGCATGTTTAGGGAGATGAGGCTTATTTTGATTGATTTTCGTGATCATATCTGTTAATGTTCCCTGCTTATGATTCAGTTTATTTAAATGCTATTATTGGAACTTGACCTAGCACCCCGTCATATGTTGCATGTTTAACCAGACTAGTAGAGAACCTTCACTTGGGCTAGGTTCTTTTATGCTTTAGACATCCCACACTTTGCATCTTTTCCTGGACATAGATTTTTCTCGCCCGGATAGTGGGCCGAGTGGTCAGGTTACTGTGGGACATTGTTGCACTCGTGCCTCGGGGCTGAGTGGAGTCTGGTAGCTGAGATTAGACCTGTGCTAGTGTGGTTGGGAGCCTTTGGGTAGACGGTTGTCCCGGGCCGTCGAGTATCTTCCGGTCAGTGTTGTTGAGAACCGTTCGGGTTGACGGTGGTTCCGGGTCGTTGAGTGTCATCCGACCAGTTTTGTTAGCCCTGAGTTGTGGGTCGGTCCCGGCTGTGGAGTATCTCCAGCTAGTGTGTTTTGTGCCACGAGTTGGTTGAGTTTGTTAGTATCTCAAGATTCGTGAGAGCTGGTTAGCTGAGTCGTCGAGAGTAGTCCGACCGTCGTGCGAGATGTTTGAGGATCCTGAGTCCTTCCGTTTTGAGAGTGAGCATGGATTTTGACTATAGCCAGCATGAGCCACCTTGAGCTCGATAGAGATGCGCAGATACCTTTTTCCTCGATGGGGTCGCGCCCCTCGAGTGCCCCGTCCGGAGTGGGCCTATTACTTTCGTATCGCGACTTGTCGATGCTGTCCCTCTGGCAAGGCCTTTTTTAGGCAGTCACGAACGCAGTCCTTCTGGCTGCGCCAGTTTTGGCAGTCACGGATGCCCTACGTAAGTTCAGTCCTCCGTGGATGTTTGGCAGTATGTAGGCGCAGATTTGACTGGACCCTATGAGGCAGTCAGTTCGATTGGGTCGATTGAGCACCTTGGGTGCGAGTAGTTGCATATCTTTTCATCTGTATCACCCATTGAGCATTTAGATAGAGGCATGGTAGTTGTAGAGTATCTTCAGCTTTTCTTGTTCAGTTTTTATTGCATTGTTATCTTATACCTCTAGTAGACTTAGTGGGCAGACCGTCGGGCTTGGTGGCGGTACCCACTGAGAACTACGTATTGATGTAGTTCTCACACCCGTTGGGGGTTCTCTCCCTCTTTTTTCTTTTCTCTTCTTTGTTTTGCAGAGTCATCTGTGGGAGATGCTGATTCTGCTGTTGCTGTTCGAGGCGAGGGAGTCGCGAGCTAGATCCCTACCTGTTTTTGGAGAGTAGCTGTACCCCTACATTAGAGATTTGTAGTACAGTCAGTGGATTAGTTTTATTTCTGCTTTTGAGAGATTATTGTAGTGAGCATATGACTTGTACTAAGAGCCTGTACACTTGTCACGCCCGAGGCCCCACGGAAGCCTACCCGGTATGTGCACAGACCCGCCGTGTGCATAAGGTACCCCCCGGTACACACAAGGCGTCTACAACAACAAAGCGGAAAGGAAGCAATATACACATCCTACTAGTAATCAGAGCACAACACAACTAAACTATACATAAAAGAGGAGAGTAGATAACAACTATCATACAAGAAGTTAAAATCCATTATACAAATGTGGTCCTCTCAAAAATAACCTATCAAAATACATGGGTGGTTTCTATGCCAAAATACACCAACACCTCTCCAACAAAAACAAAAGAAAAGGTGCCCTGAAACCACCTCGAGTGGTGCAACGGGGACAAGCTAGCTATGCGATAACCTCTTGCCACGGTCCCGAGCCTCTCCCGCTGCGGATGGATCTGAAAAACAACAACCCAAATGGGGTGAGAACTATTAATCAATAGTTTCCAGTGGGTAAGCCGCCGAGAGGAGCGAAATACACCACTAGGTCAACTGAGGCATAAGATAGTAAAACTGCTGAAGTGAAATGCAGAAAATAAACAACTGAAGTAAAGTAAAGTACTCTACTATTATCATGCCTTTATGCTCATGTACAAGGTGATGATGATATGAATCTATCATACTATCATAATGTCCAACTACAATGAGTAGTATTATTTATGTGGTGTCCAATGTCAAGTTTGCTATCATGTATGTCCAACTACCATGAATGTATCATCTATGTGATATTCAATGTCAAGTTCAGTTAACTTAATCATTTTCTCTTGAAGACTTTCTTTGAGTCTAAGCTTGAGCCACGCCTCAAGGTCCCGTGGTGGCACCCCCCAAGGAGCTATGCCAATCCAACGGCGTCCCAATTGGCACCCAATCCCACACGGCGATCATGATGTCGCAAATGGCCACCTCCGGAGTGCTGGCTTGGAGGGAGCGACCCTACCAAGCATGTGCGAATGAGCACAAACGGCAAGCAAGCAAGTCTCGATCATCGTGTCTAAAACACGGAATAGCAATCATCGTGTCTAAAACACGGAATAGCATCATCGACCTTTAGGTCGGGTATAGTATCTCAAGTGTTAATGTTTCATATACAATATTAACTTTATCTTGCATAATGAAAGTGTAAAATATTTACAAGTTGTCCTCATGTCTCAAACATGGAATCTAACTATTTCATCTTGATTGTACAAGTTTAGAAGTTTCCTACTTGTATCTCACAACACTAGATGGCATTAATGTCATAATGTCATTTTTTTTTTCATGATCATATGCATAATATATCTCAATAATTCTATAACATGTATAGTTATTCTCTATTCATATCCAAAAGCTTAAGTTCGCAAAAATTTCTATTCAATCCCCCCTTAAAGTGCTCATGCACATACAATGTTTACCTCTACTACATAGAGTATGAAATTTTCTACACATGAAGGGGTTCAAATGCATAATCATAAATCATGATAAATCAAACGATGCATGTTTAATATAGCAATGATGCCCTAAAAGTCTATAGAAGACATAAGGGGAGCCTAAAAGTCTATAGAAGACATAGGGGGAGTTCACCCATTTCGGTGAGGTCAAACCCACCGGATAGTTGCCAAATCCTTGTGAAGGATCCCAACCAAGAAGCCCACACTTCCTCTTATGCCCTAAGAGAAGTTTCCAATGGGTTAAAATATCACTAAAATCTAATCACAAAATTTCTTAAAAATCATAAGAAAAAATAGGTGGAAAATACCTTACTTTGAGAAATCTTACAAAATCTTGAAATCCAAACCAGAAATGCTTCAAAACCAACCTACAAGAGTGTTCTGCACCCATCAATTCCACCCTAAAAGCTAGAAATCAAAAAACCGCAAAATAAACCCTAGTTTTTCAAAAACAAGGTTTTCCTTCAAAAATCCAAAAGAAAGGGAAAAGAAGTGTTCCTAACCTCCTTAATCTCAAATCCCACATTGGAAATGCAAAGGATAGGAACTAGGGCTCCAAACTCCCTTCTTCTTTAAGTTCTTGTCTTCCTCTAAGCTCTTGTAGCAAGCTTCAATGGTAGAGAAGAGAAGGTTGAAGAAGAACCCATGTAGTGATCCGACCCTTAGGGGTATTTTTGAACTCACATGTAATTGCTTAAGCCTTAAGCGAAATAAAATTATTTAATTTTCAGAGGTCGGCCGGGCGGGGTGCGTGTATTTTTCTGCGATAGAGCGCGGAAAATGATGACCGACGGTGCGATCGGATTCGAAATCCGATGTCGGGATCTCCCGGAACGGGATCCTTAGTGACGCGAAGATTAGTCACGCATCGGAATCCGTGCAAAATATCTTGCACCCGTAGGAGATAAGGTGGGTTATCTCTAGGGGATAATTAATTAATTAATTATCCGATGACGGAAGTTTGAATTCTCTTACGAATTAAAGGGAAAAATTAATGGTGCGTATTTAAATTGGGAATTTATTTTCCAAGATTATTTAATGAAGGGGATTAAATAATCGGTGACCAGGATTTAAAAGGCAGGGATTTTATCTCATAAATTAGATTGTTGATAGAATCCGGATATTTGCGGATTTTCCCTCTTACGTACGTATGAGATAAAAACGATAAATAAAAATTGGGAATTTATTTCCAAGATTATTTAATGAAGGGGATTAAATAATCGGTGGCCAGGATTTAAAAGGTGAGGATTTTATCTCGTAAGTCAGATATTTATTTGAGAAATAGAAACAGGATATTTGTGGGTTTTTCCTGTTACGCACGTGTAAGATAAAGAGGAAATTAATTACATAATTAAATAATAGGGATTATCGGTAAGGGATTAATTAATTAATCAATTAATTAATTAGAGTCAAAAATATCCGAGGAGATTTTGACGGTGCGTACGTATGAAATAGGATAAAAAGGGATAAATAAATAACGAGATTTATTTATTCCCCGTTTACCGAATGGAAACCCTAATTTAAAATACCGCCTCCTCAAACCCTCCTCTTTCGTGCGTACCGAAAACAAAACGAAACCCTAATTAGAAAAGAAAGAGGAAAACCCTAACCGGAGGAGAAAAGAGGAAAAGAAGGAGGAAGCGGAGGAACCCGATCGCCCCGATTCACGTGCCGGATATCGGAGAACGAGACGCCATCGTCTACGGGGAGCGGATTCGGTCTCCAACGCCGAAAGAAAACAAGATCGGTTCTTTAATTCTGATAGATTGAGGTTAGCGGTCGTTAATCTTTTGTTAAAATAAATCGGGGGTTTTCCGTGTTCTTGTGAGGTTAGTTTAATTGGAACATCAATCGCGGATTTTCGTCGGGTTTTGATCCATATTTTATCCTCGTTCTTGATCGGGTGTGATCGAGGATTTTTATCGGATTTTAATTGATGGTTTTTAACGGGTTTCTTGTTATCGGACTTCCGATCGACGTTTTGGTTGTTCGTCGGTCGTTGGTTTAGTTATTAGATTTACCGGGAATTTATTCGGAAATTTTTGGGGATGTTTCGTCGGAAGCCGCCGCCGTTGTTAAACGGGAGGCCGCCGCCGTCGTTACCATGGTCGCGGGGTCGTCGCCGGGATCCCACGGGAGCGAGAACGGAGAAGAAATCACGAACGGGAGCGAAAACGGCGAAGAAAAACGCGAAAAATAGGGTTACTGTGCTATCCGTAAGGCCGCGGTCCACAGACCCCGGGCGTGCACCCGGTGCACGCCCCGCTGTCCCAAAGTGCGGACCCGGCGCACGAAACCGTGCGCCGGGCTGCACAGTGTGCGCGGTGCACGCTCTAGGCGTGCACCCGGTGCACAGATCTTCACCCAGGAAGCGTGGACCCGGCGCGCGCTGGAGTCGTGCGCGGCCCGGCCCACCTCGCCTAGGTGCACGCCTCCTGGTGAGCCGGGCGTACGCTGCGCGGCCGCCCGATGCGCAGACCCGGTCCATGGTTAATCCTGTGCACCACCCGACAGCCTAAAATTCGTTGGCTCCGTTTGGGTCCGTTTTTCCACCGTTTCGAGCGCCGTTTTCGCCGTTGGGATCGTTATTTCCGTGGCTTTCTTGGCATGGCCACCTGGGACCTTCTTGGTCACTATTTTATTATGTTGGGTGCCGATTTCGCCGACGCTCCGCGCCTCGACGAAATTGTCGGGGGCGCGCCGTCGGGTCTTTTTCTCATCTTTTCGCCGCCAGGAGTCTTCTTGGTTTAACCATTGATTTCTCGAGTTGACTACCGATTGAGGGTTGAGATTTGCTGGATTTCCGTTGGCGGTTTTGGGTTCCGGTTTCGGCGAACCGGACGGTATTGGACTTTTCCGTCAAAAAGAGTAAATTGGGTCTTTTACGTTTTGGATGTTAGTACACGTTGTTGACTATAGTTATCCTTGCGGACTTTCTTTAGGTCCAGGTGCGCAGCGGGGGTGCGCGGAGGATTCAGGTGTTCGGATTTCTCTTCAACAAGGTGGGTACGGTTGCTATAAGTGCAACAAGTGCAGTAAGTGCATCTATCGTCATTAAAAATGCTCTCAATTTACCTAACAAAGTAGATGGACAGTTTAACCTTTCGCATAATTATATTTTTATCTAACAATTGAAGCGGCTGCGGTCGCGGGGCTCACTACACGCCGATCTCGGCAAATCCGGTTTCGGATGCTGCACGTACACAGGCGGATTGGCCTCCGCATGGGTGTACTTTTCCGAAAGAGTGGTCTTTTTGACCCGTGTGCCTCACAAAGGAGTGGGAGCCGTGAGGACCTCTTCGCGCCAGCTGAAAATAGCACATCAGCACCGCAAAAGGGGTAAAAGCATCAAAGAGGTGATTGTGCACGAGGGGAGACTTTAGTCTCTCCGACAGGTACACTGGGGTTGGTGCCCAACTTAATTGATAAATCTGGGGTTGGTGCCCAGTTTAAAATATGCACAGGGCTTTAACGAAAGGTTACGGTGTACTCGGGTTATTCGGTTCGTTTTTCCTTCTTTGCTATTATTAGACATCTACTTTGTTTGTCACTGACTTTACCCACTCCGTGACAGGTGCTACTAGGTGCGTTAGCCGGGAGGGCGGTGAGACTGCGTCGCGAGGACCGTAGTCAGGACACTTGGTTTCTATCTCATTTTCCTTTATGCTTACAGTAGTTAATTTGCTTGTGGATTACTATAGTGGTGGATTACTTTAGTTTTGGACAGGTATGGGTTAGTTTTGTGGATGAGGTGTACTCATATGCTTTTGATACTTCTAGTGGTGCTTTCTTACGCGGCATGTTTTCACGATAAACTAAATGATTGCGAAAATGTTTTCTCAAAACGAAGTGCCGTGTGGGCACGGATTTTTCAAACGCTGGGTTTTATCCTTTCCAAACGTTGACGCCGCTTTATAAACTTGTGTTGTTTGGTGATGTATGTCTACTGTATGGTTGTTGATTGGAGTTTAATGTTGATGTTGTAAATGAATCGTATGTTGTAAATGAGACGCCGTGCATACACAAAGGAGACTCTGCCCGTGGGCAGAGAAAATTTGTGTATGTGGCGGTCTGGCACGCACCGGGGATGAGGTTTATATTACCCTATTAAGAAAAAAAAAAATAGACACACAATTTTCCGCTTTGATTGACTCAAAAACCCTCGGGGGCGTGACAGATTAAATGGTATCAGAGAAAAACAACCATAACCATAGTAGACGTAATCCACATCCACAGTGTGAGGTGCCACAAGCAAATTGGACATGAGATAACCAAGGTATAGGTGCGGTAGTACGTGAGAGTACGGGGAAAAAGGGAACGTAATATAGGTGTAATCGTAAGACAGGGTGCTAGGGATTATAACCTTAGGGCTAACTTGGTTTCTTTGTTTGCACGGTTAATGGCCCGAAGCCGCTCTTCAATCGATGGTGCAGAAGAGGATACGACGGTTCCGACAACAGTGGAGAATCGGCTACTCCAACAACGGATTACGCGACATGGCATAGCGCTCTCCCCTTTTTGTTAGGAAAGACGAACCCCACCAGGCTCGCCTTCCCAAAGGTGGTCCACATAGCGACACTAATTGGGTAATACTGACGGTGGGTCCACCCGCTTACCGAGAATGTGATCGATAGGACCACTATGGTGGGGCGGAAATTGGCCGTTCCGCACACCTGGCAGAAGGGTCATGAGTCTGCCGGGGGCCGAAACGACCCCAGCCATAACCCGGGAACGACTTTCCCGACGGGGGCCGACCACCCCAATATACGAAGACACCGCAAGGAACCTGGAAAACATCAGACAGAGGACTCGGAGTACGACATGGACAAGAAACGACCCCAGCACTTCTCAGGAGGGGGATTTTCTAGCGGAGACCGGCCATGCATCATCTACAGAGGGCACCTCGGGGGAAATTATTCATTCCGGAAGCACGACCTTTGCTTCTAACGTGACAAACTGGGATAGTTCCGTTTTTACTGCCCCGAACCCGGGAATGATCCTTCGGAGTCGCGACACGGATGAGGGGTCTCATGCGACGACACGACAAAGGATGCACTACCCGAGGGAAGTAGTAGCAGGAAAGACCCCTTACGAAGAGTAATGTTGGTCTTGACCCCAGGAGAACCCTTAGGAGCAAATACTCTGTACCTTCCTGCCCAATAAGGATGCGAAGACTTAGTTGTCTTTGGTGTTGGCCCTTTATTATGGGTCAAATAGGTCCAACTTCCGGCCTTGAGACAATAAGCCCGGGGGACTAGTGAGTTGGGTTGGGTGAGCCCAATAGGTTGAGTGGGCTGCGGTCCGCAATAGACCTAACGGCAAGAGGCCCCACAATAGACCCAACATCCAGGTGGGTTGGGTCTGGTCGAGATCTGTGGTGCGGTGTATGCCGCTTTAAGTGAATTAGATGCGCACCTCTAAAAGCTCAGGCTTTTGGGGTTAATGGTTAGCGCCAACGATTCGACATCTGAGACTTAGTGGTAAGAGAATTCGAGGGGATACTCGGAAGGGATGGGCTTACCGAGTGACAGGTGCTAATCGTTTGTGAGAAACGTCAGGTACGACTACAGAAGCCGGGATTCCCGGAAAACGTGTACTTGGCATGTAAAAGCACTTCCTTTTTGGCTGTCATCTCCGCGTCGCGGGCTAGGAAGCTAATAGAGGGCGGGTGCGTGGCCTATCTAGCCTGGGTAGATTTAGCCACCCGACCCGTTCCCTCGCCTTCCGAAATTCCCGTCGTAAGGGAATTTCCGGATGTATTTCCGGCGGAGCTCCCCGGAATGCCACCGGAGCGAGAGGTTGACTTCCCAATTGAGCTACTCCCCGGCACCAAGCCCATCACTAAAGCACCATACAGGATGGCCTTCGCGGAGTTGAAGGAACTCAAGGCGCAGTTGGAGGACCTTTTGGATAAGGGATTTATCAGACCTAGCGCGTCACCCTGGGGCGCGCCCGTCCTGTTTGTGAGAAAGAAGGACGGAAGTCTCCGGTTGTGCATCGACTACCGGGAGATAAATAAGGTCACCGTTAAGAATAAGTACCCCCTGCCAAGGATCGATGACCTCTTCGACCAATTACAGGGGGCAACGGTATTCTCAAAAATTGACCTGCAGTCGGGTTATCATCAGGTCCAGGTTAAGGGGGAGGATATCCCCAAAACGGCTTTCCGTACACGCTATGGCCATTACGAATTTACAGTAATGCCATTCGGGCTCACCAATGCCCCGGCGGTGTTTATGGACATGATGAATAGGGTGTTCAAACCCTTCCTAGATTTGTTCGTGGTGGTCTTCATCGACGACATCCTCATCTACTCCCGAACAGACGAGGAACACGAAGAACATCTGCGCATGGTCCTCCAGACCCTGCGTGAACAGAAACTCTACGCCAAACTCAAAAAGTGTGAGTTTTGGCTCCGTGAGGTCGGTTTCTTGGGGCACGTGATCTCGGCAGCGGGAGTCGCGGTGGATCCGAAAAAGATAGATTCGGTGACGGAATGGCCCCGACCGACAACGGTGACAGAGGTTCGAAGCTTCCTGGGATTAGCCGGGTATTACCGGCGCTTCGTGGAGGGTTTCTCCAAGATAGCCACCCCCTTGACCCGTTTGACAAGAAAGGGGGAAAAGTTTATCTGGACGGACAAATGTCAGAAGAGCTTCGAGGAGCTCAAGGATAGATTGACGCGAGCCCCGATTCTCGCCCTGCCAGAACCAGGGGAGGATTATGAAGTGTATTGCGATGCGTCGCGAAATGGACTGGGTGGAGTACTCATGCAACGGGGAAAGGTAATAGCCTATGCGTCAAGGCAGCTCAAGGAGTACGAGCGGAATTACCCCGTACATGATTTGGAACTCGCAGCGGTTGTGTTCGTCCTCAAGCTTTGGAGACACTACCTGTATGGGGCACACTGCAATGTGTACTCAGATCATAAGAGCCTCAAGTACCTTTTCACCCAAAAGGAGCTAAATCTGCGACAAAGGCGGTGGCTTGAGCTACTAAAGGATTACGATCTAACGATCCACTATCACCCGGGAAAGGCCAACGTGGTGGCCGACGCCCTGAGTCGCAAGGGACAGGCCGAGGAAGCGGATGTAAGCGCCATTACACAGCAAGAGAGACTGATTGCGGAGTTTTCGCGGTTAAGGCTAGAAGTAGTACCGGCAGGTACAGTCGCACAACTTCTGACACTGGTGGTCAGACCCACTCTGCTGGACAGGATTCTCGAAGGGCAATCAACTGATGACCAACTCCAGCTGGTGCGAAATAGAATAACCGCCGACAAGGAGGGCGATTTCACGGTGAACTCCGACGGTACGATACGATTTCGGGGACGAATCTGCGTACCGGATCTGCCAGAACTCAAAGAGGAGATCCTACGGGAGGCGCATACCGCCCCGTATGCGGCGCATCCCGGGGGAACAAAGATGTACAAGGACGTCAAACAGACCTTCTGGTGGCCCAAAATGAAGGGAGACGTGACCCGATTTGTGGCACACTGCCTGGTGTGCCAACAGGTGAAGGCCGAGCACCAGCGCCCGGCAGGAAAATTGCAACCTTTACCAGTGCCCGAGTGGAAATGGGACATGATTACCATGGATTTTGTGACCGGATTCCCGAGATCGCCACAGGGACACGATGCAATATGGGTGATTGTGGACCGTTTGACGAAATCGGCCCACTTTCTGCCCATACACACGACGTGGACTCGGGAACGACTAGCACAAACGTACATCGACGAGATAGTAAGGTTGCACGGAGTACCGACATCCATCACGTCGGACAGAGACACACGTTTTGTGTCAAACTTCTGGCGAAGCCTGCAACGAGCAATGGGGACCAAATTGCACTTCAGTACGGCTTTTCACCCGCAAACTGATGGACAATCAGAGCGGGTGATACAGATCGTGGAGGACATGCTTCGAGCATGCGTTCTGGACTTGGGCGAAGGGTGGGCACGGTGTTTGCCCCTGGTCGAATTTGCTTACAATAACAGTTATCAGGCCAGCATTCAGATGGCGCCGTACGAGGCACTGTACGGGCGCCGCTGTCGGTCTCCAATATGCTGGGACGACTTGGGTGAGCGTAAGTTTCTGGGCCCAGATTTGGTGGAGGAGACCGAAGCAAAGGTGCGACTGATTAGACAAAGACTACTGACCGCCCAAAGCAGACAAAAGAGCTACGCGGACAACAGGCGCCGAGACTTAGAGTTCATGGTGGGTGAGCATGTGCTACTCCGGGTTTCACCCTCCAAGGGGAACCGACGTTTCGGCATAAAGGGAAAGCTAAGCCCGAGGTACGTGGGACCGTTTGAAATCCTGGAACGCGTAGGACCGGTGGCGTACCGATTAGCCCTGCCACCGAACCTCGAACGAGTCCACAACGTGTTCCATGTCTCAATGCTCCGGAAGTACCTGGCTGACCCCTCTCATGCCTTGGATGCCTCCACCATCGAGTTGCGAGAGGATTTAAGCGTCGAGGAGACGCCGGTGCGGATTTTGGCAAAAAAGGACAAGAAGTTGCGCAACCGAACAATTCCCTATGTGAAGGTCCAGTGGAGCAACCACGAAGAGCGCGAGGCGACGTGGGAACTGGAGTCGAAAATGAGGGAATGTTTTCCCGAAGTGTTTGAGTGAGGTTTGTACTTAAGTTTCGGGACGAAACTTTTTATAAAGTGTGAGTGGTGTAGTGATCCGACCCTTAGGGGTATTTTTGAACTCACATGTAATTGCTTAAGCCTTAAGCGAAATAAAATTATTTAATTTTCAGAGGTCGGCCGGGCGGGGTGCGTGTATTTTTCTGCGATAGAGCGCGGAAAATGATGACCGACGGTGCGATCGGATTCGAAATCCGATGTCGGGATCTCCCGGAACGGGATCCTTAGTGACGCGGAGATTAGTCACGCATCGGAATCCGTGCAAAATATCTTGCACCCGTAGGAGATAAGGTGGGTTATCTCGTAGGGGATAATTAATTAATTAATTATCCGATGACGGAAGTTTGAATTCTCTTACGAATTAAAGGGGAAATTAATGGTGCGTATTTAAATTGGGAATTTATTTTCCAAGATTATTTAATGAAGGGGATTAAATAATCGGTGACCAGGATTTAAAAGGCGGGGATTTTATCTCATAAATTAGATTGTTGATAGAATCCGGATATTTGCGGATTTTCCCTCTTACGTACGTATGAGATAAAACGATAAATAAAATTGGGAATTTATTTCCAAGATTATTTAATGAAGGGGATTAAATAATCGGTGGCCAGGATTTAAAAGGTGAGGATTTTATCTCGTAAGTCAGATATTTATTTGAGAAATAGAAACAGGATATTTGTGGGTTTTTCCTGTTACGCACGTGTAAGATAAAGAGGAAATTAATTAAATAATTAAATAATAGGGATTATCGGTAAGGGATTAATTAATTAATAAATTAATTAATTAGAGTCAAAAATATCCGAGGAGATTTTGACGGTGCGTACGTATGAAATAGGATAAAATACCGCCTCCTCTAACCCTCCTCTTTCGTGCGTACCGAAAACAAAACGAAACCCTAATTAGAAAAGAAAGAGGAAAACCCTAACCGGAGGAGAAAAGAGAAAAAGAAGGAGGAAGTGGAGGAACCCGATCGCCCCGATTCACGTGCCGGATATCGGACAACGAGACGCCATCGTCTACGGGGAGCGGATTCGGTCTCCAACGCCGAAAGAAAACAAGATCGGTTCTTTAATTCCGATAGATTGAGGTTAGCGGTCGTTAATCTTTTGTTAAAATAAATCGGGGGTTTTCCGTGTTCTTGTGAGGTTAGTTTAATCGGAACATCAATCGCGGATTTTCGTCGGGTTTTGATCCATATTTTATCCTCGTTCTTGATCGGGTGTGATCGAGGATTTTTATCGGATTTTAATTGATGGTTTTTAACGGGTTTCTTGTTATCGGACTTCCGATCGACGTTTTGGTTGTTCGTCGGTCGTTGGTTTAGTTATTAGATTTACCGGGAATTTATTCGGAAATTTTTGGGGATGTTTCGTCGGAACTTAGTGGGTTAACGGGAGGCCGCCGCCGCCGTTGTTAAACGGGAGGCCGCCGCCGTCGTTACCATGGTCGCGGGGTCGTCGCCGGGATCCCACGGGAGCGAGAACGGAGAAGAAATCACGAACGGGAGCGAAAACGGCGAAGAAAAACGCAAAAAATAGGGTTACTGTGCTGTCCGTACGGCCGCGGTCCACAGACCCCGGGCGTGCACCCGGTGCACGCCCCGCTGTCCCAAAAGTGCGGACCCGGCGCACGAAATCGTGCGCCGGGCTGCACAGTGTGCGCGGTGCACGCTCTAGGCGTGCACCCGGTGCACAGATCTTCACCCAGGAAGCGTGGACCCGGCGCGCGCTGGAGTCGTGCGCGGCCCGGCCCACCTCGCCTAGGTGCACGCCTCCTGGTGAGCCCGGCGTACGCTGCGCGGCCGCCCGATGCGCAGACCCGGTCCATGGTTGCTCCTGTGCACCACCCGACAGCCTAAAATTCGTTGGCTCCGTTTGGGTCCGTTTTTCCACCGTTTCGAGCGCCGTTTTCGCCGTTGGGATCGTTATTTCCGTGGCTTTCTTGGCATGGCCACCTGGGACCTTCTTGGTCACTATTTTATTATGTTGGGTGCCGATTTCGCCGACGCTCCGCGCCTCGACGAAATTGTCGGGGGCGCGCCGTCGGGTCTTTTTCTCATCTTTTCGCCGCCAGGGGTCTTCTTGGTTTAACCATTGATTTCTCGAGTTGACTACCGATTGAGGGTTGAGATTTGCTGGATTTCCGTTGGCGGTTTTGGGTTCCGGTTTCGGCGAACCGGACGGTGTTGGACTTTTCCGTCAAAAAGAGTAAATTGGGTCTTTTACGTTTTGGATGTTAGTACACGTTGTTGACTATAGTTATCCTTGCGGACTTTCTTTAGGTCCAGGTGCGCAGCGGGGGTGCGCGGAGGATTCAGGTGTTCGGATTTCTCTTCAACAAGGTGGGTACGGTTGCTATAAGTGCAACAAGTGCAGTAAGTGCATCTATCGTCATTAAAAATGCTCTCAATTTACCTAACAAAGTAGATGGACAGTTTAACCTTTCGCATAATTATATTTTTATCTAACAATTGAAGCGGCTGCGGTCGCGGGGCTCACTACACGCCGATCTCGGCAAATCCGGTTTCGGATGCTGCACGTACACAGGCGGATTGGCCTCCGCATGGGTGTACTTTTCCGAAAGAGTGGTCTTTTTGACCCGTGTGCCTCACAAAGGAGTGGGAGCCGTGAGGACCTCTTCGCGCCAGCTGAAAATAGCACATCAGCACCGCGAAAGGGGTAAAAGCATCAAAGAGGTGATTGTGCACGAGGGGAGACTTTAGTCTCTCCGACAGGTACTCTGGGGTTGGTGCCCAACTTAATTGATAAATCTGGGGTTAGTGCCCAGTTTAAAATATGCACAGGGCTTTAACGAAAGGTTACGGTGTACTCGGGTTATTCGGTTCGTTTTTCCTTCTTTGCTATTATTAGACATCTACTTTGTTTGTCACTGACTTTACCCACTCCGTGACAGGTGCTACTAGGTGCGTTAGCCGGGATGGCGGTGAGACTGCGTCGCGAGGACCGTAGTCAGGACACTTGGTTTCTATCTCATTTTCCTTTATGCTTACAGTAGTTAATTTGCTTGTGGATTACTATAGTGGTGGATTACTTTAGTTTTGGACAGGTATTAGTTAGTTCTGTGGATGAGGTGTACTCTTATGCTTTTGATACTTCTAGTGGTGTTTTCTTACGCGGCATGTTTTCATGATAAACTAAATGATTGCGAAAATGTTTTCTCAAAACGAAGTGCCGTGTGGGCACGGGTTTTTCAAACGCTGGGTTTTATCCTTTCCAAACGTTGACGCCGCTTTATAAACTTGTGTTGTTTGGTGATGTATGTCTACTGTATGGTTGTTGGTTGGAGTTTAATGTTGATGTTGTAAATGAATCGTATGTTGTAAATGAGACGCCGTGCATACACAAAGGAGACTCTGCCCGTGGGCAGAGAGAATTTGTGTATGTGGCGGTCTGGCACGCACCGGGGATGAGGTTTATATTACCTTATTAAGAAAAAAAAAATAGACACGCAATTTTCCGCTTTGATTGACTCAAAAACCCCCGGGGGCGTGACAGATTAAATGGTATCAGAGAAAAACAACCATAACCATAGTAGACGTGATCCACATCCACAGTGTAAGGTGCCACAAGCAAATTGGACATGAGATAACCAAGGTATAGGTGCGGTAGTACGTGAGAGTACGGGGAAAAAGGGAACGTAATATAGGTGTAATCGTAAGACAGGGTGCTAGGGTTATAACCTTAGGGCTAACTTGGTTTCTTTGTTTGCACGGTTAATGGCCCGAAGCCGCTCTTCAATCGATGGTGCAGAAGAGGATACGACGGTTCCGGCAACAGTGGAGAATCGGCTACTCCAACAACGGATTACGCGACATGGCATAGCGCTCTCCCCTTTTTGTTAGGAAAGACGAACCCCACCAGGCTCGCCTTCCCAAAGGTGGTCCACATAGCGACACTAATCGGGTAATACTGACGGTGGGTCCACCCGCTTACCGAGAATGTGATCGATAGGACCACTATGGTGGGGCGGAAATTGGCCGTTCCGCACACCTGGCAGAAGGGTCATGAGTCTGCCGGGGGCCGAAACGACCCCAGCCATAACCCGGGAACGACTTTCCCGACGGGGGCCGACCACCCCAATATCCGAAGACACCGCAAGGAACCTGGAAACACATCAGACAGAGGACTCGGAGTACGACATGGACAAGAAACGACCCCAGCACTTCTCAGGAGGGGGATTTTCTAGCGGAGACCGGCCATGCATCATCTACAGAGGGGCACCTCGGGGGAAATTATTCATTCCGGAAGCACGACCTTTGCTTCTAACGTGACAAACTGGGACAGTTCCGTTTTTACTGCCCCGAACCCGGGAATGATCCTTCGGAGTCGCGACACGGATGAGGGGTCTTATGCGACGACACGACAAAGGATGCACTACCCGAGGGAAGTAGTAGCAGGAAAGACCCCTTACGAAGAGTAATGTTGGTCTTGACCCCAGGAGAACCCTTAGGAGCAAATACTCTGTACCTTCCTGCCCAATAAGGATGCGAAGACTTAGTTGTCTTTGGTGTTGGCCCTTTATTATGGGTCAAATAGGTCCAACTTCCGGCCTTGAGACAATAAGCCCGGGGGACTAGTGAGTTGGGTTGGGTGAGCCCAATAGGTTGAGTGGGCTGCGGTCCGCAATAGACCTAACGGCAAGAGGCCCCACAATAGACCCAACATCCAGGTGGGTTGGGTCTGGTCGAGATCTGTGGTGCGGTGTATGCCGCTTTAAGTGAATTAGATGCGCACCTCTAAAAGCTCAGGCTTTTGGGGTTAATGGTTAGCGCCAACGATTCGACATCTGAGACTTAGTGGTAAGAGAATTCGAGGGGATACTCGGAAGGGATGGGCTTACCGAGTGACAGGTGCTAATCGTTTGTGAGAAACGTCAGGTACGACTACAGAAGCCGGGATTCCCGAAAACGTGTACTTGGCATGTAAAAGCACTTCCTTTTTGGCTGTCATCTCCGCGTCGCGGGCTAGGAAGCTAATAGAGGGCGGGTGCGTGGCCTATCTAGCTTGGGTAGATTTAGCCACCCGACCCGTTCCCTCGCCTTCCGAAATTCCCGTCGTAAGGGAATTTCCGGATGTATTTCCGGCGGAGCTCCCCGGAATGCCACCGGAGCGAGAGGTTGACTTCCCAATTGAGCTACTCCCCGGCACCAAGCCCATCACTAAAGCACCGTACAGGATGGCCTTCGCGGAGTTGAAGGAACTCAAGGCGCAGTTGGAGGACCTTTTGGATAAGGGTTTTATCAGACCTAGCGCGTCACCCTGGGGCGCGCCCGTCCTGTTTGTGAGAAAGAAGGACGGAAGTCTCCGGTTGTGCATCGACTACCGGGAGATAAATAAGGTCACCGTTAAGAATAAGTACCCCCTGCCAAGGATCGATGACCTCTTCGACCAATTACAGGGGGCAACGGTATTCTCAAAAATTGACCTGCAGTCGGGCTATCATCAGGTCCAGGTTAAGGGGGAGGATATCCCCAAAACGGCTTTCCGTACACGCTATGGCCATTACGAATTTACAGTAATGCCATTCGGGCTCACCAATGCCCCGGCGGTGTTTATGGACATGATGAATAGGGTGTTCAAACCCTTCCTGGATTTGTTCGTGGTGGTCTTCATCGACGACATCCTCATCTACTCCCGTACAGACGAGGAACACGAAGAACATCTGCGCACAGTCCTCCAGACCCTGCGGGAACAGAAACTCTACGCCAAACTCAAAAAGTGTGAGTTTTGGCTCCGTGAGGTCGGTTTCTTGGGGCACGTGATCTCGGCGGCTGGAGTCGCGGTGGATCCGAAGAAGATAGATTCGGTGACGGACTGGCCCCGACCGACAACGGTGACGGAGGTTCGAAGCTTCCTGGGATTAGCCGGGTATTACCGGCGCTTCGTGGAGGGTTTCTCCAAGATAGCCACCCCCTTGACCCGTTTGACAAGAAAGGGGGAGAAGTTTATCTGGACGGACAAATGTCAGAAGAGCTTCGAGGAGCTCAAGGATAGATTGACGCGAGCCCCGATTCTCGCCCTGCCAGAACCAGGGGAGGATTATGAAGTGTATTGCGATGCGTCGCGAAATGGATTGGGTGGAGTACTCATGCAACGGGGAAAGGTAATAGCCTATGCGTCAAGGCAGCTCAAGGAGTACGAGCGGAATTACCCCGTACATGATTTGGAACTCGCAGCGGTTGTGTTCGTCCTCAAGCTTTGGAGACACTACCTGTATGGGGCACACTGCAATGTGTACTCAGATCATAAGAGCCTCAAGTACCTTTTCACCCAAAAGGAGCTAAATCTGCGACAAAGGCGGTGGCTTGAGCTACTAAAGGATTACGATCTAACGATCCACTATCACCCGGGAAAGGCCAACGTGGTGGCCGACGCCCTGAGTCGCAAGGGACAGGCCGAGGAAGCGGATGTAAGCGCCATTACACAGCAAGATAGACTGATTGCGGAGTTTTCGCGGTTAAGGCTAGAAGTAGTACCGGCAGGTACAGTCGCACAACTTCTGACACTGGTGGTCAGACCCACTCTGCTGGACAGGATTCTCGAAGGGCAATCAACTGATGACCAACTCCAGCTGGTGCGAAATAGAATAACCGCCGACAAGGAGGGCGATTTCACGGTGAACTCCGACGGTACGATACGATTTCGGGGACGAATCTGCGTACCGGATCTGCCAGAACTCAAAGAGGAGATCCTACGGGAGGCGCATACCGCCCCGTATGCGGCGCATCCCGGGGGAACAAAGATGTACAAGGACGTCAAACAGACCTTCTGGTGGCCCAAAATGAAGGGAGACGTGACCCGATTTGTGGCACACTGCCTGGTGTGCCAACAGGTGAAGGCCGAGCACCAGCGCCCGGCAGAAAAATTACAGCCTTTACCAGTGCCCGAGTGGAAATGGGACATGATTACCATGGATTTTGTGACCGGATTCCCGAGGTCGCCACAGGGACACGATGCAATATGGGTGATTGTGGACCGTTTGACGAAATCGGCCCACTTTCTGCCCATACACACGACATGGACTCGGGAACGACTAGCACAAACGTACATCGACGAGATAGTAAGGTTGCACGGAGTTCCGACATCCATCACGTCGGACAGAGACACACGTTTTGTGTCAAACTTCTGGCGAAGCCTGCAACGAGCAATGGGGACCAAATTGCACTTCAGTACGGCTTTTCACCCGCAAACCGATGGACAATCAGAGCGGGTGATACAGATCGTGGAGGACATGCTTCGAGCATGCGTTCTGGACTTGGGCGAAGGGTGGGCACGGTGTTTGCCCCTGGTCGAATTTGCTTACAATAATAGTTATCAGGCCAGCATTCAGATGGCGCCGTACGAGGCACTGTACGGGCGCCGCTGTCGGTCTCCAATATGCTGGGACGACTTGGGTGAGCGTAAGTTTCTGGGCCCAGATTTGGTGGAGGAGACCGAAGCAAAGGTGCGACTGATTAGACAAAGACTACTGACCGCCCAAAGCAGACAGAAGAGCTACGCGGACAACAGACGCCGAGACTTAGAGTTCATGGTGGGTGAGCATGTGCTACTCCGGGTTTCACCCTCCAAGGGGAACCGACGTTTCGGCATAAAGGGAAAGCTAAGCCCGAGGTACGTGGGACCGTTTGAAATCCTGGAACGCGTAGGACCGGTGGCGTACCGATTAGCCCTGCCACCGAACCTCGAACGAGTCCACAACGTGTTCCATGTCTCAATGCTCCGGAAGTACCTGGCTGACCCCTCTCATGCCTTGGATGCCTCCACCATCGAGTTGCGAGAGGATTTAAGCGTCGAGGAGACGCCGGTGCGGATTTTGGCAAAAAAGGACAAGAAGTTGCGCAACCGAACAATTCCCTATGTGAAGGTCCAGTGGAGCAACCACGAAGAGCGCGAGGCGACGTGGGAACTGGAGTCGAAAATGAGGGAATGTTTTCCCGAAGTGTTTGAGTGAGGTTTGTACTTAAGTTTCGGGACGAAACTTTTTATAAAGTGTGAGTGGTGTAGTGATCCGACCCTTAGGGGTATTTTTGAACTCACATGTAATTGCTTAAGCCTTAAGCGAAATAAAATTATTTAATTTTCAGAGGTCGGCCGGGCGGGGTGCGTGTATTTTTCTGCGATAGAGCGCGGAAAATGATGACCGACGGTGCGATCGGATTCGAAATCCGATGTCGGGATCTCCCGGAACGGGATCCTTAGTGACGCGGAGATTAGTCACGCATCGGAATCCGTGCAAAATATCTTGCACCCGTAGGAGATAAGGTGGGTTATCTCTAGGGGATAATTAATTAATTAATTATCCGATGACGGAAGTTTGAATTCTCTTACGAATTAAAGGGGAAAATTAATGGTGCGTATTTAAATTGGGAATTTATTTTCCAAGATTATTTAATGAAGGGGATTAAATAATCGGTGACCAGGATTTAAAAGGCGGGGATTTTATCTCATAAATTAGATTGTTGATAGAATCCGGATATTTGCGGATTTTCCCTCTTACGTACGTATGAGATAAAAACGATAAATAAAAATTGGAAATTTATTTCCAAGATTATTGAATGAAGGGGATTAAATAATCGGTGGCCAGGATTTAAAAGGTGAGGATTTTATCTCGTAAGTCAGATATTTATTTGAGAAATAGAAACAGGATATTTGTGGGTTTTTCCTGTTACGCACGTGTAAGATAAAGAGGAAATTAATTAAATAATTAAATAATAGGGATTATCGGTAAGGGATTAATTAATTAATAAATTAATTAATTAGAGTCAAAAATATCCGAGGAGATTTTGACGGTGCGTACGTATGAAATAGGATAAAATACCGCCTCCTCAAACCCTCCTCTTTCGTGCGTACCGAAAACAAAACGAAACCCTAATTAGAAAAGAAAGAGGAAAACCCTAACCGGAGGAGAAAAGAGGAAAAGAAGGAGGAAGTGGAGGAACCCGATCGCCCCGATTCACGTGCCGGATATCGGACAACGAGACGCCATCGTCTACGGGGAGCGGATTCGGTCTCCAACGCCGAAAGAAAACAAGATCGGTTCTTTAATTCCGATAGATTGAGGTTAGCGGTCGTTAATCTTTTGTTAAAATAAATCGGGGGTTTTCCGTGTTCTTGTGAGGTTAGTTTAATCGGAACATCAATCGCGGATTTTCGTCGGGTTTTGATCCATATTTTATCCTCGTTCTTGATCGGGTGTGATCGAGGATTTTTATCGGATTTTAATTGATGGTTTTTAACGGGTTTCTTGTTATCGGACTTCCGATCGACGTTTTGGTTGTTCGTCGGTCGTTGGTTTAGTTATTAGATTTACCGGGAATTTATTCGGAAATTTTTGGGGATGTTTCGTCGGAACTTAGTGGGTTAACGGGAGGCCGCCGCCGCCGTTGTTAAACGGGAGGCCGCCGCCGTTGTTAAACGGGAGGCCGCCACCGTCGTTACCATGGTCGCGGGGTCGTCGCCGGGATCCCACGGGAGCGAGAACGGAGAAGAAATCGCGAACGGGAGCGAAAACGGCGAAGAAAAACGCGAAAAATAGGGTTACTGTACTGTCCGTACGGCCGCGGTCCACAGACCCCGGGCGTGCACCCGGTGCACGCCCCGCTGTCCCAAAAGTGCGGACCCGGCGCACGAAACCGTGCGCCGGGCTGCACAGTGTGCGCGGTGCACGCTCTAGGCGTGCACCCGGTGCACAGATCTTGACCCAGGAAGCGTGGACCCGGCGCGCGCTGGAGTCGTGCGCGGCCCGGCCCACCTCGCCTAGGTGCACGCCTCCTGGTGAGCCCGGCGTACGCTGCGCGGCCGCCCGATGCGCAGACCCGGTCCATGGTTGCTCCTGTGCACCACCCGACAGCCTAAAATTCGTTGGCTCCGTTTGGGTCCGTTTTTCCACCGTTTCGAGCGCCGTTTTCGCCGTTGGGATCGTTATTTCCGTGGCTTTCTTGGCATGGCCACCTGGGACCTTCTTGGTCACTATTTTATTATGTTGGGTGCCGATTTCGCCGACGCTCCGCGCCTCGACGAAATTGTCGGGGGCGCACCGTCGGGTCTTTTTCTCATCTTTTCGCCGCCAGGGGTCTTCTTGGTTTAACCATTGATTTCTCGAGTTGACTACCGATTGAGGGTTGAGATTTGCTGGATTTCCGTTGGCGGTTTTGGGTTCCGGTTTCGGCGAACCGGACGGTATTGGACTTTTCCGTCAAAAAGAGTAAATTGGGTCTTTTACGTTTTGGATGTTAGTACACGTTGTTGACTATAGTTATCCTTGCGGACTTTCTTTAGGTCCAGGTGCGCAGCGGGGGTGCGCGAAGGATTCAGGTGTTCGGATTTCTCTTCAACAAGGTGGGTACGGTTGCTATAAGTGCAACAAGTGCAGTAAGTGCATCTATCGTCATTAAAATGCTCTCAATTTACCTAACAAAGTAGATGGACAGTTTAACCTTTCGCATAATTATATTTTTATCTAACAATTGAAGCGGCTGCGGTCGCGGGGCTCACTACACGCCGATCTCGGCAAATCCGGTTTCGGATGCTGCACGTACACAGGCGGATTGGCCTCCGCATGGGTGTACTTTTCCGGAAGAGTGGTCTTTTTGACCCGTGTGCCTCACAAAGGAGTGGGAGCCGTGAGGACCTCTTCGCGCCAGCTGAAAATAGCACATCAGCACCGCGAAAGGGGTAAAAGCATCAAAGAGGTGATTGTGCACGAGGGGAGACTTTAGTCTCTCCGACAGGTACTCTGTGGTTGGTGCCCAACTTAATTGATAAATCTGGGGTTGGTGCCCAGTTTAAAATATGCACAGGGCTTTAACGAAAGGTTACGGTGTACTCGGGTTATTCGGTTCGTTTTTCCTTCTTTGCTATTATTAGACATCTACTTTGTTTGTCACTGACTTTACCCACTCCGTGACAGGTGCTACTAGGTGCGTTAGCCGGGAGGGCGGTGAGACTGCGTCGCGAGGACCGTAGTCAGGACACTTGGTTTCTATCTCATTTTCCGTTATGCTTACAGTAGTTAATTTGCTTGTGGATTACTATAGTGGTGGATTACTTTAGTTTTGGACAGGTATGGGTTAGTTTTGTGGATGAGGTGTACTCATATGCTTTTGATACTTCTAGTGGTGCTTTCTTACGCGGCATGTTTTCACGATAAACTAAATGATTGCGAAAATGTTTTCTCAAAACGAAGTGCCGTGTGGGCACGGATTTTTCAAACGCTGGGTTTTATCCTTTCCAAACGTTGACGCCGCTTTATAAACTTGTGTTGTTTGGTGATGTATGTCTACTGTATGGTTGTTGGTTGGAGTTTAATGTTGATGTTGTAAATGAATCGTATGTTGTAAATGAGACGCCGTGCATACACAAAGGAGACTCTGCCCGTGGGCAGAGAGAATTTGTGTATGTGGCGGTCTGGCACGCACCGGGGATGAGGTTTATATTACCTTATTAAGAAAAAAAAAAATAGACACGCAATTTTCCGCTTTGATTGACTCAAAAACCCTCGGGGGCGTGACTACCCAAGTAGAGAGATGTGTTGGAGAAGGAAATCCAAGATCTCTTTCTCTCTCTCTCTCTCTCTAACACCCTCTCTTGCTCTCTCCGAATGAGAGGAAAAGAGAAGGTAAAGAGGGTTAAAAACCCTAATATAACAAAATCCCCTAAGTCCCCTACAAGAAATGCAATTACATTTCTTACTGGGCTGTCCAGACCAAAACGGTCCGGACTGACCCAAAACGGTCAGGACCCCGTAGATGGAAATTCCAGATTCGTGCGGACAGTTCGGATTGTCCCCGGACGGTCCGGACCCCGAAGCCAAAAACCTCAAATTTTCAATTTTTTCGAAAATTTTCGATTTGCGTCCAAACTCTCCGGAAACCTTCTAGAACCTTCCGGAAGCTTACTAAAATATCCGAAGCGTATCATTTAACCCTTCACACACTAGAACTTTGCAATTTTCTAAAGTTTAGTGTACTACATTCACCCCTTCTAAAAAGGAGTTTCGTCCGCGAAACTAGAAGTCAAGTACCTCAAGTCTTCATCTAAAAAAGATGAGGGAAACTCTCCTGAAGCGCGCTCTCCAGCTCCCAAGTAGCCTCGTGATTGCTCCAGAGTACCTTCACATAAGGTATCTCGTGATTTTGAAGTTTCTTCACCTCACGAGCCAAAATCCTCACCGGTTGCTCCTCAAAGCTCAAGTCCTCTTGTAGTTCCAACGGGGCGAAGTCCACCACATGAGATGGATCAAAAACACACTTCCGGAGCGTCGAAACATGAAACACATTGTGCACTCCCAATAGGTTAGGCGGTAGAGCAAGTCGATAAGCCACCGGACCGATACGCTCCAAAATCTCAAAAGGTCCAATAAATTGGGGACTTAGCTTCCCTCGGATGCCAAATCTCTTGACTCCTATAGTCGGCGATACTTTTAGGAAGACATGGTCTCCAACTTGAAATTCCAAATCGCGCCGACGCTTATCCGCGTAACTCTTTTGTCGACTTTGAGCTGAAATCAAACGTTCTCGAGCTAGTCGAACCTTGTATTCGGACTCTTAAAGTACATCGGGGCATAAAATCAATCGTTCTCCCACCTCGCTCCAATGAAGAGGTGATCGGCACTTTCTTCCATAAAGAGCTTCGAATGGCGCCATCTTGATACTTGCTTGATAACTATTGTTATAGGCAAACTTAGCCATTTGTAGATATTGATGCCAACTACTCTGATAATCCAAAACACATGCTCTGAGCATGTCCTCCAAGATTTGTATGGTTTTCTCAGACTGCCAATCACTCTGGGGGTGGAAAGCTATACTGAAATCCAACTGCGTGCCTAGGGCCTCGTGAAGGCTCCTCAAAAAATAAGATGTGAATCTTGGATCTCGATCGAAAACTATAGAAATAGGCACTCCATGCAATCGCATAATCTCATTAAGGTAAATTTATGCAAGCTTATCTCTAGACCAAGTAGTATGGATAGGGATAAAATGAGCAGATTTGGTTAACCTATCCACGATCACCCAAATAGCATCATGCCCAGCCTGAGAGTGTAATACTCGAAAAATTCAAGTGTGAATACGTGTGAGGAAACAAATCTAAACCTTAGTGATTTGCATATCGATGCGCGAATTGCACAGTTTCCGAGGCACTATTTCCGCCTTTCCGATCTGAGTCTGATCTCGAAAATCTGAAATCTCCAGTGCGACCGTCTCATCGAATCGAGTGAAAATGGTATAGAACGTTTGTTGATCCGACGGTCGGATCATCCTGAAATTAGCAAGAAAACTAGTAGGACCCGCGACTTAAGTGAATAGTGATTTGAATAGTAACACCCTGATTTAATTCCCGCGTTGGCCAACGTCGCCCGATCAACTGTCTGGGGTCCGAATCTGACGATCCAGGTAGTTGATCTAAATGGCGTCGTCGATCTGAGCGCAGTGGAGCCGACGAAATTTATGTTTAACGAACCTAAAGCATCGTAAAGCGTGTCAAACTGTATAAACTATAGTATTTTATGGATTTTAAAATTATAGGGGATCGAATGTGACAAGCCAAAATCACTACTTTATATGTTTCGTCGAGCCGGGCGTCGTGGCGAAGTCCGTTTTTCCGTTTGGCGACTCGAATACCTCGAAAATTGTGAAAAACAACAAAAAATACGAAAAATTACATAGAGACCCGTATATTTTATGCTCCGATTTTTTTGCAAATTCTTGGAGAGGGACCTAATTACGAAATTGAAATACTGTGAAGGACTTGGCTCTAAATATTGTGAGTAGAGGGAGCTAAATGCATTTTGTTACATTTGTATATACATAGTATTAGGGTTCCTTTGAAACCGTAGAGCCCAGAACCCTAGCACCCAGCCGCATCCACCAACCCCTTCGTGTTCCTCTGCTCTCTCCTCGTCGGTTACGCCGCCGGCCGCCGCCTCCCTTCGCCAGAAAAAGAGAGGGATCAAGAGGAAGCCTTGATCTCGGTTGGGTTGGAGTAGGAATGTCACGCCCCGGGGTCAGAACTGTACCCCGGGCTCGCCAACAGATCCGCCGCCCCTACAGGAAGCCCCGTAGGGACGTAGCGTCCAACCTGCAAGTAAGTGTCTAACTAACATATATCAGAGCTGTAAACATAAAACTAACAGATATACAAGAAATAAAAAATGTCCCACAAGTATATACATAAAGTCCTCACCCAAAATACAGGAGTCTCTCAAAAGAAAACAGAAGAGTACAACTCGATCCCTCACTACAAGATCTCTCAAACATGACACAACCAAAATATAGGGGTACCTCTAAACACACTGAAGCTGAAGGGGAAGGGATCTATCTCGCGGCTCCCTTACCTCGGTCTGAAGGAGCTGGATCAGCAACGGGCACCGCAGGAACTGGAGCTGGAGTTCCTGGGGAAAAGACACCACGACGGGTGTGAGAACTACCTCCCACAGTAGTTCTCAGTGGGTGCCGCCAACAAGCCCGACGGCCTGCCCACTAAGTCTACAAGGGGCGAAAAGTAACCAAAGAAAAATGCAGAATAGAAAGCAGGAAGATAAAACATCTACTGCTACCATGCCCCTATCTACTATGCTCAAGGAAAAGGATCGAAGACCAAAAATGTCTCTACTGACTCGACTCAAGTCACCCAATCCAAACTGACTGCCAAACGGTCCAGTCAACCTGCGCCTACCTACTGCTGTAGGTATGTCCGGTACTCCAACCCGGTATCTAGCTCAATCTCAAGCCGGTACTACAACCCGGTCTCGCCTACTCCGGAGTGGCACTCGAGGGGAGCGACCCGCTCGAGTCAAATAACTGCGCATCACTGTCTAGCACAAAGGTGGCACATGCAGGCTATGATCCAATCACTATCTCACTCACTGGCTATACATCCACACTGTCACTATGACCAAGTCCCAAAGATCCCAGATCCACTGTCACTACCACTATCACTATCACTATCTCAATGCAAGCTGATCTACAGACTGCTACAGACGCCACTCGGTCCCCAGACGCGAGTGCAAATGAAGTCCCCAGCTAATAAACCTCCCGGCCCACGACTCGGGGAAAAATCACTATGACCAAAGTGACAAGAATACTACCACTGTGGAAAAGCTAAAGTGATAAATAAGTCTGATGTATGTTTAAGTTACTGTAGTTTAGTGGTGCATGATAATTAAATAACAGGCAATTATGCTAAGTCAAGTTCCCAAGTCGCAAAGTTTATCAAGAGATCGACATTTTTAGCAATTAGCTGTAGTGGTTTCCAACATACAGTTCACACATTTTATCTGGCTCAAATACTAACATGCATGCTGATCTACTAGTAGAATTAGAGTGCAGTCCATAGAATTTGAAAGCAGGATCACCCACCTGATCGCGCTAACTGTCCGGGACGGTACAGATAAACAGTCTAGAAACTGATAAAACTCCGAGTCCACTAAGCAAAGAGCACCATAGTGGTGCTTACAATGTCCTGGGTACAACCACAACTCACAATTACAACCAAATCACACATAAAATCACTATTCCAAAATCTGCAAGCATAGTTCCTGTTCACACGAAATTCTCACCTGAAAATAAATTTTCTAAAATCCCAATAAAAATATCACGACGATCCTCGCGAAGTGTAGATGTCGATAGGCTCTTGAATCGTCGAATTCCGATGTCCGGATGAGGAGATAAAAATCCGCGAAGTGAGTGCTGTCCAGAAATCTCACAACAAAAACAGCGGCTCAGAAACGCCTCGAAATCCGTGCCAAAATTCCAAATCCAGGCAAAACACTCAACACGAAAGTCGAAGATTTACCTCTCGTGAATCCAACGCCGCAAAAATCGCTGAAATCGGATGTCGGGGTAGCTCTGTGGAAATTTTTGACCGAAATGCGACGATAACGGGCCTCCAACAGAAAACCGTCGCTCCGCACTTCGAGGTAGAAAACACAGTCGTCGCGACTTCCAGATTTTCTGAAACTTCACCAGGAGATTCCCAAGAGGAAGAGGAAGAAATCTTGTGAAGAGAGCAATTGCTAAATCCCCTCGGAAAAGGCTCCAAAACTCGGCCCAAGGAGACCTATTTATAGGCCCCAAAGAAAACAGCCCAAAAAGCCCCTTTAGTCACTTTCGGGCCCAACTTTCGGGCGCCCGAAAGTTTTCGGGCTGCTACAGTAACGGGCCGGCCCGTTACTGTGCGCGCCCGAATCTCTCTCAGGCCGCCACGTGTCCTGCCGTACCGTCTCCTGCACCCGGCGCACGACCCCGACGAATCACGGGGTGCCACGTGTCCCGACCGGGCGACGTGCACCCCTGCACCGGACCAACCACGGGGCGCCACGTGGCGCCCCCACGCCGTCCCTGGTCAACGCGCACGTCGCGCGACGTGCGCGGCCGCGCCGGCGCCGGACCCGGGTCGGGCACGCGTCCCGAGGCACCGCCTCAGCCGCCGCCGCCACGTGGACCGGGTGCACCAGAACCAGCCAACCACGCAATGCCACGTGTCCCTCGGTTCACCGTGCACCAGAGCCAAGATTCCGTGGACCGCGCACGCTGAACCGACCAACAGGAAAGCGCCACGCGTCCCATCCGTACGGTGCACGACCCCGCGGTGGACCGCGCGCCTGCCCGCGCGCCCGCGCGCCTGCCCGCGCCGCTCGCCGCCTGCCCGCGCCGCTCCGCCGCCTGCCCGAGGCTGCTCCGCCGCGCTCCGCCGCCCGCCGGCGGCCGCCGGCGCCTCTCCGGCCGCCGGAACAGTACCCCAAGCCTCGATTTCCGTGTTTTCGCGTCCGGGCTCCGAAAAATTCAAGTAAATAGTCCATTTCGCTCGTTTTCGCGCGCTGAATCCAAATCCGAGGTCCGTTCGGCCAAATTCCGCTTCTAAAATTTTCCAAAATTTCCCGGAAAAGTAAACTTGATCCAATTTCTGTTCCGGGTCCCATTCTTGGCTCCAATAAGCGCGCAAACACCTCATACACCCCAAAATGGACTCCCAGAGAAGAAACAAGCCCCAATTTCACCAGAAACTCAAATCTGGAGCCCGACACGCACACCCACACACCCAAAAGCCTCCAAGCCAACAGTAAACCCTGTCGTGGGGATCCGGGTCCTCACATCCTCCCCCACTAAAAGAAAGTTTCGTCCTCGAAACAAACACATCTCAAAAGGGAGTCTCCAAGCCCAACGGTAAGCCTCCAACACACAAACTCCAACTCCCCAAACGCTACAAACTCTCCACAAAGCGCGTCCAACCGCGGAAAACTCAAAAATTCCCAAACACCAAGGACCAAGAAGAACAACCAACTCTACGCCTCCAAACTATTCGAATAACGCCGCAAAACTTAACAGGAAAGACAAGAGCCCCACCAGTAGGAAGGTCATCAACCTCCAACTCTCAAATTTAGAAAACAATTGAAATTAGCGAACAGTTCGAAAGTTCCGGGAGATCAGTGCCCTCACCCTAACCCAACAGAAACAGGTTCGGGCACCGTCCCCAACTCTGGAGTAGTCCTTTGTATCCTTTCATCTTGTTCGCGAATTTCAGCACAAGAGTAAGAAAAGAGGGAGAGGAGGGTTGATGCCGTTCCTGCTGCGGCAACAAAACGGAAGCTACGGTCTACCCGTGCCCCTAAAAAGAAACACCACCCTATCCAAAACCCCTAGAGACAAACCCTCTAGTCCTAGGCGTCACCTACGCTCGACAAATCGCACCTAACCCAAAGCCGCTGAGGCCACTGCTGCAGGAAGGATGCCTCGGTAACAAGTGGAAATGATCTCCTGTCGTCCAATTCGCGGAAAGGCCACTGTTCTCCCTTCGCAAACAAATGTTGCATGATACCGCACCAACTGGTCCATCCAGAGTGCTCGATCTGAAACATGGAGCTGTAACTGAATCGTCTCAACAGTCGGCGTACCGCCTACAATTTCAGCTGTTCTGATCACGCCCCAAAATTCACCTCTGCTTGAGGATACAGGGAAGAATCCAATCGCTCATGCATGTTACAAAATTCCTATCCCTTAATCATGGAGAGATGCAAATGCTCTAATATCATGCAAACGGATGCCGTGGTTCCGAAAAGCTCACTCGATTGACTGAAAATAAGGTCATACCTGCGGCGATAGGATCTGCTGCCGAGGTGCTCTCCATCATGGCTGCGTAATCTCGTCCACTAGGCGCTGAAGACCGTCGTCCCGTCTGTCCCGACGTCGTACCCCACTCTGTCTGATGGTGCCCTGAAGGAGGGGCTTCTGCTTCCTGAACTGGCAAGGGAGGCGCTGTAGCAAGGGGTTGCACTGACAGAATGGCTCGGGGGCAACCTGTTTGAATATGTCCCAACCCTCCACATAAGAAACACCGTCCCCGTCTCTGGTAACACTGCGTCGGTGGATGAGGGCCGCCACAGATGACACACTGCTCATGTCGCTGATGCCGATGCTGCTGCTGAAATTGCTGCTGTCGGGGGTACTGCTGCTGAGACTGCTGTCGTTGCGGGTGCTGCTGATACCGTGGCTGCTGCCGGGGCCCGCCTGACCTCTGGCGCCTCCAAAACCCATGACCCTGAGGATAGGATCGTGGAGGTCTCATAGGTCCCTGACGACTCGTCTGTCCCCCGACATCCTGAGCTAGCCGCTTCGCCCCCGAAATTCCTGTGGGAGTAGGAGCCACCTCGGCCATCACCGCCTCTCCGTGCCCCGAACTCTGCCCCGAAAAACAATATGGATCAGACTGATGGAATCCCGTCATCATATCATCCATCTCACGCTGCTCTGCAGGTGTCAACTGTCCTGCCGTCCCGGACGGCTGACCACTGGTACCCTGTGCAGTAGGGGCTGCCTGTGCTGCTGGCACAACTGGGGGTGCCACAACTGGCGAAGATGGTGCGAAGAAACTCTCAGGGGGAGCTATGACTGACTGCCCCCTCTGCTCCATCACGCGCATCATCCGGTCCATGGTCTCCTCCTGGCGCCGGACAGCCTCTGACAACTGAACCAACTGAGCCCGAAGCTCTTGCATCTCACCCTGCTGACCCTGTGCTGACTCCTCATGCTCAGGCTCGTGGGAGGAGGAAAGCTGAGAACGCGTCCGCATCCTGCGTCGGGGAGGCATCGTGCCTACCTGCAATCCACAAGCAAACATCAAGACAATACCAAACAACACTCGACCCAATCCAGCGAAAGTCTAAAGGCATGTCCCCCTTCCCGAAGCACTATGTTGTCTGCAGCCAACATAGTCGCCACAGAAGGAAGGCATGTCTATCACTCATCCCTATCCACTCGGGAGAGTTAGATACCCAATCAAGACTTTCGCTAAAAGTCTCGGCTCTCACGTGGGTCATCCTAGGGTTTAACCATAAGCCTAGGGTTCCTAAGTCCTCAAAACCTATACCCTAAGCTCTGATACCACTCTAATCTGTCACGCCCCGGGGTCAGAACTGTACCCCGGGCTCGCCAACAGATCCGCCGCCCCTACAGGAAGCCCCGTAGGGACGTAGCGTCCAACCTGCAAGTAAGTGTCTAACTAACATATATCAGAGCTGTAAACATAAAACTAACAGATATACAAGAAATAAAAAATGTCCCACAAGTATATACATAAAGTCCTCACCAAAATACAGGAGTCTCTCAAAAGAAAACAGAAGAGTACAACTCGATCCCTCACTACAAGATCTCTCAAACATGACACAACCAAAATATAGGGGTACCTCTAAACACACTGAAGCTGAAGGGGAAGGGATCTATCTCGCGACTCCCTTACCTCGGTCTGAAGGAGCTGGATCAGCAACGGGCACCGCAGGAACTGGAGCTGGAGTTCCTGGGGAAAAGACACCACGACGGGTGTGAGAACTACCTCCCACAGTAGTTCTCAGTGGGTGCCGCCAACAAGCCCGACGGCCTGCCCACTAAGTCTACAAGGGGCGAAAAGTAACCAAAGAAAAATGCAGAATAGAAAGCAGGAAGATAAAACATCTACTGCTACCATGCCCCTATCTACTATGCTCAAGGAAAAGGATCGAAGACCAAAAATGTCTCTACTGACTCGACTCAAGTCACCCAATCCAAACTGACTGCCAAACGGTCCAGTCAACCTGCGCCTACCTACTGCTGTAGGTATGTCCGGTACTCCAACCCGGTATCTAGCTCAATCTCAAGCCGGTACTACAACCCGGTCTCGCCTACTCCGGAGTGGCACTCGAGGGGAGCGACCCGCTCGAGTCAAATAACTGCGCATCACTGTCTAGCACAAAGGTGGCACATGCAGGCTATGATCCAATCACTATCTCACTCACTGGCTATACATCCACACTGTCACTATGACCAAGTCCCAAAGATCCCAGATCCACTGTCACTACCACTATCACTATCACTATCACTATCTCAATGCAAGCTGATCTACAGACTGCTACAGACGCCACTCGGTCCCCAGACGCGAGTGCAAATGAAGTCCCCAGCTAATAAACCTCCCGGCCCACGACTCGGGGAAAAATCACTATGACCAAAGTGACAAGAATACTACCACTGTGGAAAAGCTAAAGTGATAAATAAGTCTGATGTATGTTTAAGTTACTGTAGTTTAGTGGTGCATGATAATTAAATAACAGGCAATTATGCTAAGTCAAGTTCCCAAGTCGCAAAGTTTATCAAGAGATCGACATTTTTAGCAATTAGCTGTAGTGGTTTCCAACATACAGTTCACACATTTTATCTGGCTCAAATACTAACATGCATGCTGATCTACTAGTAGAATTAGAGTGCAGTCCATAGAATTTGAAAGCAAGATCACCCACCTGATCGCGCTAACTGTCCGGGACGGTACAGATAAACAGTCTAGAAACTGATAAAACTCCGAGTCCACTAAGCAAAGAGCACCATAGTGGTGCTTACAATGTCCTGGGTACAACCACAACTCACAATTACAACCAAATCACACATAAAATCACTATTCCAAAATCTGCAAGCATAGTTCCTGTTCACACGAAATTCTCACCTGAAAATAAATTTTCTAAAATCCCAATAAAAATATCACGACGATCCTCGCGAAGTGTAGATGTCGATAGGCTCTTGAATCGTCGAATTCCGATGTCCGGATGAGGAGATAAAAATCCGCGAAGTGAGTGCTGTCCAGAAATCTCACAACAAAACAGCGGCTCAGAAACGCCTCGAAATCCGTGCCAAAATTCCAAATCCAGGCAAAACACTCAACACGAAAGTCGAAGATTTACCTCTCGTGAATCCAACGCCGCAAAAATCGCTGAAATCGGATGTCGGGGTAGCTCTGTGGAAATTTTTGACCGAAATGCGACGATAACGGGCCTCCAACAGAAAACCGTCGCTCCGCACTTCGAGGTAGAAAACACAGTCGTCGCGACTTCCAGATTTTCTGAAACTTCACCAGGAGATTCCCAAGAGGAAGAGGAAGAAATCTTGTGAAGAGAGCAATTGCTAAATCCCCTCGGAAAAGGCTCCAAAACTCGGCCCAAGGAGACCTATTTATAGGCCCCAAAGAAAACAGCCCAAAAAGCCCCTTTAGTCACTTTCGGGCCCAACTTTCGGGCGCCCGAAAGTTTTCGGGCTGCTACAGTAACGGGCCGGCCCGTTACTGTGCGCGCCCGAATCTCTCTCAGGCCGCCACGTGTCCTGCCGTACCGTCTCCTGCACCCGGCGCACGACCCCGACGAATCACGGGGTGCCACGTGTCCCGACCGGGCGACGTGCACCCCTGCACCGGACCAACCACGGGGCGCCACGTGGCGCCCCCACGCCGTCCCTGGTCAACGCGCACGTCGCGCGACGTGCGCGGCCGCGCCGGCGCCGGACCCGGGTCGGGCACGCGTCCCGAGGCACCGCCTCAGCCGCCGCCGCCACGTGGACCGGGTGCACCAGAACCAGCCAACCACGCAATGCCACGTGTCCCTCGGTTCACCGTGCACCAGAGCCAAGATTCCGTGGACCGCGCACGCTGAACCGACCAACAGGAAAGCGCCACGCGTCCCATCCGTACGGTGCACGACCCCGCGGTGGACCGCGCGCCTGCCCGCGCGCCCGCGCGCCTGCCCGCGCCGCTCGCCGCCTGCCCGCGCCGCTCCGCCGCCTGCCCGAGGCTGCTCCGCCGCGCTCCGCCGCCGCCGCCGCGGCCGCCGGCGCTCTCCGGCCGCCGGAACAGTACCCCAAGCCTCGATTTCCGTGTTTTCGCGTCCGGGCTCCGAAAAATTCAAGTAAATAGTCCATTTCGCTCGTTTTCGCGCGCTGAATCCAAATCCGAGGTCCGTTCGGCCAAATTCCGCTTCTAAAATTTTCCAAAATTTCCCGGAAAAGTAAACTTGATCCAATTTCTGTTCCGGGTCCCATTCTTGGCTCCAATAAGCGCGCAAACACCTCATACACCCCAAAATGGACTCCCAGAGAAGAAACAAGCCCCAATTTCACCAGAAACTCAAATCTGGAGCCCGACACGCACACCCACACACCCAAAAGCCTCCAAGCCAACAGTAAACCCTGTCGTGGGGATCCGGGTCCTCACAAGGAAGCAACGAGAGGACTCCATAATTCACCAGACCTCTTCTAGGACCTCCACTATGCCTGAGAGACCCAGCCGAGGTGTTCCCGACACTTCCCTTCGCCGTGCGTCGCCACGGGGGAAGGTCTCCATCTTCATCTTCTCCGGCGAGTGAAGCCTGAGCCGCTGCCGTCATCCCTGTCGCCGGCGGGAGCAACATCTTGCCGGAAGTCTTTATTTTGGCTAATCTTGACCACAGGCTTCATCCGACCTTAGAAGCAAAGATCAAGACCGTTGGATCTGGTATTCTCGACAACTGCAACATCTTCACCAAGTTTTGGGATGATCGGATAAGGATCCAGGCCGCGCGGGTGTGCCCTAGAACCGGGTTATTTTGTACTTCGGCCGATCCTCGCCGCTTGGCGCCGCCGCTTACCCGAGTCGCCGGCCACCACCACAGGAAGCTTCCTTGCACCGAGTGAGAAAGATTGATCCAAGTTGGAAGGCCTTAGGAGCTCTAGTTGGAATTGCGCCATTAGAGCAACTCCTTCTTCACCAAGCTCGGTTGGGTTTGGTCGCCGGACGTCGCCGCCGCCTCTAACCGCCATCCGAGCACTCAGGATTGTAACCTGAGGTTGAGCTTCGGCCGTCGCCACCGCCCTTGGTCGCCGGCCATCTACCCAGGTTTGAACCCGGTTTGGTGCAAATTGTCCCAAACCGAACCTTACCTTGAGTGGGTGTTGCTCCGGCCGACTTCTCCGGCCATCCTACGGCGTGCCACAGGGCCCAGCAGTTCAGCACCAGTCTCCTAGTAGTCTAGCGGGAGTTCGGGATCGGCCTACACTCAGGTGGTTCGTTCGACTGACTTCGAGGTGGGTACACCCTAGAACCTCTTTATGCGCAATTTCGTTATTGTTATGTTTATCATGTTAAGGGGTACGGGGGGTTGACGTGGACCTCTTGTGAGGACCCGAATCCCCACTTAAGGGTTTATTGATGGATTAGTGGTTTCTCGGAGTGTTGTGCGCGTGTCGGATCCCGGAAATGGATTCCTGGTGAAAATGGGAGCAAGATTGCTTACCAGGAGGCCCATATTAGGTGATTGAGATTTTTGCGCGCGTATTGGAACCAAGGAATTGACCCGGTACAAAAAATGGATCAAGTTCACTTTTTCGGGAATTTTCGACAAATTCTAGAAGTGGAATTGGGCCAAACGGACATCGGATTTCGATTCAGCGCGCGATAACGATCGAAATGGACTATTTACTTGTATTTTTCGGAGCCCGGATGACCCGACACGAATTTTGAGGCAGCTTGTATTGTTCCGGCGTCGGCGGGCGGCGGGCAGCGGCGACGCGCGGCGGCGCGGGCTCGGGTAGGCGGCGGAGCGGTCGTGGGCAGGCGCGCGGGCGCGGGCAGGCGCGCGGTCCACGGGGCCGGCGTGCACCGTGGGGCAGGGGCACGTGGCACCTGGTGAGTGGCGGGCGCAGCAGGCGCGGTCCATGGGAGTGTTGCGAGTGCACGGTGGACCGGAGCGGGACACGTGGCGTGATGGCATTGGCTGGTGCACGAGCGCACGGTCCACGCGACGGGCGACGGGTGCCTCGGGATGCGTGCCCGACACGGGGCCGCTGGCGGTGCGGCCGCGCACGTGGGCGCGGCATGGGCGCGGCGTGGGCGCGGATCCCGAGGAGTTGACCACCGGGTTCAATGGCGGATCGGGTGGACACGTGGCGCGCCACGATTGGCTGGCGCAAGTGCGCTGGGCGCTGGGAGCGCGGTTGGGCCACGTGGCGGGCTGTGGTGATTTCGGGCGTGCACAGTAACGGGTCGGGCCCGTTACTGTAGCAGCCCGAATCTTTTCGGGCGCCCGGATGTTGGGCCCGAAAGCCCATTTGGCTCCTTTTCTTGTGTGGGCCTATAAATAGGCACTTTGCTTGGGCTTTTTGCCCCTTTTCCCGAGCTCCCCTACCCTTGGACCTTTCAGCAAAGTTGGAGATCTTCGTGTTACGCATCCTTTGGCAGAGGCCCGGAATTTTTGGAAGCCGCGGCGTTGACGATTTCGGCATCGTAGCGCGGAGCGACGATCTTTCATCGGAGGCCCGTTATCGCCGCATTTTGGTCTGAGAGGTCCACAGAGCTACTCCGTCAGTATTTTTGGACGATTTTCATGGCATTGGATTCCCGAGAGGTACGTCTTCGACTTTTGTGTTGATCGCCTTGCTTGATTCTGAGTTTGTGGCACGATTTTCGAGACATTTCTAAGCCACTATTTTGCTGGTGGTGTTTTTGGACAGCAGCCCCTTGCCGGAATTTTATCTCCACACTCGAACGTCGGATCGAGACGAGCCTGTACACTTTTTGTATCTACTCGTCGCGAGGATTATCATCGTATTTTTCGAGGATTTTTCTGAGACTTGCCCGAAGGTATACTGTTTCCTCTTTTACTGTGCAGAGTATTACAGTTGTGTGATTGTGAAGTTTTGCGCACCCTGTGCTGTGGAATTTGTAACTCGGCCTACGGGGCTCGGAATTGGACGTGCAGGTACCCGTTTCGAAGTTTTCGACGCGAGGATCATAGCAGTATTTTTATTGGATTTTTTGGAGCATTGTTTACAGGTGAAAAATGCACATCTTTGGGACTATTCCAGCAGATTAGTTGTTTTTGGGTTTTTGGTGGAATAAAGTATAATCATAGACTTTTTGTTGTACCCAGGGGTAATTGCGGGTGTTTGTGAACCTGTTGGTGTTGAGGATCATCGGAGACAGTTGTTCTTGGGTATTTTAGCTGTGGAACTTTGGACAGTTCAACTCTTCAGGTGGGTGGCCCTGTCTCCAAGATTGATGGAATGTGCATTAAATCTGCTATAGTAGGACCATGCATGATAGTGAAATTCTTGTGTAGCATGCTAGAATGTGATAGCTGATAATTCTAGAGTTATTTGATGATCATGAGATCTTTTGTTTCCTACTATCTGTAAAATTATTGTTATCCTGGAACTTGACCAAGCACCCCCGTCATATGCTGCATGTGTAGCCAGACCAGTAGAAAACTCCAACTTGGGCTAGGTTTATTCTGCTTTAGACATCCACACTTCTTTTCTTTTCTAGACATAGTGTTACTCGCCCGGGTAGTGGGCCGAGTGGTCGGGATTCTTTTAGTGTGGGATGCATTTTACACTCGTGCTTGGGAGCAGAGTGGAGTCTGGTAGATGTAGTTGGTTGTTCATCTGTGGCGGGAGCCGTTTGGGTAGACGGCGGTCCCGAGATGTTTTGTTTTCTTGTTTTATTGTCGCCGCTATGATAGTGGCAGCTGTATACCAGTGTCAGCAGGACCTTGAACCCAGAACCTTTTTGGACACACATATGATTTTAGTCAACCAAATGTTTTCTTCCAAGCATCGTAGGGTCCCCTGAGTCTGTTCTTGTTTGATTGGACGAAGGCATTAGCTCTTCGAGGTTGGGATATAAAACTTGTTTTCAACTGTTTTTCTAAAAAGAACTAAAAATCATTAAAAATGGATTTCTTCCAGATCAAATGGCTTTCAGTAAGAAATATCACCTTTTTCCTATAAATTTAACCACTCGAGATGATTCGAGTGGTCTGGGTTCCAAGGGCTGCCTTTTTCTTTGGGACGAGAACAACGAGAGGCTATGCCTAGAGCCTGTTCTTGTTTGATTTGGGTTGTAGGTTATAGTCTTTCGGGGTTCCCGGACCCTTCTCTACGTCTGTTGTGGAGTTTATCCTGTCAGTGAGTCTGCAGGTTGGGTTGATGTTCTGTTGTGGGGAACCGTTGGAGTTGACGGTGGTCCCGGGTCATTGAGTGTTGTCCGACCAGATTTGTTAGCCCTGAGTTGTGGGCCGATCCTGGCTGTGGAGCATCTCCAGCCAGTGTGTTTTGTGTTGTGAGTTGTAGGTGAGGCTAGTGTCTCGTGTTTAGTGAGAGTTGATCAGCTAAGTCGTCGAGAGTGCTCCGACTGTTGTGTGAGATGTTTGAGGATTGAGTCCTTCTGTTCAGAGCGTGAGCGTGGATTTTTGACTATAGCCTGCAGGAGCCACCTTGAGCTCGACAGAGTGCGCGGATACCTTTTTCCTCGGTGGGGTCGCGCCCCTCGAGAGCCACGCCCGGGGTGGATTTGTTACTTTTGTATCGCGACTTGTCGACACAGTCCCTCTGGCTGGGCCAGTTTTGGCAGCTACGGACGCCCTACGTAAGTCCGGTCCTCCGGGATGTAACGGCAGTAGGTAGGCGCAGGCTTGACTGGACCCGAGTAGGCAGTCAGTTCAGATTGGGTGACTATACTGATATGTTAGCAGATGCATCATATTTTCATCTGTTCCACTTTTTGAGCATCTAGATAGGGGCATAGTAGCTGTAGAGTTTATTTTCCAGCTTTTTTCCTTCAACACTGCATTTGTTTCATCATGCCTCTAGTAGACTTAGTGGGCAGACCGTCGGGCTTGTTGGCGGCACCCATTGAGAACTACTGTGGGATGTAGTTCTCACACCCGTCGTGGTGTCTTCTTCCCCAGGGACTTCTACTCCTGTTCCTGCTGCTCCAGATGCTGCTTCTTCAGACCGAGGTAAGGGAGTCGCGAGCTAGATCCCTACTAGTCATCGTCCAGAGAGTAGATGTACCCTTTTTATATTTTGAGAGTTACCTGTTGAGAGACCTTGTAGTGAGGTATAGAGTTGTACTTTTCTTTCAGAGTTGAGAGACTTATGTACTTTTGGTGAGGACTTGGATTGTATTATTTTATTTTCAGCATTTACTCTTCAGCTCTGATATCTATTTAGTATAGTATCTATCTTTTGCAGGTTAGACGCTTCGTCTATACGGGGTTCACCGTATGGGCGGCGGATCTGTTGGCGAGCCCGGGTCGCAGTTTCGACGCCGGGGCGTGACACCTCCGGATTATCGAATGTCGCGATGGGAGACTGGATGGGCAGTTCTCCCTCTCCGAACAACGGTAGGGTTGTTCGGAGCATACTAGCGATGGGGACGGTGATTGGTGCGACCATTCGGAAGTCGAAAGCTGGGTTCCTCTTTCGACAGTTCTTGAGTCGGGAAACGAGGTTAATTGGTAAGTGTAAAGTATGGACATGTCAAAGTATCGTTAACCCCTGTATAAGCTTAGGTTTTTATTATCATTATATTTATGGCGACTAAGGGTCGCGGAGGCAGGTGCTCACCAGACCGAGCACCTGCCTCCGCAAACCAGACCGAGCACCAGCGGTTTGGCCACCGTGAGGGTGTGCTTTTCCGAAAAAGTGGTACGTTAACCTGTGTATCCCATGTGTTGGTGACGTAATGGGGGCCCCCGTAGGTGGGGGGTGTGAGCAGTGTGGTGCCGAGGCAGGTGCTCAGTGTGGTTGCCGAGGTAGGTGCTCGGTGTGGTTGCCGAGGTAGGTGCTCGGTGTGGTTGCCCGGGCAAGTGCTCGGTTTAGATTGTGCAGGGGGTTTTACTGTCGATTACACGATGATGAGGGCGGTTGCTCTGGTTTCTTTACGGTTTGCTTTAGTTATAGCCCTTCTTGCATTTTGTACTTTATATCATGTGTCGCTGATTTCCCACTCTGTGACAGGTTCGTCCATGGGTGAGAGCTAAGGCGACGGTGAGGCCGCACGAGAGATCTTTTGGCCCTTCGAGGCCACAGACTTTGGTTACTTCTCCTTATGCTCATTTTATTACCTGTTAGTAGCTGTGTGGGTATGTTACTTTCGTGGGGTTGACGTGGATGTTGGGATTATTACAGTACTTTGTGGATGAATGTTTAGTTACCATCTGATAGTTGGCCGTTTTCAAACTAAAAAGAAAAGAAAAAAAAATATTGCAAAAATGATTTGAAAAACATAGGTGTCGAGTGGGCATCGTTTTCAAAACTCTGTGTATTTATGGATTTTGAAACAGCTTTGAAAAACCTGGGTGTCGTGTGGGCACCATTTTTTAAAACCCTGTGGTTTTCTCCTTTCAAAGTTAGTCGGCCTCTTTATTACTTATGAAAAAATGGTTGTATGCACTCGACTGTTGAACTAGTGTGGTTAAAGTGATGATTGTATGGATATTGTAGTCAAGACGCCGTGCATATACAAAGGAGACTCTGCCCGTTTGCAGAGTGAATTTGTATATGCGGCGGGTCTGGGCACGCACCGGGGGAGATCGATTTCAAAATATATATATATATATATATATATATATATATATATATATATATATATATATATATATATATATATATATATATATATGCAATTGGGAGCTTTCGGTGGCTATTCTTCCGCGTGTTTAAACCCCCGGGGCGTGACAGAGAGCGAGGAAATCCAACAACAAAATCCATGGTGATCCTCTCTCACTTCCACACGGGAATGGGTCAGCTCTTTCAACTTGCCTGCGGGAAGTCGGTGCTCGGCTTTCACTCGTTGACATGTCAAGCATTGAGCCACAAACTTTCCAACATCTTTCTTCATGCCGGGCCACCAATAAAGCAACCTTAAGTCCTTGTACATTTTGGTGCCACCTGGGTGAAGAGAATAAGGTGCTTGGTGTGCTTCCTTCAGGATCTCTTCTTTGATCTCCAAATTTGCCGGTACATAAAGTCGACTTCGAAAACGAAGTACGCCGTGATCATCCACATGAAACTCACCTGCTCTGCCATCCATAAGTGTAGCCCGAATCTTTTCCAAACTAGGATCTTGGACTTGTTTCATCTTGATCCTTTCCATAAGGGTCGGTTGCAACACCAATGCTATCAATCTCATGGGTGTCTCGGGTGCTACAACCTCCAACTCCAACCGTCTCATATCTTGAAGTAATGGTTGTTGGTAAGTGATCATCATCGCTAAGTTCTCCATCGATTTGCGACTTAGAGCATCTGCCACTACATTTGCTTTCCTAGGATGGTAGAGAATAGTCAAATCATAATTCTTAAGCAGCTCCAACCATCTGTGCTGCCTAAGATTCAACTCCTTCTGGCTAAAGAGGTACTTTAGACTTTTATGATCAGTATATACCTCACAATGCTCACCGTATAAGTAGTGTCGCCACAGCTTCAATGCAAATACCACGGCGGGTAATTCCAAATCATGAGTAGGATAGTTTTTCTCATAGTTCTTTAATTGACGAGAGGCATAAGCAATAACCTTCTCGTTTTGCATCAAAACACACCCTAACCCACTCAAGGAAGCATCACTGTAGATCACGTATCCCGCTCCTGCAGTAGGGAAAGCCAAGATCGGGGCGGTTGTCAACCGTTCCTTCAATTCCCTGAAGCTTCTCTCACACGCATCGTTCCAAATAAACTTGGTGCCTTTGTGTGTTAGTCGCGTGAGGGGAGTAGATAACCTTGCAAATCCCTCAACAAAACGCGGATAGTAGCCGGCCAGACCGATAAAGCTCCAGATCTCGGTGATGTTCGTCGGTCTAGGCCAATCCTTGATTGCCTCAATTTTTTTGGGTTCCACAGCTATTCCTTTATCCGACATTACATGACCCAAGAATGCTACTCTAGTAACCACATGCAAAAAGGTTTTTCAGATTTTAGTTTTTCTCGCATCCATTTTAGGGGTCCGGAGGGTGGGCTAATAATTCTTTGTTTCTGGGCAGACCGTCGGGGCTCGCGAGTATTTTTAGGCAATAAAGCTCGCGAAACGGAGAACAGTGGCGCGATCGGATTCGAATTCCGACCACGGGATCTCCCAGAATAAATTTCGGAAGGTTACCAGCGGTTCTGGGTGCATCAAAATGCATGCGGGCGATCGGCATGCTTTTCGAGGTAAACCAGCAGTCCCGGGTGCATCAAAAAGCGTGCGGAAGATCGGCACGCTTTTCGAGGTAAGTGGACCCTGATCCGCACCCGATCGCCACGTTTCGAATTTGGGGGTTTAGGGTTCAATCCCACCCCCCATTCACACCCGTACGATCATTTTATATTTTTTGGTTGGGGGCGTAGGGTTTTTCCCCACTTCTCATTTCCTGTGCGTAGTTTCCCATCCGAGCGCGTGCGAGGAACCCAATCCCTAGCTTTTCCCCTCCATCGGTTGGCGTGAAGAACCGAGGCGACGAGACGAGGAGAAGGAAGGACGATCGCACTTCCTACGGAATCCGACGAACGAGAGCGGGACGATCCTCCTCCTTCCTCCCTTACCGGCGAAAACGAGGTGAGCGGTTCGGGTTTTTCCGTTCTTTTTCGGTATGAGGTTTTCCTTTTCGTCGGTGTCGCGGCGATACGAGTTGTTGAACGGGAGGCCGCCGCCGCCGTTGTTAAACGGGAGGCTGCCGCCGCCGTTATCGTGTCCACGGGGTCGTCGCCGCAGTCGCCGGGGTCGCGGGGTCGCAACTGGAGCCGTGGGGGGGCGAAAAGGGGCATCACTGTTCATCTCGTACGGCCAGATCACCGCGCGGTCCACAAGACCAGGCGTGCACCCGGCGCACGGCTCCCGGGCCCAGCGGCGCGGACCCGGCGCACGAATGCGTGCGCCAGGCCGCGCGGTCCACAGGACCCGGCGTGCACCCGGTGCACGGCTTCCGGGCCCAGGGGCGCGGAACCAGTGCACGAATGCGTGCGCCAGGCTGCGCGGTCCACCGCTGCGGCGTGCACCCGGTGGACGCCCCGTATCCCAACCGCGTGGACCCGGTGCGCGCTTCAGCGCGTGCGCGGCCCAGCCCATGCCGCAGCGGTCTACCGCTGCGGCGTGCGCCTGGTCTGCGCCGCTGCCGCCTGCTGTCGTGGACCCGGTCCACGCCTGGATCCGTGCACCTGTCTTCTGAAAAGGGCCCAGAAGCTCCGTTTTTAGCCCGTTTCGCCCCTTTTTGAGTGTTTTTAACCACGACGATGTTTTTTAACAAATAATTCTTATTGTAGCTATTAGGGCACACGGCAAGGGTATTTTAGTTGGAGCTTCCGCACGTCTTCTCCTTCGTGTTTGAGGTGGGTTTTATTTTGGGACTTAGCGTCGGGTTTCCGACAGTTGTATCTATTTTTTATTATACGTCTAATGATGCTAACATGATAGTCCTTATGGTCCTTACTGTTGGGTATACTTGGTACTTATGGTTACTATGCTCGAGACTGCAACACGCGTACCCGCAGTTTGGCCACCGCAAAGGGTGCGCTTTTCCGAAAAAGTGGTCTATGACCCGTGTAAACCCACGAGGTGACGTAGTGGGGGCGCCCGCAGGTGGGGGGTTTTGAGGCGCCTAGGTGCGAGCGGTGCGACCCGTCTGGGTAGGTGCCCGACGTGGTTTACCGAGGTAGGTGCTCGGTTGGGGGTGCCGGGGCAGGTGCCCGGATTAGGTTATGCAGGTGTGCGTGGTTGTTTCCCTTTTAGGGAGGGTGGTTGCTCTGGATAGTTTACGGTTGGATGTATTTTCTTTACCCTGCTTTCTTTATTATTATTATTGTGTCGCTGACTTCCCACTCCGTGACAGGTTCCTTCAGGGGGGAGAGTTAGGCGACGGTGAGGCCGAGACGGGAGTTTTCGGGTCCAGGAGGATCCCGGACAGTATTTTCCCTTTCCTTTCGCATTTCATTTATTATTTGTAGCCTACTGTGTGGTTCTCGATACCCTCGTAGGGTCGGTGTGGATGTCGGCATATTACTATTTACTTATTGAGTTTCTTTTCCGCTCTCTGTTGGCCGCTTTGAGAAAACAAAAAGAAAGCAAAACAAAAAGGATTGCGAAAACCGTTTTCTAAAACCTAGGTGTCGTGTGGGCACCGTTTTCAAAACCTTGTGGATTTATGGATTTCGAAAATGGATTTCAAAACCTAAGTGTCGTGTGGGCACTGTTTTAAAAACCCTGTGGATTTATGGTCTTTCGAAACTGTTTTAGAAATCTGGATGCCGGGTGGGCACCGCTTTCAAAATTGTGGATTTATCCTCTCAAACCGATCGGCCTTGAAAATTGTTCAGTTCTGTTTGTTGTGTATGTCTGAGAATTGTTGTGATTGAATGAATTATGGTGTATGATGTTGTATTAGCCGCGACGCAGTGCATATACAGAGGAGACTCTACCCGTTTGTAGAGTAAATCTGTGGATGCGTCGGATCTGGGTACGCTCTGGGGAAGAAAGGATTTTCAAAAAAAATTTACATGCAAAACGAACCCCTTTTTGATGATTATTTTCGCTGAATGAAACCCCCGGGGCGTGACAGATTAAGATGGTATCAGAGACTTGTTCTTCAATCACAACAGGCAGTGCCGACATCCACGGGGATACCTCACTTGGCTACAAGTGAATGGAATGGATAGGGCGTAAGAGAGTAGAACGCGAGTGATCGAGGGGGGGAAAGAGTCTAAGTCCTTTTCTCTCGATAGGTGGTTCATTGCCATGCTAGCGAAGTCTAGAGCTGACTTTTGGTTGTGTGTGTGTACAGACATGGCCCGTACTAGATCATCGGCCGAGGATACAGGGGCAGATGCGACGGCGTCGGCGGCCGCAGAGAACCAGCTACTGCGGCAACAACTGCGAGAGATGGCGGGGCAGCTGGCGACCCTCACGGATTACGTGCGTCAGTTGACGCAACAGCAACCGGCCGCGACGGTGACGGTCGCCCCAGCCCCTCCGCAGGGGCCAAGCGCGCCGGCGACGGGACCGCAAGTGACGGGGGCCTGGGCAGGAGTGGCTCCTCCACCAACTGCAGTAGCCGGGGTACCGCCAACCCAGGCTACGGCGCCAGCAGCAGCACCTGCGACAGCGACGACGGGACCGACGCCGGGGACCCTCAGCGGGGGTATCCGGGGAGAGACCGTGGTGACACCTTCCCCTACAGTGGCCGCCGCCGCCACGGGGGAGGGGTCAGTTTCGCTGACTGAGCGGGACCGAGTGCGGGCCAACCTGGCCGACTTTAAGAAATATGATCCACCCACGTTCGAAGGGGAGACGACCGATCCCTGGGTCGTCGAGAAGTGGGTAGGATCAATGGAAAAATTATTTGAGGATTTGCTCATGGAGGATTGCGAGCGGGTTCCCCTAGCGGTCCACTTCCTAGAGGGGAACGCCCGCTTATGGTGGAAGACGGTACGCCCTGATCCCACAAAGGGCACCGCGCTTCCATCGTGGACGACGTTCAAACATGAACTGTTCGGGGCTTTCTTCACCAACAGCGTCAAAAAGAAACTGGAGGACGACTTGAACCACATCCAGCAGGGGAGCAGGACAGTTATGGAATATCAATGCGAGTTCGTGAGACTGGCCAACTGCGTCCCATTCGTCATAAGGGACGAGTCCCACAAGGTGCAACTTTTCGTGGATGGCTTGCGAAGCGACATATTCCAGGTGGTACAAGCAGCTGACTTACACACTTTTCAGAAAGTGGTCGACAGGGCCACTGTGGTGGAGCGCGGGTTCGCTGTTACGCGCGCCAGGAGGGAGGGCCCGGCGCAGCAAGAGGATAGGAAGCGACAACAACAGTATTCTGAGGGAGGCTCTTCTAGCGGGAGCCGACCCCCCAAACGGTGGAGACCACAGGCAGGATCTCGGAGCGCACCTACGGGAGGACCGAGGCCGGGGGACGGGCCTTGTGTGATTTGCGGAGGGGCGCATCGAGTGTTGGCTTGCCCCCAGAGACATGATCATTGCTTCCGCTGCGGCAAGCAGGGGCACTTCCGCCACAACTGCCCTTTAGCCCTGGGAACGCCTTCCTCAGCAGCTTCTGCGCCATCGCCACAGCAGTCTGGACGGGGAAAAGCCCCTATGGGGTCAACTTCTAGACCCCCTGCACCACGGCGAGAAGGGAAAAGGCAACCGCAGGCGAGCGGGAGAGTTTACTCGATGACCCGCCAAGAGTCGGACCCGCCGGAGGACGTACTAGCAGGTATTACTTCTGTTTCAAATTCCTGTGCTAGAACTCTTTTTGATACCGGAGCAACACACTCTTTCATTTCTCGTGACTTCGTGTTTGTGCATGGTCTTAGGGAGATACCTCTCCAAAGTCGAATGACGGTCCAAACGGCGGGTGGGGCATTGGAGGCGGTCAGCTTTGTGGCCGCCTGCCCGATTAAGCTAGGGCGACTGGCTTGCCCTTGGGATTTGGTGGTAATTCCCCTGAAAGAGTACGACGCAGTGTTGGGCATGGATTGGCTCTCGAGGTACCGGGCACTTATTGACTGTGAGAAGCGGCAGGTGCGACTACAAGAACCGGGTTTCCCTGAGAACGTGTATCTGGTGTGCAAGAGCACCTCCTTCCCAGCGGTCATCTCAGCAGCAAGGGCCAGAAGACTAGTAGAGGGTGGGTGTGTGGCCTACTTAGCGTTTGTGGATCTAGTCACCCGAACCCCGGCGACACTTTCAGACATCCCAGTAGTGAGGGACTTTCCCGATGTTTTCCCGACGGAACTGCCCGGGATGCCCCCTGAACGGGAGGTGGTGATCCCTATCGAACTCCTACCGGGCACGCAGCCTATTACGAAGGCGCCTTACCGAATGGCCTTCGCGGAGTTGAAGGAGCTTAAGGCACAACTGGAGGATCTCTTGGACAAAGGGTTTATCAGGCCGAGTGTGTCGCCCTGGGGCGCACCGATACTCTTTGTGCGGAAGAAAGACGGAAGCCTGCGTCTCTACATCGACTATAGAGGGATAAACAAGGTTACAGTGAAGAACAAGTACCCCCTGCCCAGAATCGATGACCTCTTCGACCAACTACGGGGAGCGTCGGTCTTTTCAAAGATTGACCTGCAATCGGGTTACCACCAGCTCCGGGTTCGGAACGAAGACATTCCAAAAACCGCCTTCCGGACCCGGTACGGCCACTACGAGTTCACAGTTATGCTGTTCGGGCTTACGAATGCCCCCGCGGTATTCATGGATATGATGAACAGAATCTTCCGGCCCTTTCTAGACCATTTCGTAGTGGTCTTCATCGACGACATCCTGATCTATTCACCCACCGACGAGGAGCACGAGGACCATTTGCGAACGATTCTCCAGACTCTCAGGGATCAGAAGCTGTTTGCTAAGCTCAAGAAATGTGAATTCTGGCTTCGCGAAGTGGGATTTCTAGGGCACGTGATCTCGGCGGAGGGAATCACCATGGACCCCAAGAAGGTGGAATCGGTGATCGACTGGCAGCCGCCGACTACGGTGACAGAGATTCGCAGTTTCCTGGGCCTGGCAGGATATTACAGACGCTTCGTCGAGGGTTTCTCGAAGATTGTTGCCCCTTTAAACCGGTTGACCAGGAAAGGGGAGAAGTTTTTATGGACAGCTAAATGCCAGGAGAGCTTCGAAGAACTCAAAAGAAGGCTAACCAGGGCACCAATACTTGTACTACCAGCACCCGGAGAGGATTATGAAGTGTACTGCGACGCATCAAGGATCGGCCTTGGGGGTGTACTGATGCAACAAGGGAAAGTAATAGCTTATGCTTCCAGGCAACTGAAGGATTACGAAAAGAACTACCCGATACATGATTTGGAGCTGGCTGCAGTGGTCTTCGTTCTAAAGTTATGGAGACACTACCTCTTTGGTGTCCACTGTAACGTCTTCTCGGACCATCAAAGTCTTAAGTACTTGTTCACCCAAAAGGAATTAAATTTGCGGTAGAGGCGGTGGCTAGAGTTGCTGAAGGATTACGATCTAACAATTCAATACCACTCCGGGAAGGCAAACGTGGTGGCAGACGCTTTGAGCAGGAAGGGGCAACTAGAAGGGGTGTCTGGAGGCGCGATAACTGAGCAGAGCAGCTTGATCGCGGAGTTCGCACGATTGAAGTTGGAGGTGGTACCAGCGGGCACGGTTGCGCAACTTTTAACCTTGGTAGTCAAGCCGACGCTGTTCGAGAAGATCTGGGAAGGACAACAGACCGACTCTCACTTACAGCTCGTACGAGACAAGATCTCCCCGGACCAAGAGAACGATTTTTCAGTGGAAGGCGACGGCACCCTATGGTTCTGCGGGCGAATTTGCGTGCCGGATTCGTCGGAGTTGAAGGAGGAAATTCTGGAAGAGGCACACCGCGCCCCTTATGGGGCGCATCCAGGGGGCACGAAGATGTCAAGGACCTCAAGCAGACCTTCTGGTGGCCTAAGCTGAAGGGGGATGTGACACGACATGTAGCTCATTGCTTGGTATGTCAACAGATAAAGGTCGAGCATCAGCGACCAGCAAGAAAGTTACAGCCTTTACCGGTGCCAGAGTGGAAGTGGGATCAGATCACCATGGATTTTGTCACTGGGTTTCCACGTTCGCAGCAGGGGCACGACACAATTTGGGTCATAGTGGACTGGTTAACCAAGTCAGCACACTTCCTGCCCATTTATACCACCTGGACCCGAGAGCACTTAGCTCAAGTCTACATCAGCGAGATCGTGAGACTGCATGGAGTGCCGGCATCGATCACCTCGGATAGAGACACGCGCTTTGTCTCGAAGTTTTGGCAGAGTCTACAGCGGGCCTTAGGGACCAAACTCCAGTTTAGCACAGCCTTCCACTCCCAGACGGACGGACAGTCGGAGAGAGTGATTCAGACTCTCGAGGACCTGCTTCGCGCCTGTGTACTTGACTGGGGGGTCGGTTGGGCACGCTACCTACCCCTCGTGGAATTCGCCTACAACAACAGCTACCAGGCCAGCATCCAGATAGCACCCTACGAAGCCTTATATGGGAGGCGCTGCCGATCCCCGATCTGTTGGGACGACTTGGGAGAACGGAAGTTCTTGGGACTCGACTTAGTAGAAGAAACTGAAGAGAAGGTATGCCTCATCAGACAGCGCTTACTGACCGCCTAGAGTCAACAGAAGAGCTACGCAGACCAGAGGCGCCGCAACTTGGAATTCCAAGTGGGAGAGCACGTGTTTTTGCGGGTCTCGCCATCCAGAGGAATCAAGCGTTTCGGGCTGAAGGGCAAGCTGAGCCCACGGTTTGTGAGGCCATTCGAGATCCTGGAGCGCATTAGCCCAGTGGCTTACCGCCTTGCCCAACCACCAAACCTCGACCGAGTCCACGACGTGTTCCACATTTCAATGCTCCGGAAGTACCTTTCCGATCCATCACACGTTCTGGACGTCTCTGCACTCGAACTTAAGGAAGACCTAAGCTTCGCGGAAACCCCGGTGAGAATCCTAGCAAGGGAAAGCAAAATGCTGCGAAATCGAGCCATCCCCTACGTGAAGGTGCTCTGGAGCAACCATGAGGAGCGAGAAGCGACGTGGGAGCTGGAGTCAAAAATGAGGGAGTGCTACCCCAACCTTTCCACCGCGACCCAGGTTTGAGCTTTGAGGACGAAACTCGTTTTAAGAGGTGAGTGGTGTAGTAACCACATGTAAAAAGGTTTTTTAGATTTTAGTTTTTCCCGCATCCCTTTTAGGGGTCCGGAGGGTGGGCTAATAATTCTTTGTTTCTGGGCAGACCGTCGGGGCTCGCGGGTATTTTTAGGCAATAAAGCTCGCGAAACGGAGAACGGTGGTGCGATCGGATTCGAATTCCGACCCTGGGATCTCCCAGAATAAATTTCGGAAGGTTACCAGCGGTTCCGGGTGCATCAAAATGCGTGCGGGCAATCGGCACGCTTTTCGAGGTAAACCGGCGGTCCCGGGTGCATCAAAAAGCATGCGGGAGATCGGCACGCTTTTTGAGGTAATGGACCCTGATCCGCACCCGATCGCTACATTTCGAATTTGGGGGTTTAGGGTTCAATCCCACCCCCCATTCACACCCGTACGATCATTTTATATTTTTTGGTTGGGGGCGTAGGGTTTTTCCCCACTTCTCATTTCCTGTGCGTAGTTTCCCATCCGAGCGCGTGCGAGGAACCCAATCCCTAGCTTTTCCCCTCCATCAGTTGGCGTGAAGAACCGAGGCGACGAGACGGGGAGAAGGAAGGACGATCGCACTTCCTACGGAATCCGGCGAACGAGAGCGGGACGATCCTCCTCCTTCCTCCCTTACCGGCGAAAACGAGGTGAGCGGTTCGAGTTTTTTCGTTCTTTTTCGGTATGAGGTTTTCCTTTTCGTCGGTGTCGCGGGCGATACGAGTTGTTGAACGGGAGGCCATCGCCGCCGTTGTTAAACGGGAGGCTGCCGCTGCCGTTATCGTGTCCACGGGGTCGTCGCCGCAGTCGCCGGGGTCGCGGGGTCGCAACCGGAGCCGCGGGGGGGCGAAAAGGGGCATCACTGTTCATCTCGTACGGCCAGATCACCGCGCGGTCCACAGGACCCGGCGTGCACCTGGCGCACGGCTCCTGGGCCCAGGGGCGCGGACCCGGCGCACGAATGGGTGCGCCAGGCCGCGCGGTCCACAGGACCCGGCGTGCACCCGGTGCACGGCTCCCGGGCCCAGTGGCGCGGAACCGGCGCACGAATGCGTGCGCCAGGCCGCGCGGTCCACCGCTGCGGCGTCCACCCGGTGCACGCCCCGTAGCCCAACCGCGTGGACCCGGCGCGCGCTTCAGCGCGTGCGCGGCCCGGCCCATGCCGCAGCGGTCTACCGCTGCGGCGTGCGCCTGGTCTGCGCCGCTGCCGCCTGCTGTCGTGGACCCGGTCCACGCCTGGATCCGTGCACCTGTCTTCTGAAAAGGGTCCAGAAGCTCCGTTTTTAGCCCGTTTCGCCCCGTTTTTGAGTGTTTTCAACCACGATGATGTTTTTTAACAAATAATTCTTATTGTAGCTATTCGGGCACACGGCAAGGGTATTTTAGTTGGAGCTTCCGCACGTCTTCTCCTTCGTGTTTGAGGTGGGTTTTATATTGGGACTTAGCGTCGGGTTTCCGATAGTTGTATCTATTTTTGATTGTACGTCTAATGATGCTAATATGATAGTTCTTATGGTCCTTACTGTTGGGTATACTTGGTACTTATGGTTACTATGCTCGAGGCTGCGACACGCGCACCCGCGGTTTGGCCACCGCAAAGGGTGCGCTTTTCCGGAAAAGTGGTCTATGACTCGTGTAAACCCACGAGGTGACGTAGTGGGGGCTCCCGCAGGTGGGGGGTTTTGAGGCGCCGAGGTGCGAGCGGTGCGACCCGTCGGGGTAGGTGCCCGACGTGGTTTACCGAGGTAGGTGCTCGGTTGGGGGTGCCGGGGCAGGTGCCCGGATTAGGTTATGCAGGTGTGCGTGGTTGTTTCCCTTTTAGGGAGGGTGGTTGCTCCGGATAGTTTACGGTTGGATGTATTTTCTTTACCCTGCTTTCCTTATTATTATTATTGTGTCGCTGACTTCCCACTCCGTGACAGGTTCCTTCAGGGGGGAGAGTTAGGCGACGGTGAGGCCGAGACGGGAGTTTTCGGGTCCAGGAGGATCCCGGACAGTATTTTCCCTTTCCTTTCGCATTTCATTTATTATTTGTAGCCTACTGTGTGGTTCTCGATACCCTCGTGGGGTCGGTGTGGATGTCGGCATATTACTATTTACTTATTGAGTTTCTTTTCCGCTCTTTGTTGGTTGCTTTGAGAAAACAAAAAGAAAGCAAAACAAAAAGGATTGCGAAAACCGTTTTCTAAAACCCAGGTGTCGTGTGGGCACCGTTTTCAAAACCTTGTGGATTTATGGATTTCGAAAATGGATTTCAAAACCTAAGTGTCGTGTGGGCACTGTTTTAAAAACCCTGTGGATTTATGGTCTTTCGAAACTGTTTTAGAAATCTGGATGCCGGGTGGGCACCGCTTTCAAAATTGTGGATTTATCCTTTCAAACCGATCGGCCTTGAAAATTGTTCAGTTCTGTTTGTTGTGTATGTCTGAGAATTGTTGTGATTGAATGAATTATGGTGTATGATGTTGTATTAGCCGCGACGCCGTGCATATACAGAGGAGACTCTGCCCGTTTGTAGAGTAAATCTGTGTATGCGTCGGATCTGGGTACGCTCTGGGGAAGAAAGGATTTTCAAAAAAAAATTACATGCAAAACGAACCCCTTTTTGATGATTGTTTCCGCTGAATGAAACCCCCGGGGCGTGACAGCTACCTCTCGTAGCCAAAACTCACATTTCTTCAACTTGGCGTAGAGCTCTTTCTCCCGAAGTAATTGCAATACTTGCTGCAAGTGATCCTCATGCTCTTCGACACTTCGAGAGTACACCAAAATGTCATCCATGAACACCATGACGAATCTATCCAGAAAGGGCTTGAAGACACGGTTCATCAAATCCATAAAAGCTGCCGGGGCATTAGTGAGCCCAAACGGCATAATAGTAAACTCATACTGTCCATACCGTGTCCTAAAAGCCGTCGTAGGAACATCCTCGGGCTTGATCTTGAGTTGGTGGTATCCAGACTGAAGGTCAATATTCGAATACACTCTTGATCCTTGGAGTTGATCAAAAAAATCATCAATCCTCGGCAATGGATACTTATTCTTAATTGTGACCTTGTTAAGCTCACGATAGTCCACGCAAAGGCGAAGCGATCCATCCTTTTTCTTGACGAACAAAACTGGTGCTCCCCAAGGTGAAATGCTCGGTCGGATGAAGCCTTTTTCCAACAAGTCTTGAAGCTGTGCCTTGAGCTCTTTTAACTCTGCCGGTGCCATCCTATATGGTGCCTTCGAGATTGGGGTAGTTCCACGGATCAGATCCACCACAAACTTGATCCCTCTATCCGGAGGCATCCCCGGTAGCTCTGTCGGGAACACATCAGCAAACTCTCGCACAACTGGGATATCCTCCACTCTCGGAGTCTCACTGCTCCTATCCACAATGGTAACCAAGTAGGCGACACATCCACTCCTAATTAACTATTTTGCTCTGGTGGAAGAGATAGTCATCGCAAACAGCCAACTTTTGCAGCCTTTGAACACAATTTTCTCTTGTCCCGGTTCTCGAAACGTCACAAGTCGATTCTCACAATCAATGGTAGAATGATATCTTGTGAGCCAATCCATGGCCAAAATCACATCTAATTCTCCAAGTCGATGGAGGGCCAACAAATCTGCCGGCAAAATCTAATCCCCAATCCTAATAGGACAACTAGGGGAAAACTCCCGAATCTCCAAGGTATGATCGGGAACTAAGACTCGTCCCGGATGCAAGGTAGGAACTAATTCAATGCCATGCAACTCGGCAAACAGCCGGTCAATGAATGAATGAGATGTACCAGTGTCAAACAAAGCTCGAACCCGAATCCTATGAATCAAGATAATACCTGCAACGACGTCCTCTGCCGCTGAAGCCTCCTCAGTTTAGGCCGCATACATGCGCCCGCTTGGAGCCTGTTGTGGCTCCTCGTACTGTCGCGACGCCGGTGGTCGCCCAGACTGAGAGTAGGTGGGCGGGGTCACCTATCCTTGAATAACTGGTGCCGATGCTGATGAAGTTGTCGGTGTCGAGCCTCGCGGGCACTCTGATAGAAAGTGGCCCTCCTGGCCACAAAGGAAGCACTTGCCTCCACGCTGCGGGCATTGCGGCGGCACATGGGGTCCACCACAAATCACGCAACGCGATGGCCGTCGACGGTTAGGTCCTCCCTAGTGTGAAGATGAGCCACGTCCTCCAGACTGGCTCCTCGGGTGCTTCGGCGGTTTCTTCGAATAGGGCTTATGACTTGCGCTCTCAGTCGCCGACCTCTTGCCTCGCGTCCTATCAAAAGCTTCTCTCTTCCTTAGCAATCTCCGCGCCTTTCTCCACTATCAAGGCACGGTCCACGACCTCCCGGTAGGTTTGGAGGTTTAGGGTCTGAACCAATCTGAAAATGGACGGTCTAAGGCCGTTCTCAAACATACGGGCCTTGTTCTCGTCGTCCCTCACAACGTGCGGAATACAGTTAAGTAGTCGAGTAAATTCCCTTTCGTACTCCACCACGGATTTGTCTCCTTGCCTTAAGTTGCGGAGATATCTTTCCATTTGCCTTTTTGCGCTCGCCGGAAAATACTTCATTGCAAGCATCTTCTTGAATCGCGGCCATGTGATTGCCGCCAAATCGGTCGTGGGGTCATCCCGAATGTCCGTCCACCACTGGTAAGCATCACCCTCAAGATGGTGTGTTGCCAACCACACCCCGTCTCCCTCCGCTACGAAGGTATTGTGGAAAAGTTTCTCCATGTGTAGAATCCACTTCTCAAAAACCCAATAGTCGGGTTTCTCTCCATCATATGTCCGAGGCTTGGATTCTCGGAATTCCCTCAAACGAGCCATGAGTCGGTCCCATTCTTCTCCTGCTACCATCATCGGTAAAATCGTCCTCGCCATTGGAGTCTGAACTGGCGGTGACATCACAACCTCTTCCCAGCGCCCAACACTCGGAGTGTGATGTGAAGACTCGGGCATCTCAGGTTGAAGTGCATCGGTCACTCCACCTATGTGCTCCCGTTGTTGCACGGGTGGGTGCGAAGGGTCTTGAGTTCCCCTTGCCACCAACTGCTGGGTCAAAAGAGCTTCCAACCTCTGCATCCTTGCATCCTGTCGACGTGAAGCCTCAGCCTGCTCTCGCGCCGCAGCCGACCGCCGCTCCACTACATCAGCTAGCATAGCCAGCTGCTCTCTCAAATCTCGGACCTCACTGGATCCGGAAGTAGCGGACGTCTCCGCGTCAGCCTCCTCGGCCGTCATGGAGCGAGTCGTAGGCATCACAAACTGTAATAGGCATAAAATGCGTAGGTTAGGATAACCAGCGCGAAACGCATCCCTACTCAAAACAAATCCCAATCATGCGAAAGCAAATGAAGCATGCCACAATTATTTCCCGATGTCAGGTTGTCGGCCGCCAACCAGACCTTCCAAGGAAATAGAAGGTGCAATCACTTCGATCAACTCCAACTCTTATGAAGTTATAGTATTGACCCAATCATGTTACTTTCGCCAAGTAATCATATAAGACCCAGTCTCTCACGTTCTTAATCCTTATGGTCCAACCAGCCTAAGGTTTGCTAGGTCCTCTAAGACTCAACCCTAGGCTCTGATACCAAAATAATCTGTCACGCCACAGGCCCCAGCGGAAGCCTACCCGGTACGTGCACAGACCCACCGTGTGCACAAGGTACCCCCCGGTACACACAAGGCGTCTACAACAACAAAGCGGAAAGGAAGCAATATACACATCCTACTAGTAATCAGAGCACAACACAACTAAACTATACATAAAAGAGGAGAGTAGATAACAACTATCATACAAGAAGTTAAAATCCATTATACAAATGCGGTCCTCTCAAAAACAACCTATCAAAATACATGGGTGGTTTCTATGCCAAAATACACCAACACCTCTCCAACAAAAACAAAAAAAAAAAGGTGCCCTGAAACTACCTCGAGTGGTGCGACGGGGACAAGCTAGCTATGCGATAACCCCTTGCCACGGTCTCGAGCCCCTCCCGCTGCGGATGGCTCTGAAAAACAACAACCCAAATGGGGTGAGAACTATTAATCAATAGTTCCCAGTGGGTAAGCCGCTGAGAGGAGCGAAATACACCACTAGGTCAACTGAGGCATAAAGATAGTAAAACTGCTGAAATGAAATGCAGAAAATAAACAACTAAAGTAAAGTAAAGTACTCTACTACTATCATGCCTCTATGCTCATGTACAAGGTGATGATGATATGAATCTATCATGCTATCATAATGTCCAACTACAATGAGTAGTATTATTTATGTGGTGTCCAATGTCAAGTTTGCTATCATGTATGTCCAACTACCATGAATGTATCATCTATGTGATATTCAATGTCAAGTTTAGTTAACTTAATTATTTTCTCTTGAAGACTTTCTTTGAGTCTAAGCTTGAACCACGCCTCATGGTCCCGTGGTGGCACCCCCCAAGGAGCTATGCCAATCCAACGACGTCCCAATTGGCACCCAATCCCGCACGGCGATCATGATGTCGCAAATGGCCAACTCCGGAGTGCCGGCTTGGAGGGAGCGACCCTACCAAGCATGTGCGAATGAGCACAAACGGCAAACAAGCAAGTCTCGATCATCGTGTCTAAAACACGGAATAGCAATCATCGTGTCTAAAATACGGAATAGCATCATCGACCTTTAGGTCGGAGTATAGTATCTCAAGTGTCAATGTTTCATATACAATATTAACTTTATCTTGCATAATGAAAGAGTAAAACATTTACAAGTTGTCCTCATGTCTCAATCATGAAATCTAACTATTTCATCTTGATTGTACAATTTTAGAAGTTTCCTACTTGTATCTCACAACACTAGATGGCATTAATGTCATAATGTCCATTTTTTTTTTTCATGATCATATGCATAACATATCTCAATAATTCTATAACATGTATAGTTATTCTCTATTCATATCCAAAAGCTTAAGTTCACGAAAATTCCTATTCAATCCCCCCTTAAAGTGCTCAAGCACATACAATGTTTACCTCTACTACATAGAGTGTGAAATTTTTTACACATGAAGGGGTTCAAATGCATAATCATAAATCATGATAAATCAAACGATGCATGTTTAATATAGCAATGATGCCCTAAAAGTCTATAGAAGACATAGGGGGAGTTCACCCATTTCAGTGAGGTCAAACCCACCGGATAGTTGCCAAATCCTTGTGAAGGATCCAAACCAAGAAGCCTACACTTCTGCTTATGCCCTAAGAGAAGTTTCCAATGGGTTAAAATATCACAAAAACCTAATCACAAAATTCCTTAAAAATCATAAGGAAAAATAGGTGGAAAATACCTTAAGTTGAGAAATCTTGCAAAATCTTGAAATCCAAACCAGAAATGCTTCAAAACCAACCTACAAGAGTGTTCTACACCCATCAATTCCACCCTAAAAGCTAGAAATCAAAAAACTTCAAAATAAACCCTAGTTTTTCAAAAACTAGGTTTTTCTTCAAAAATCCTAAAAGAAAGGGAAAAGAAGTGTTCCTAACCTTCTTAATCTCAAATCCTATCTTAGAAATGCAAAGTATAGGAACTAGGGCTCCAAACTCCCTTCTTCTTTAAGTTCTTGTCTTCCTCCAAGCTCTTGTAGCAAGCTTCAATAGTGGAGAAGAGAAAGTTGAAGAAGAACCCAAGTAGAGAGATGTGTTGGAGAAGGAAATCCAAGATCTCTTTCTCTCTCTCTCTCTAGCACTCTCTCTTGCTCTCTCCAAATGAGAGGAAAAGAGAAGGTAAAGAGGGTTAAAAATCCTAACGTAACAAAATCCCCAAAGCCCCCTGCAAGAAATGCAATTATATTTCTTACTGGGCTGTCCAGACCAAAACGGTTCGGACTGACCCAAAACGGTCCGGACCCCGAAGGTGGAAATTCTAGATTCGTGCGGACAGTCCGGACTGTCTCTGGACGGTCCAGACCCTGAAGCCAAAAATCTCAAATTTTTAAATTTTTCAAAAATTTCCGATTTGCGTCTAAACTCTCCGGAAACCTTCTAGAACCTTCCGGAAGCTTACTAAAACATCCGAAGGGTATCATTTAACCCTTCACACACTAGAACTTTGCAATTTGCTAAAGTTTAGTGTTCTACAATACTGGTGTTTTAGTATTTCAGTTTTCCTCTCTGTTAAGTTCTGGGCTATTGTATCTGAGGATTTTGTATATGATCATTTTCGGGAGATGGATATTGTATCATTATTTCCAGTTGTACAGTGGTTGAATTTTAGTTTTATAGCACTTTTCTTTACAGCTCTGATATCTGTTTAGCTGTAGTACCTTTATCTTTGCAAGTTGGACGCTTCGCCTATGCGAGGTTTTCGTATAGGCGGCAGATCTGTTGGCGAGCCCGGGTCGCAGTTTCGACCCCGGGGCATGACATGCGCTGTTTTATTATAGTGGTCCAGGTCTTTGTGCAGTTTTTTCCGTGAATCCACATGCGAAACACCTATTATTGGTGTATCGGGGCCACAGTGCATCGAAGGGATGCCACGGATGGACCCAGTGAGGTATTTAGAGCTAGTTTGGCCTTCGGCTACTTTTGCTAGATTTTTGAGAGGGTTTTGGGCCAAACAGAGGTTGGATTTGGATTCAGCGTGGAAAAACGCTCGAAAACGGCTATTTGCTTGTTTATTTCTGAGTCCGGATGCCCAAAAACGGACTCCCGAAAGTTTCAGTGGATTTTTGGTGCATGGAGGAGCCGTGGACCGGCGAGGGTGCCACGTGGCGGCCTCTGGTTGGTCGGTGCATGCGGCACAATCCACGGAGCAGCTTTGGAAAGGCCGGGGTGCACCGCGGGAGGCGTGGACCGGCGGGGGTCCACGTGGCAGCGCCGGATTGGCCGGCCCACGCGCGCTCGGTCCACGGGGGCGGGCGGGGGAGCGGTGGACCGGGGCATGCCACGTGGCGGCCTCGGGTTGGCTGGCCTACGGGCGCGAGGTCCACGCAGCGCGCGGGAGCAGGCGCGGGGGCAGGTGCCGTACAGGCGGGCAGGTGGGGCAAGTGGGCAGCGCCACGTGGCGCCCGCTGATTCGTGGGCGCCACCCACCGCATTGACCCGAGCGGGGGACACGTGGCGTCCACCCACTGGGCTTGCACCGTTGTTGCCTGTTCCATGGACACGTGGTGCGCCCCCGAGTGGGTCGGACGGCGGCGGGATCCGGCGGGATCCGGTGTGCGGGGTGGGCCGGCCTGTGGGCCGCACTGTGTGCGCTCGAATCGGGCGGGCCTAGCCTGCGGGCCACACTGTGCGCGCCCGAAAACCCGGACCGGGCGCCCGAAATCGGGGACATAACCGGTATTTTTGGAATTGTTTTGTGGGCTTATAAATAGGGCCCGAAACCGATTCTTTCTGCATTTTCTCCCACTTTGAGCCCTCATTTCGCAAAGCCCTCCCATCAAAGTTGCTCCTCCCTCTGTGCTGCACTCACTTGAGGAGTTTTGGGATTTTTGGTGGCACGCATCCCAAGGTTTCTGATTTTACGGCGTGTCACGACGTTCCTTCTCCGGTGATCTTCTTTGTCACATTTCGGTGTACAGACTCCTCTGGCCTACCCCGACCACCGATTTCGACGATTCTTGCGCCGATGGGTTCTTGAGAGGTAGGGCTTCATTTTTTGTATTGATCGCGCTCACCTGTTTTGGGTTTTTGGCATGGTTCCCGAGGCACCTTTGTGACCCCTTTTTCTGTGTGATTTTTGGGACAGCACTTGAGTATTTTGTGGATATCTTCGCGCACAGGCGCCGGATCGAGGCGTGCCTGCAGTCGTTTTGCATTTACACATCGCAAGGAACATCCTCGTATTTTTCTTAGATTTTTTGAGTTTTCCATAAGGTGAGAAATCCCTGTTTTTCCAGAGTTAAGTGCTACAGTTTTTTTGGGGATTCTTTTGAGGCGGTTACCTTGTCGAATTTATATCTCAGTGTAGGAAACTCGGATTTGAACGTGCAGGTACTCGTTTCGACCGGTTCGTCGCGACGATCATGACAGTATTTTTCTTGGAATTTTCTGAGCCTTTTCCGTAGGTGAAAACAGGGCAACTCTGGACTATTGTGTTTGGGGACAGATTTTGTTGGAGCTTTGTATGTTTAATTGTGTATGTTTTTGGGGTATGTTGTACAATGTTTGTGGCGGTTGACTGGCTTGGGCGAGGACTTCATTTTTGGACAGGGATTCAGCGTTCGAGGTGGGTGATCGTTGTGAACCTCTTAATTTGGGCTACCCACTAGGCTTATTGGATATATATATATATATATATATATATATATATATATACACACATATTTGAGAAATCAAAATGCATATGTGGACAATTAGCATGTTTGTTGGATTAAAATGCTTGCATGAGTTCAAGATTGCTAGATTAGCACTCGCCTTTGGATGAAAGTATCATCAGGAGATAAAGTATCATGCTAATAGGTATGCTTACTAGTACATTGTGATTATTATGCATGTGGCATAGGCAGGCATCGATTATGTTGGTACATAGTGTCTTATGTGATTACTAGTATCCTGGAATAACATGCTTTGATAATTACTTGAACAACAGAACTTGTATTTAATTTACTACCATGAGGACTTTTGCATGCTTGTATGGTTACCTAGTTAGGTCACCTTTTTCTGATACACTATCATGCTGGAATTGACTTAGGAGAAACCATATTTTTATTCTTTCTCCAGTTATCTAGACTTAGGGGATAGTGTGCTCGGGTTCGAGCAGGGGTTGGGATAGTGTAGTCAGACATTGGGGATTTGGGACAGGCAGTCTGCGATGGCAGGGTATTGCGGCAACCGCGAATTTTGGGCGGTTGACCGGACAGTTGTTATTGCATCAGATCGGGGGAGAGGGTTTGGGCTTCTTTTAGGGGATGGTTTTTCCACTTAGATCAGCGTCATGATCCAGTCCTACTGACTTATTCTACTATGATACTTATTATTCAGGCATTTTACTCGTGTGGGTCGCTCCCCTCAAGTGCCACTCCGGAGTGTGCGATATACAGACTTCGAGTCCTTGAGACTTTTATCCCCTATCGGTGTTATGCATTGGCCGGCATACCCGATTTGGCAGGCATAACAGGCAGTACCAGTGTTTACTGGTGTATAGATTGGGTTTATTCAGGCAGGCATTTATATTCTGATGCATACACTTAGCTATTTCTTTGGCTTGACATTTTAGAGGCATATAGTGGTAGCTTTTTCATTAGTAGTTATATTTATAGCTTACCACCCTTGTTTTATTTTCGCATCTGGTAGGTCCTAGTGGGCATGTCTGAGTTTGAGGTCTACCCACTAGGGGAGGCTACTGTTTTATATTAGTTCTCACCCCCCACTGTTTTCCCTTTTTCTTTTCCCCTTTGTTTTGCAGAGTCATCTGCTGGAGTTGCGGGACCCTCCTCGGCGGATCGAGGTAAGAGGATCGCGGATTAGATAGCTGTCTACCTGGTCGCCAGTTTAGCTGTATGATGTATCCCCTGTACACTCAGATACTTGTACTTTTCCTTTCGTTTGGGTCTGGCTTCGGCCAGCTGGATGTATTTTGATTGGTGAGCTGGGAGAGACACATGTATTTGAGAGTTTCTTTTCGTACTTTTACTTTCCAGCTTTATCTGAAATGTATTAGTTGTAGTTTAGCTCTGTTTTATACTATTTCAGTATTTTTTATATCTGAGCAGGTTACCAGCGCTTCGTGTACACGGAAAATTCTGTGTGCACGGCGGATCTGTGGACGGGCCCGGGTTCTGGTTTACACCCGGGGCGTGACATTTATGAAAATAAGATAATGGTATATTCAAAGCTTCTACTCTGTTATTTATAAATCAAATAGTGAATGCGGTTGATGTGCTTGTCATATATGTATTCTGTACATGGGGACGCCGTGCATATACAGGGGAGACTCTGTCCGTTTATAGAGAGAGACCTTGTATGTGTAGCGGATCTGTGCACGTGCCAGGGAGGGAGGTCTTTAAAAAAAAAATTGGTTTCAAAATTCAACTGTTTTCGCTTTATAATTGCTCCCTGGGCGTGACAGCTGGTAGGAAAATCTATCTAGGAAAACGGTAAGGAAAGCGATTGTCACGCCCCGGGTGTAAACCAGAACCCGGGCCCGTCTACAGATCCGCCGTGCATGCGGTATTTCCCACATACACGAAGCGTCGGTAACCTGCTCAGATATAAGAAATAACAATAAAAGAGCATAATAATCAGAGCTAAACTAAAACTACTGTATCTCAGACAGAAGCTGGAAGTAAAAAGTACAACAGTGAAATAAAATACAGATGTCTCTCCCAGCTCACCACTAAATATACAAACAGCTGGCATAAGCCAGACCCAAAAGAAAATAAATAAAAGCTGTCTGAGAAGACCGGGTACCAGAAAATCTCCAGCTAAAACCCTCGGGTGGCTCTCTATCTAGTCCGCAATCCGCTTACCTCGATCAGTTGCCGACGGCCCAGCAACTCCCACGGAGGACTCTGCAAAACAAGGGAGAAGAAGGAAACAAGAAAGACAATGGGGGTAAGTACTACTATAAACAGTAGCCTCCCCTAGTGGGTAAAGCCTCAGCTCAGATATGCCCACCAGGTGCTCAGAGGCAAAAAGGGAAAGGAGAAGGAAAAAGGGGGGGGGGTGCAAATAAATGCAGCAACTGATAAATGCTATCCCTAATATGCCTCTACATGACCAGCCAACAAGTAAGGAGAAAGTAATGCATCAGTATCAAGAAGCCTGTCAAATCGACCCAATCTGACCGCCAGTGAACACTGGCACTGCCTGCTCTACTGTCGAACTCAAGAACTCAGCCTGGTGCCCGGCGCTCTGCACCGTGGAAAGCCTACTCCGGAGTGGCACTCGAGGGGAGCGACCCGCACGAGTAAAGTATCACTGTAACAAGCATCTCTGTAACAACTGTCTCATAATAGCAGGACTGGATCATGACTATGATCAAAGTGGAAAACTCCATCCACTAAAGAAGGCCCGATCCCCAAAACCCCCAATCTGATGCAACAGTAACAACCCGGTCAACCACCCAAGATCCGTGGTCGCCGCAACACCCTGTCAAAAGCCCAACCTGTCCCAAATCCCCAATACCTGGCTACACTGTCCAACACACGCTCGAACCTGAGCGACTATGCCGCAAGTCTATCGATATAATAGGAGAAGAAAAGAATAAATGCATGGTTTCTCCTAAGTCAAGTCCCAAAAGATAGTGTAGCAGTAAAAGATGTCAATATTTAAGTGACCCGTTTAATCATGCATTGTCTCAATATGTTGTCCATTTTCCAAGAGTAATCAGTTTAGAGTGACATAAGCTAAAGTGACAGTCTCATAAGAATATTTAGCAATTTTATAGTCCTCAACTATTATTTTACCCCTAAACATGCAGTCCAACAATTTCCACATGGATCAAATAACAATTAAGTAATTCCCCTAGAGCATGCAAGACTATCAATCAACAAATCAGCATCAACAATGTGGGGGTGCTCTGATTTTCCTAGTGGGCATAACAAAGGAGAGGAGTACAACAACCACCCACCTGATGTGTAAACTGTCCAAGTCCGTACAGCAAGAAAATACCAAAACTCCAAATCCTTGCTCCCACAATTTTAGCACACCCGTAATATTCCTGGTACAATACAAAGCTCACTAATTACACTTAGGCTCCCAATTAATGCTCTTATAACCACATACAACCTCGGATTCAAAACTGTTAAATTATCACCTGCAGAAAGTGCCCAGGAAATTCCAAGAAAAATATCACAGCGATCCTCGCGTCGATAGCTTCGCAACGGTACCTTGCACGCCCAAATCTGAGTTCGGTAAGTCAAGATAAAAATTCGGCAAGGGGGTACACTCATACAAAAATCTGTGCTAAAAACTATGCACTGTTCACAGAGAAAACAGTAATTTTCACCTCGAAATAATCCTCTGGAAAATCCAAGAAAAATACGAGCGCGTTCCTTGCGATCCGTAGATGAAAAAGTTGTATAAGCTCGTTTCCGTCTGACGCTCGTGCGCAAAGATATGGCCAAAATACCCCGCTGCTGTCAAGGAAATCCACACAGAAAAAGGGGGTCACTGTTTGCCTCGGGATCCGTGCCAAAACCTCGAAACGGGAAAGCGCGACCAAAACGAAAGATGAAGTCCTACCTCTTAGGAGTCTGCCGGCGCAAGAATCACAGCAAAGTGATCTCGGGGTAGCCCAGGGGAGCTAAAACACTGTCGTAAAATGGGGAACCTCGGGATTCGAGCCTCCTAAAATCTTGAAACTTGGCAGGAAGATCAAGGGTGAAGAGGTGAACAACTTTGCTTGAGGGGACTCGGGCAGAAAGTGAAAGGGTTGAGAGAAAGAAAGCAAAGAAGGGGGCTCGGGTTGGTATATATAGGCTGGAGAAACAATTGCAAAAATACCAAATAAGTCCAGGTTCGGGCGCCCGAAATTTTTCGGGCGGCTACAGTAATGGGCCCGGCCCATTACTGTTCAAGCCGAAACGCTGTGGGCCGGCCACGTAGCCCACAACCCCGGTCCTTCGCGCCCCGCTGTGCCCGGTGCACGTGAGCCCTGCAATGGCCGCGCGACACGTGGCCCGGCAATCCGTGCACCGCGCACGTCGCGCCGTGGACCGCGCACGTCGCCGCCTGCCCCGGCCGTACGGCCACCTGCCCCGCCGTACGGCTAACTGCCCCGGTCACCAACTCCACCGGTTGCGTGGACCGGGAGCACAACACCGGACCAATCACCTCACGCCACGTGTCCACCCGGTCTACCGTGCACCCGAGCCCAAATTCCGTGGACCGCGTCTGCTGCGCCGGCCAACCGGAAAGCGCCACGTGGCCCGCCCCCGGCGCACGACCTCCGCGGTGGACCGCGCTCCTGCCCGCGCACCTGCGCGAGCTGCCCGCGGCCTGCCCGCGCCGCGTGCCGCCGCCTCCCGCCTGCCCGAGGCGGCGCCGCCGCCCGCCGGCGCTGCCCGCCGCCGCCGGCCGCCGCCGGCGGTGCCCGCCGCCGCCGGCGATCGCCGGAGACACTGTTCCGGCGTGAACAGTACCCACAAGCTCAAAAACAGCAAGAAAATAGCACATCTTGATCGTTTTCGCGCGCTGATTCCAAAAACGACGTCCGTTTCGCCAAAATCCGCCTCCAAAATTTGCCGGAGGCTCCCGCAAACACCAAAAACTGCCAAAACTTCCGAAAGCCCGCTTTTGGGCATCCGGACTCAGAATTAAGCAAACAAAAAGCCATTTTCAAGCGTTTTTCCGCGCTGAATCCAAATCCACCCTCCGTTTGGCGAAATTCCTTTTCTAAAATTTGGCAAAAGCAGCCGAAGGCCAATACAGCCAACCAAAGCTCACAGGGTCCATCTGTGGCATCCCTTTGATGCACCATGGGCCAGATACACCATCAACAGGTGTTTGCACAGTGGATTCAGGGGAAAAAGCTGTAAGGAGTTCAGGGGCCCTACATCCTCCCCCACTAAAAAAAAGTTTCGTCCCCGAAACAAGGAAAAACAAAATAGACGTACCTCAACCAGAAGTCTCGAATAAGAAGGGGTAGGCATCACTCATCTCTGTCTCCAGCTCCCAAGTAGCCTCTCGCTCCTCATGATTGCTCCACAGGATCTTCACATATGGAATGGCCCGGTTGCGCAATTCCCTCACCTCACGAGCAAGAATTCGCAACGGGCGCTCCTCGTAGACCAAGTCCTCGCCGATCTCCAACGAAGTGAAGTCAATCACGTGCGACGGGTCAAAAACATATCTCCTCAGAGCTGAGACGTGGAAGACATCATGAACTCCGGCCAGGCGCGGGGGTAAGGCAACTCTGTATGCCACAGGACCAACTCTGTCAAGTACCTCAAAGGGTCCAATAAAGCGGGGACTGAGCTTTCCCCGTACTCCAAATCTCCGGACCCCTTTCGAGGGCGAGACCTTCAAGAAGACATGATCACCAACCTGAAACTCCAGGTCTCGCCGTCGAGTATCTGCGTAGCTCCTCTGACGACTCTGGGCTGTCTCAAGATGCCGGCGAATAATCCTGACTTTTTCCTCTGCCTCCAAAAGTAACTCCGGTCCCAAAGTCCTCCTCTCACCCACGTCACTCCAATATAAGGGAGACCGACACTTGCGTCCATACAACGCTCAAACGGAGCCATCTGGATGCTCGCCTGATAGCTGTTGTTGTACGCGAACTCAACCAAAGATAAGTGCCGGTACCACCCTCCTCCAAAATCCATAACGCACGCTCTCAGCATATCCTCGAGGGTCTGTATGGTGCGCTCTGACTGTCCATCGGTCTGTGGGTGGAAAGCGGTGCTAAACCTGAGCTGAGTCCCCAATGCAGAATGCAAACTCCCCCAAAAGCGTGATACGAATCTCGGGTCTCGATCTGACACAATCGAAGCAGGTATGCCGTGAAGCCTCACTATCTCATCCATATATAACTGTGCCAAATGCTCCAGTGACCAAGTCATCTGAACCGGTAAGAAGTGCGCCGACTTGGTGAGTCTGTCAACAATAACCCAGATCGCATCTGCCCCGCTCTGCGCCCTCGGCAATCCAGTGACGAAATCCATAGTGACGTGGTCCCATTTCCACTCGGGAATTGGAAGACTCTGCAACTTGCCAGCAGGAACGCGATGCTCTGCCTTTACTTGCTGGCAAGTTAAACAGTGAGCTACGAATCTCCCAATGTCCCGCTTCATTCCGGGCCACCAAAACTGTGCCTTGAGGTCCTTATACATCTTAGTACCTCCAGGGTGGACGGTATAAGGTGTATAATGGGCCTCCCTCAAAATCTGATCTCTAATCTCCTGATCCATAGGCACACACACTCGGTCCCTGTACCGCAGTACTCCCGAGCTATCCACAGAAAAATCCCCTGTCTGATCCGCCTGAAGCTGCGTCCTGATCCTCGTCAAGTGGGGGTCCTCACTCTGAGTGTCCCTGATCCTCTCCAACAGAGTGGGCTGCAAGACCATAGACATGAGTCTAGCAGAGACCCCAGGGGATACTACCTCCAGCTGTAATCGCCTCATCTGCTCGACCAACGGCGCCTGCTGCGAGATCAATAAGCTCAGACTCGTCCTCCTGCTCAAAGCATCCGCCACAACATTGGCCTTGCCGGGATGGTAAAGGATACTCAGATCATAATCCTTTAACAGCTCCAACCACCGGCGTTGCCTCAAATTCAGCTCCTTTTGGGTGAACAGATACTTCAAGCTCTTGTGATCAGTATATATCTCGCAATGCTCTCCATACAATAATGCCGCCACAGCTTCAGAGCAAACACCACCGCTGCCAACTCCAGATCATGAGTAGGGTAATTTTTCTCATAGTCCTTCAATTGCCGCGAAGCATAGGCAATCACCCTACCCTGCTGCATCAACACACACCCCAGACCACTATGTGAGGCATCACTGTAAATCACAAATCCTTCCCCCATAACTGGGAGGGCAAGGATTGGAGCGGTCATCAATCTCTGCTTCAGCTCCTCAAAACAGCTCTGGCAAGTCTCGCTCCAAACAAACTTAACCCCTTTCCTGGTCAGACGAGTGAGGGGAGAGGAAAGCTTCGCAAAGCCTTCCACAAAACGCCGATAGTAGCCCGCCAAACCAAGAAAGCTCCGCACCTCGGTGATAGTCGTCGGCCTCGGCCAATCTCGAATAGCATCCACCTTGGCCGGATCCACCGCCACTCCAGCAGCTGAAACAACATGACCCAGAAAGGCGACCTCCCGGAGCCAAAACTCGCACTTTTTGAACTTAGCATACAGCTTCTTCTCTCGCAGAAGCTGTAGCACAGTCCTCAAGTGCTCCTCGTGCTCCAATCACTCCGGGAGTAGATCAGAATATCATCTATGAAACACCACCACAAACCGGTCCAAAAACGGCTGAAAAATCCTGTTCATCAAGTCCATGAATGCGGCAGGAGCATTTGTCAACCCGAAAGGCATCACAGTAAACTCATAATGCCCGTACCGCGATCTGAAAGCCGTTTTGGAGATGTCCTCGGCCCTCACCCTCAGCTGGTGGTAACCGGACTGCAGATCAATCTTCGAGAACACCGATGCTCCCTGCAACTGATCAAACAAATCATCAATCCGGGGGAGGGGATACTTGTTCCGGATGGTCACTTTGTTCAATTCCCTATAATCCACACACAACCGCAGTGACCCATCCTTCTTCTTCACAAACAACACAGGCGCTCCCCACGGAGAAACACTGGGTCTGATGAAGCCCCTATCCAAAAGATCCTGAAGCTGGGCTTTCAACTCCCTCAACTCAGCTGGCGCCATCCTATAGGGTGCCTTTGAGATTGGTGCAGTTCCAGGGACTACATCAATCACAAACTCAATCTCCCTCTCCGGCGGCATCGTCGTCAACTCAGGGGGAAACACATCTGGGAACTCGCGGACAATAGGGATATCCTCGAGTCCCAGTGCCGCCGTAGGCACCTCCACCACAGTGGCCAAAAAGGCAGTGCAACCTCTGCTCATCATCCTCCTAGCTCTGGCCGAGGAGATGGTCGCTGCGAACAGCGTGCTCTGGCAGCCTCTGAAGATGAACTCCTCCTGTCCTGGCTCGCGAAGAGTCACCGTCCTCTCTCGGCAGTCGATGGTGGCGGAATACCGTGATAGCCAATCCATCCCTAACACCAAGTCAAAATCATGGAGCTGCTGCAAGACAAGCAAGTCTGCAGGCAAAATCCAAGGCCCCAACTGCACCGGGCATGCCAAACAACGCTCCTCGACATGCAAAACGTGATCAGGAACCCGCACCTCTAATGCAAGTGACAAGGACTCTACTTCTAGACCATGAAGTGATGCAAATGCTCGACTAATGAAAGAATGAGATGCTCCAGTGTCGAATAAAGAGCGAGCCCGAATGCCAAAGAGTAGAGTAATACCTGCCACCACCTGGTCTGCCGCTGAAGAATCTGCTAACTGGGCGGCATACACCCACCCGCTCGGTGCTGGAGGTCGAGAATCTGTAGGGTAAGAGGTGGACGGCCTGCTCGCTGGAGTATAAGGCCGCTGAGCTGGTGGCCGCTGCTGCTGAGGGGAATATGGAGTCGACGCCGAAGAAGGTGCCGAGGAAGTAGAAAGGGGGCAAGTAGCTCGCACATGCCCTGGCTGTCCACAACGGAAGCATCGACCCCATCTCTGGTCACAAGTAATGGCGGCATGCTGACCCCCACAGAAAATACATCGGTCAGAAGATCGGGGCTGTCTCGGCTGCTGCTGCTGCCTCGAGGACTGCTGCTGAGATCTCTGCTGCCTCTGCTGCGATCTCTGCTGCTGGTGCTGCTGCTGATGCTGCTGCGGTCTCTGGGGTCCACCAGGCCCTCTCCTATCAGATCGCCCACGGCCATAAGACTGGGACTGCGGCGGCCGTGGCGGTCTCCAAGAGCTGGCCTGTCCCCCGTCCTCTGGGGCTGGTCGCTTCCTGTCGGAACTCTGCACGACCGCGGCCCTCCGTCTGGCCACCTCCTGATCACCTCTCTCCACCCACTGTGCATGCTCCGCGGCTGCCTCCAGGGTCTGAAATCTCTGAGCATGCACAAGTGTGTAAATCTCTAGACGAAGGCCTCCCTCGAACAACTCAACCTGGTGCGGACCGTCACGAGCGACGAAGGGCACACAGTTCAGCAACTCCATGAACTCCTGAAAATAGGCATGGGCCGATCGATCGCCCTGCTGCAGATTCTTCAAGTCGTCCTCCAACTTCTTCTTCACACTGGTAGAAAAATAGGTGTCCAACACCATCCGTTTGAACTCCTCCCAAGGCAACTGCCGAGTGATCCGGAACTCCAGTGGCTCAACTCGCTGCCACCAAAAATCAGCATCTCCGTCCAAACAGTGCACCGCCATGTGCACTCGATACCTCGGGTCGATGAAGAAGTCCCGAAAAAGCTTCTCCATCGCAGAAAGCCATCTCCCAACAGCCCGGGGCTGAGCATCCCGCCCCGAGAATCTAGGTGGTCCCCGCTGAACAAACGTGGAGAGTTTGTCAGCAAAATCCCGCTCCTCCTCCGCAGTCAAAGGCTGAATAGCTCCAGGAGCCCCGCTACTCGAAGATGGTGCCGACGGCACAAAAGGTGCAACAAGAGGCACAGGGGCCTCAGGAACAGCTGGGGGTGGTGCCTCCCTCTGAGCAAGCAGTTGCTCAATCCTCTGCTCCTGGCGGCGCTGACCCTCCGCCAACTGGGCCACCAAGGCCCTCAACTCAGTAAGCTCGGGGGGTGTAGGCTGCTCTGGCTCAACAGGGGGTGAAGGGACACCCCGAGTGGGAATCCGACGTCGAGGAGGCATCCTGCCACAAGAAACCAAATATCAGCAACAAAACCCCACACGACCCAATCTGGCGAAAGTCAAAAGACATCCCCTATTCCTGTAACCTTATGTTGTCTGCAGCCAACATAATGGTTCAACAGAAATAGACTATGTCAATCTCTCTTCACTCACAGGAAGAGTTAACTATAAAAATCACCGACTTTCGCAGAATGTCACGCCACTCACGCCCTATCATCCTAGGGTCTGTCTGAAAGCCTAGGGTTTCCTAAGTCCCAACTGACCTATCCCTAAGCTCTGATACCAACTTAATCTGTCACGCCCCGGGTGTAAACCAGAACCCGGGCCCGTCTACAGATCCGCCGTGCATGCGGTATTTCCCACATACACGAAGCGTCGGTAACCTGCTCAGATATAAGAAATAACAATAAAAGAGCATAATAATCAGAGCTAAACTAAAACTAATGTATCTCAGACAGAAGCTGGAAGTAAAAAGTACAATAGTGAAATAAAATACAGATGTCTCTCCCAGCTCACCACTAAATATACAAACAGCTGGCATAAGCCAGACCCAAAAGAAAATAAATAAAAGCTGTCTGAGAAGACCGGGTACCCAAAAATCTCCAGCTAAAACCCTCGGGTGGCTCTCTATCTAGTCCGCAATCCACTTACCTCGATCAGTTGCCGACGGCCCAGCAACTCCCACGGAGGACTCTGCAAAACAAGGGAGAAGAAGGAAACAAGAAAGACAATGGGGGTAAGTACTACTATAAACAGTAGCCTCCCCTAGTGGGTAAAGCCTCAGCTCAGATATGCCCACCAGGTGCTCAGAGGCAAAAAGGGAAAGGAGAAGGAAAAAGGGGGTGCAAATAAATGCAGCAACTGATAAATGCTATCCCTAATATGCCTCTACATGACCAGCCAACAAGTAAGGAGAAAGTAATGCATCAGTATCAAGAAGCCTGTCAAATCGACCCAATCTGACCGCCAGTGAACACTGGCACTGCCTGCTCTACTGTCGAACTCAAGAACTCAGCCTGGTGCCCGGCGCTCTGCACCGTGGAAAGCCTACTCCGGAGTGGCACTCGAGGGGAGCGACCCGCACGAGTAAAGTATCACTGTAACAAGTATCTCTGTAACCACTGTCTCATAATAGCAGGACTGGATCATGACTATGATCAAAGTGGAAAACTCCATCCACTAAAGAAGGCCCGATCCCCAAAACCCCCAATCTGATGCAACAGTAACAACCCGGTCAACCACCCAAGATCCGTGGTCGCCGCAACACCCTGTCAAAAGCCCAACCTGTCCCAAATCCCCAATACCTGGCTACACTGTCCAACACACGCTCGAACCTGAGCGACTATGCCGCAAGTCTATCGATAATAGGAGAAGAAAAGAATAAATGCATGGTTTCTCCTAAGTCAAGTCCCAAAAGATAGTGTAGCAGTAAAAGATGTCAATATTTAAGTGACCCGTTTAATCATGCATTGTCTCAATATGTTGTCCATTTTCCAAGAGTAATCAGTCCAGAGTGACATAAGCTAAAGTGACAGTCTCATAAGAATATTTAGCAATTTTATAGTCCTCAACTATTATTTTACCCCTAAACATGCAGTCCAACAATTTCCACATGGATCAAATAACAATTAAGTAATTCCCCTAGAGCATGCAAGACTATCAATCAACAAATCAGCATCAACAATGTGGGGGTGCTCTGATGTTCCTAGTGGGCATAACAAAGGAGAGGAGTACAACAACCACCCACCTGATGTGTAAACTGTCCAAGTCCGTACAGCAAGAAAATACCAAAACTCCAAATCCTTGCTCCCACAATTTTAGCACACCCGTAATATTCCTGGTACAATACAAAGCTCACTAATTACACTTAGGCTCCCAATTAATGCTCTTATAACCACATACAACCTCGGATTCAAAACTGTTAAATTATCACCTGCAGAAAGTGCCCAGGAAATTCCAAGAAAAATATCACAGCGATCCTCGCGTCGATAGCTTCGCAACGGTACCTTGCATGCCCAAATCTGAGTTCGATAAGTCAAGATAAAAATTCGGCAAGGGGGTACACTCACACAAAAATCTGTGCTAAAAACTGTGCACTGTTCACAGAGAAAACAGTAATTTTCACCTCGAAATAATCCTCTGGAAAATCTAAAAAAAATACGAGCGCGTTCCTTGCGATCCGTAGATGAAAAAGTTGTACAAGCTCGTTTCCGTCTGACGCTTGTGCGCAAAGATATGGCCAAAATACCCAACTGCTGCCAAGGAAATCCACACAGAAATAGGGGTCACTGATTGCCTCGGGATCCGTGCCAAAACCTCGAAACGGGAAAGCGCGACCAAAACGAAAGATGAAGTCCTACCTCTTAGGAGTCTGCCGGCGCAAGAATCACAGCAAAGTGATCTCGGGGTAGCCCAGGGGAGCTAAAACACTGTCGCTGCGCCGTAGAAGAACACAGGAAAGCAACGTTGCGCCGCGCCGTAAAATGGGGAACCTCGGGATTCGAGCCTCCTAAAATCTTGAAACTTGGCAGGAAGATCAAGGGTGAAGAGGTGAACAACTTTGCTTGAGGGGGCTCGGGCAGAAAGTGAAAGGGTTGAGAGAAAGAAAGCAAAGAAGGGGGCTCGGGTTGGTATATATAGTGCTGGAGAAACAATTGCAAAAATACCAAATAAGTCCAGGTTTCGGGCGCCCGAAATTTTTCGGGCGGCTACAGTAATGGGCCCGGCCCATTACTGTTCAAGCCCGAAACGCTGTGGGCCGGCCACGTAGCCCACAACCCCGGTCCTTCGCGCCCCGCTGTGCCCGGTGCACGTGAGCCCGCCAATGGCCGCGCGACACGTGGCCCGGCAATCCGTGCACCGCGCACGTCGCGCCGTGGACCGCGCACGTCGCCGCCTGCCCCGGCCGTACGGCCACCTGCCCCGCCGTACGGCCAACTGCCCCGGTCACCAACTCCACCGGTTGCGTGGACCGGGAGCACAACACCGGACCAATCACCTCACGCCACGTGTCCACCCGGTCTACCGTGCACCCGGGCCCAAATTCCGTGGACCGCGTCTGCTGCGCCGTCAACCAGAAAGCGCCACGTGGCCCGCCCCCGGCGCACGACCTCCGTGGTGGACCGCGCTCCTGCCCGCGCACCTGCGCGCCTGCCCGCGGCCTGCCCGCGCCGCCTGCCGCCGCCCGCCGGCGCTGCCCGCCGCCGCCGGCGATCGCCAGAGACACTGTTCCGGCGTGAACAGTACCCACAAGCTCAAAAACAGCAAGAAAATAGCCCATCTTGACCGTTTTCGCGCGCTGATTCCAAAAACGACGTCCGTTTCGCCAAAATCCGCCTCTAAAATTTGCCGGAGGCTCCCGCAAACACCAAAAACTGCCAAAACTTCCGGGAGCCCGCTTTTGGGCATCCGGACTCAGAATTAAGCAAACAAAAAGCCATTTTCAAGCGTTTTTCCGCGCTGAATCCAAATCCACCCTCCGTTTGGCCAAATTCCTTTTCTAAAATTTGGCAAAAGCAGCCGAAGGCCAATACAGCCAACCAAAGCTCACAGGGTCCATCTGTGGCATCCCTTTGATGCACCATGGGCCAGATACACCATCAACAGGTGTTTGCACAGTGGATTCAGGGGAAAAAGCTGTAAGGAGTTCAGGGGCCCTACAGCGATAAACTTAGTTTAGGAAAGTTGTAAATGCAGGAATTGAAGGTATGGAAAAGCAGGGGTGGTCACTGGCTTACGAGATTGCAGGATCCTTTTTCCTTCGATGGTTCGCTTATTTATGCTTGTCTGAACCACGGAGACAGCTGTGTATATTGTAACTTAATGGGAATCATCGCGCATCTCTCAACTACTTCATTTCGAGTTGATTCTCTCTGGTTGGATAGTAGCTTTTTTTCGTCCACATTCATCTCCAAGATTGGTGCGCCAAGACGTGATCCTCGACGCTTTCCGATGTTGGGCGCCGCTTGCCATTTCTCCGTTAGTTGTGTGATTCGCGCCCCAAATCTCGTGCCTTCATTCTTTAGGATCTTTCTTTTTGCGGCTCGAGTAGCCGATTCTCGATCCTGATTTTGCCTCTTGTTATCGTTCGGCCGAGATAGTCTAATAGTTTACATTCAGCCGGAATCGGTCTTAGTTAAGATGTGAGCTCCTTTTTATCGGCTATTTCTTCTATCGCCTGGTATTCTTAGCCGATGGTTTGCGCCACGTGTTGCTTCCCAATTTGACCACAGTCCGTTCCACGTGGCGACATTTTTGACCTCAACAGTATTATTATTCCTTTAGGCATTGTTTGGTTTGAGCATAAGAAGGAACAAGCTCTTATTCTTCACTTTATACTCAAACATTATTTTGAGATAAGAAAAATAATAGTTTTTTTTTTTGAAGAGTAAATCGGTTTAATTTTGAAAAAGTTGTTGGCCATCTTTCCTAAAACAATCTTATTTCCAAATAAGAATAAGCTTAATTAAAATTTTATTAATTAATCTAATTAATATATTTAAGTCATTATCTATTGCTTAAATAATTAAGTAATTAATTAATTTATTAGTTATAGTTAATTAGTTTATTAAAAATTAATTATATGTGTTTATCTAATAACTAATATTTATATTGGTCAAGTCATTAATATTTTGACTAATAAAATTAATTTCTTAACTTATCATCTAGCTAATTATATAATTTACTAATTAATTAAAAAGTTAAGCTATATTTTATAATTAATTAATTAATTCATATAATTATTTAATTATTATATTTTTTCTTATTTTATATAATATTCATAGATAATAAATTTATTAATTTATTAAATTATTATTAATTAATATTTTGATGTTAATTAATTAGTTAAAATATTTTAAATTTAAAATTATAATTATTATTAAATCTGTTATTCTAATTTAGATATTCAAATAGTGTTTATCTTATTCTCAAAAACAACTTGTTGGAAAATCCGCTACTCGTCCCGGTATCAGATTCTATGAATCCGCAACCTGCTCTGATACCACGATCCACTCCGATACCGCATAGTGTTGGGATTCCGCAGCGGAAACGTCAAATTAGATTTTTGGCTAAATTACAGAAAACCCCCCTCTAATATCCCGCTTTTCCACTTTACCCCCCTGTCATTTAAAAGTCGACAATCTGCCCCCTCGTAATTTCAGAAATGTCTTTAGGGGGGTACGCCGTTAACGGAAATGGTAAATTGACGAAAATGCCCTCCTATTTTTTTTTCTTTTCTTTTCCGAAGTTTTTTTTTTATTTTATTTTATTCCGAAGTCCTGTTTTTTTTTTTTTTTTTTTTTTTTTTTTTTTTTTTTTTTATGAATATTTTCCAAGGATATTTTGGGTATAAAAAATTATATTTTTAAAAAAACTGACGGTCAACTGACGGTCAACTGACGGCGGGGGGGTTATTGCACAATTCGATAATTACGAGGGGGCAGATTGTCGACTTTTAAATGACAGGGAGGTAAAGTGGAAAAGCGGGATATGATAGGGGGGTTTTCTGTAATTTAGCCTAGATTTTTTACCAAAAATTTGTTCTCTCAACATAACTGGAATCAGCACAACCACAAAGAGAAGAAAACCAAAACAAAAATATGCAGGTGGAATAAGATTCATTAACCAATAGAAGAATTACACCGACTCCTCTTCTGCAATAGAGTAGCTTCAGTCCGAGCTCTCCTCCTGAATTTCTCTCGTCTTTCTCTCATTTTCTATAAATCTAAAAAACTATGGGTGTGGCTAAATTTTAGCCCCCACCATCTCTATGGGTGTGACCACCACCATGGGTGTAATCACTACTATATAGATTTGGCTAAATTTTAGTCTCCACTAACTCCATGAGTATTATCACTACCGTGAGTGTGGATACCACCATCAAATATAACAGCTATGCCATATTTATAGTTTATATAAAAAACTATCAAAAATCTAGTCTAAATAAATTTTTATTAATATTTAAATCTTATCTCCAACATATTTAAATATTAATCTTAATCTAACTAAAATTCAACTAAAAATTTAATCATATCCTAACACAATTTTAATTAATTTTTGTTTAAATAAAAATTTAATATTTTTTCTAATTAAGCTAAATTTATTTTAAAAATAAATTATTCTTGTTTATTTCTAAAGCCACCGATAGCTTAACAAGTAAATTCACTCAACAAAAGTTTGACCCCAAGAAATTAATAAGGGACATAGGAGAGACAAAGTGACAAAGAAAGAGCTAGTAAGCATACGGTACGTGTCATATCCTCAGAAATACTTACGTGAGGCTACAGGACTGTCAAGCGCGACAGTTAATGACAGTGACTCCATACGGCTACGTCTCGACAGTCAGTCAATGTGAAACAATGCAAACGTACTCGACTACATGGCGAATATTACCCATGGGTAGGTGGCTTCTATATATCTAGATTTTGGATTCGTGGAAAACATTAACGTGGTAGTTCGTTTCTTATGGACAATTGGATTATTAATTACCAGTTATTTTACATACGTGGTATCCTCAGAGACGGAGACATCAGTATTTTTGGTTTTTTTTTAATTAATCCAAGTTTACGAATTCTTGGGCGTTGTACCTAAAAGTTCGTACTAATTAAGACATAGCCTTATTTAATTTGTCTATTAAAACACAGCGCTATTCTTTTGTTGATTAAGGTTTTATTAGTGTAATTAATAAGATACTTCCGGATGAGCACGTATAGGGGGGCTTTTCTTTGCAGTTGGTCCCTAGCCCCAACAACATTTTGTCACCAGTACTGTTCTAACTATTAGATGATATTCATTGACAAATTAAAAGTGGAGATAGATAGAGTGATGGATCCATGGATATATAATAATTAAACAACCTAACCAAAAGAATTTGAGAAAGAGAAGAGGGTCAAAGTAGAGTAACATATATACGTACCTGCATGTGCATATATGCTCTTTGATTTGAATCCAAAGATCACCAACAACCCCTTCACTTTTGGAGGGATGAAAAAAATGCAAAGACTTTTCGTGAATTGTAACACAGATTGGAATGAACCTTAAGTTTAATTAGAATTTATATGTTTTTTTTGTTAAAAGATCATATGTAGAAATCAAATTGTCAAAATATTTCTTCAATATACGCAAAAATTAATATTGTCAAATTCTGTGAATCGAACATATTACAAAATTATATCGCAAATCAAAGTTCTAACATATTTATACCCATTTCGAAGGTCTTTGTTCGGGATTGTGCAAAGAGGGAGAGTGGGTACTCATGGCCAAAATGTGCATGCGAAATGGAAATACTCTATATGGTTTTATAAAATCTCACATATTCACAACAAAAAAATTAATATTTAAGTATAATTTTTAAAAAATATTTAAAAATAATTAAAAGTATTTTAATATAGTTTAGCGTCATATTTGAAAACATCGATTAAAGCATCCGCAAAACAACCGTCATGTATATACTGACGCTTATACCAAGCATCGGTAGAATATATTCTAACGCTTTAAAGCGTTAGAATTTTTCAAAATTTTTTAAAATTCTGACACTTTAAAGTGTTAAAAAATTAAAAATAAAATTTATTATTTAATAAATTAGTTTGATACTTATATGACAATACTTTTTAAAGTGTCGGTATTTGTTATATTATAGAAACATTTGAGGATATTTTTTTCAACCGTAGTCTAAAAAGGAGAATTAATTATATCTCAATACAATCCGTTTCTTAAAAATAAATAGACATAAAAGTATGAAAACATAAATTATAATAAAAGTCATTACAATAGACACCACAATAATAGACAATCGACAAACTGTCACTAAGGGACTGCTTGCTTGCACGTATTTGTAATTATTCTACAGTTGCAAATATATATTGATTCAAATCCTGTGTTTCATTTGGTGCATTTGAACTTACTTGCTGCAATTACAACTGCACCGGAAGGCCCAAATGCTATAATCAAAACTACACCTGTTACGCACCGGAGTCGAAATTGCGATCCGGGCTCGCCAACAGATCCGCCACCTATGCTAAAATCCGCATAGGCGAAGCGTCTAACCTGCAAAAGATAGTATTATAGCTACACAAATATCAGAGCTGAAATAAAATGCTGTAAAATAAAATCCAATCACTGTACAACATGAAATAAAGTACAATATCCATTTCCACGAATACAGATAATCATCATACAATGTCCTCAGTACAGCATCTCTCAACTATAAAAGGGGGATAAACTAAAACTATAGTACAACAGTCTCAACATCAGTCTCTCCAAATACAAAAGATCTCTCTCCAAGAAAAACAGTAAATACCAACCGACAGCTACCAGGAATCTCCAACCAGGGGATACAGCTACACTCCTCGGGTGGTAAAGATCTAGCTCGTGACTCCCTCACCTCGGACAACGACCGAAGATCAGCAACTCCCGCAGAAGACACTGCAAAACAGGAGGAAGAAAAGGGAAAACAACAATGGGGGGTGAGAACCACTAGTAAACCAGTAGCCTCCCCCTGTGGGTAAAGCCTCAAACTCCGGCGTACCCACTAAGTCTACCAGAGGCAAGAAAAGGGGTGAGTGGTAAAGCTATGAACAGAACTGCTGAATAAAGGGAAACCACAACAAGTATGCCTCTAAATGCAATACCGAAAGAAATGACGGTATGAATGCATCAGGAAACAGTATCTGACCAAATAGACCCAATCTAGTGCCACCAGTAAAACTGGTACTGCCTGCTCTGCTGTCGAACTCAAGAACTCAGTAGGGGACCAGCACACAAGGCTCGAAATCCCAATCAGCACTCACAACTCACCAACTGACCGGCGCTCGGCTCGGTCTAAAGCCTACTCCGGAGTGGCACTCGAGGGGAGCGACCCACACGAGTAAAGTATCACTGTATCAAGCATCTCTGTAACCAATGTCTCACAATAGCAGGACTGGATCAAGACTATGATCAAAGTGAGAAACTCCGTCCACTAATAAAACCCCGATCTGATGCAATAATACACAAAGAGTGAGAAACACCATCCACTAGAGAAATCTGATACCCAATCTGATGTAATAGTACTCAAAAAGTAGGAAACACCATCCACTAGAGAAATCTGATAAAGTAGTCAACATCTGGCTAACCGCCTAATATTCGCGGTCACCACAATGACCCACAATCCACAATCGGGGAAAAATAAATAATATCCGGTCAACCGCCTATTGTCCGCAGTTGCCGCAATAACCCACACATCCAGCACCAAGTACACCCTGTCTCTGACCCTAAGGTCCCGGCTACACTATCCCAAACCTCTGCTCGAACCCGAGCAACACGACTCGAAAGTCTAAGTAAGAAGGAGAAAAAAAGCAATCATGGTTTCTCCTAAGTCAAATCCCAATATGATAGTGTAGCAATAAAATAGTGGCCTATCTAGATGTCCAAACAAGCATGCAAAAGTCCTCCTGCAATGTGAAAGGAGGAATATCAAATAACAATTCTGCAGGTGTAACAAATAATAAATCCACATAAATATAACAATCATGCTAAAATCATCAGTCAACTACACATGTATATGATCCCTGATCCATGATAAATCCCAAGGTGGAACTCGCACATAGATAAGTCATCATGTCCCGATAATTAGTCAATTTAACCAATTTCCATAAGATTTATGTGCTAATACGGCATGTTAACTATCACTATTAAATTATTCCACTGATCATGTCCCAACAGCAATATTATCCCCATAATATCCTCAACATGCTATATCCACAAAATTAATCTCAGATGATAGGCTCACATTTAAATCAGTCAATCATGCATGATAATCAATCAATATGTTCAATAGTGGGGTTCTCTAATAAACTTAGTGAGCAAGTCAGAAGTAGAGGCATGCAACAACCACCCACCTCGAAAAGCGCGCACAACACCAAAAGAGACCTCTCGCTGCCCGCTGTCCTCTATCACCAGTATCCACCAAAAACTGTGTCCACTGTACAGAACAATGCGCACAATTAATCCCAAAACTGCACAAATACCTACTGTCCAAAATCAGCCCCAAAAATGGCTAAATATCACCTCTGTCCAGTCCTCAAAAAAAATCCAGAAAATTCACGGTCGCGTTCCTCGCGAAGAGTAGCCCCAAAACGACTATTTATACGCCAGATCCGATACCTGTAGGCCAAGATAAAAATAAAACACCGCTGCATACTCAAAACCTTCCAATCAAAATTCCTGTAGCAACCTGTCCAAGAAAAGCTTAATTATCACCTTCGAAACAATTTCCAAAAATCCCAGAAAAATCACCACTGTGTTCCTCGCAACGAGCAGATCAAAATCGAGTCCTTAAACGTCTTGATCCGATACTCCTAGGCTGAGATATAAAATCGACAAGCCGGTGGTGTCCAGAATCCAACACAGAAAAATAGGGGTCAAAGATGCCTCGGGAAACGTGCCAAAAGTGCGAAACAGAGCAAACAGATCAACACAAAAATCGAAGCCTTACCTCTTAGGAACATGCTGTCGAAGAAATCGTCCAAAAACTCCTCCTGGTTTGCTCACAGCGAATTTCCGACTGAACTGTGACGGTAATGGGCCGAAATTAGGAGAAAACCGAGGCGAACTGTAAAATTGATATCGCCGATGCCGAGCCTCCAAAAATTCCGGGGATCCACCACGAGCTCAAGAACATCAAGGGGAACAACTTTCATAAAGGACACTCCCTCCCATTCTCTCTCTAAGCTTCGGAAAAAGGAGAGGAAGAGAGGAAGGTGGAGGTATTTATAGGCACATTCCAAAGAAATCCAAAATGCCCACTGTGTCCGGTTTTCCGGGCGCCCGGAAAAATTCGGGCCGCTACAGTGCGGCCCAAAACGCGGCCCAGCCCAGCGCCCGGAAAATCCCGGGTGCGACACGTGTCCGCATAACAGCGGACAGCGGCGCCCGCCTATCGGGCGCCGCCACGTGTCCCGCACCCAGCTCGCGCCAGCGCTGGCGCGGCGTGTGCGCTGCGCGTGCGCTGCCCCACCCGACACGCCAGCTGGCGCTGTCAGCGCGCCGCCCGCGCGTCAGCGCCCGCGTGCGCGTACGGCCGCAGCCACGCGCCCGCGGGTACACCGAGCGCACCAACACCAACCAATCCGGGGCCGCCACGTGGCGCGCCCCGGTCCACCGTCCACCGCGCCACCTGCAACCTGTGCGCACAGTAGCTCGCCCAATCCCTGCTCGCCACGTGTCGGGGCGTCGTACTCGCTACACCCGATGCACACACTTCGTGCACCCGACGAACCACATACTGCCACGTGTCCACCATCCAACCAATAGGAAACTGCCATGTGGCACACCAACAGACTGCACCCCTGCGCCTGCCCGCGCACCTGCCCGGCCTGCCCGCGCACCCCCGCGTGCGCCACGTCCACTGCACCGAACCAATGAAGAGATGCCACGTGTCCCCGCTCCGGTCCACCGTACACCCCGCGCTCTCCCGTGAACCGAGCGCGTTGCGCCAACCAATCCGGGGCCGCCACGTGGCTTCCCGCCCGGTCCACTGCACCAGCGCTCCATTCCGTGGACCGGGAAGCGGGCGCCGGCCAATCAGAGGCTGCCATGTGTCCCGGCCGGCGGTCCACGGCTCCCCCATGCACCGAAAAACACCAGAAACTTTCGGGTCTCCGTTTTTGGGCGTACGGACTCAGAAAAATACAAGTAAATAGTCCTTTTTCAACGTTTTTCCGCACTGAATCCAAATACAGCCTCCGTTTTGCCCAAAACTCCTCCCAAAATTCGACGGGGGTACCCGAATACACTCGGGGTCCAATTAACACACTGAGTCCGTTTCTTGAGTCCAAAACATACCCAAACACTCTCATAGCATAAGATAGTCCTCCAGAAACTACTGACCAAGCCAAAAGCCTCCAATAAAGGTCCGGGTCATCACAACACCCATCGGTAAAGGATCAGATCATCCACTAATTAGCAAAACTAAATAAATAAATAAATAAATAATAAATAAAAAAATGTGTACTTGTATATAGATTTATAAACAGCTGAAAATATTTATAAATAAATAAAGGTTAATTGCATATATGTTCCTGAAAATATATCGAATAGCAAATATATTCCTATAAAATTCAACTTTTCATATTTATCTCTTCAAAAATCCTAAATTATTTATATATATCCCTCTGATTTATTACCATTACGTCATTGTTTATATTTTAATAGAATATAAGTAAAATGTCTATTTTTTCCTTACAAATATATCCTTCCTGTAACACTCCGTACTTTTAAATATTTTGTTTGATGCATTTTTTTCCTAAAGTTTGAATTTTTTCGTAAATATTAATAGTTCGGGGGCCTGGCAGCATATTGTTTTAATTAAATCCCTATGACCTACGCGTATCTTTTTTTGATTAAAATTTGATATCCCGATACGACTTTTTCTCTCTCTTCTGTGTGCCGCTCGCTCCCATCCCGCACGCGCTCACGCTTGCGGAATCTTTTTTTTTTTGGTGCCGTCATCCATCATCGTCGTCGCAACCACCCATCTCAAGTAAAATCAACATCTTTCCTTCGCCGTCCATGGAATCTCATCGTCGACGTCGTTATTTTTCATTCTTGAAGAGGTCCATTTTACGTTCTTTATTATTATTTTTATCTCTTTCATTAAATCTTGAGATCCTTGAACTTTGTTGTTATAGGTTATGTGGTTTATATTTGGTATTTGCCCCTTTGTTGATTGAAATTTAAAATTTTAAAAACCTGATTCGTTCCAATCTAAGGTTACTATGATTGTTTCATTATTGTATTTTGAGATTTTTCTATGAGATTTAGTTGTGCAAAATTTTTTAAATTTTTATGCCTTTCAAATTGCACACCTACTGTTCGACAAAATGCCTAATAGAAGGCATAGATCGTTTTGCCCCTAATTTTGACCCTATTTAATTTCTGGTTATGAACTTATGATTCAACATCTCAAAATCACATTCTTTTCGACACTAGAAATTTTTGTTTAATATTTTGTTTATAAGAAGATTTATATTTTGTAGATTTTAAAACTAAGGATTAAGCATATTATTACATATTTTGAAAATTGAGTTTTAAATTCGATTGACAATTTCTTTTAGTAAAATATTTCTGAAATTGATAATTTGTTATGTAAATTAGTGACTGGGTAAGTATTTTAAATTATAATGTCTCTTGGTATTTTGCTATACTAATGTTGGTCATGTCGACATGTACTCTGTTTTAGAAGCTTGCTTCGTCTTTGTATTGCGCCTCTCAGTACCTGCGCTTTTGAGCGTCTCTGTTCTGTATATGCGCTTTTGAGCGTCTGCACTTTCGAGTGCCTCTGTTTTATTTTGCGCCTACGGGTGCATCTGGATCTCGCAAACGGACCATTTTATATAGTTAGTTATCGAAGACTTATTTACTTTTAATTTTGTTTGATTGCCTTAAGAAAATTACCTTGTTAGTTAATAATCTATGTTTTTCAAAATTTTGCAAAAGATAGACCAGTTGCTTAAATTAATTTATTTCAAAACTATTGTTATTTATTTTTTTGTATGCTTAATCCTACTAATACGGTGTATGGTTGCTTACCCAGGTACCGAGACTATTTTACCGGGCGGGGACGAGTCCGAGTGAACGCTAGATGTAGTCGTCGTCGAGTCATTCTTTTTATTTTGTTCATAATTAGTGTAGTTAGATGTGTTTAATTAAACTTCCTATCTAGCATTTAATTTATTCGCTTCTGCTTCATTGTTAATTATAAAATCTGTTGAATCAAATGTCTCTTTAGTGTTTTCGTTGAAAACCTTAGTTTTTCAATCGTAAAAATTAGTTTGATTCTAATCTTAATTTTGTCATTGCCTAATAAATCTAGTTCTTCGAATTTGATATTATTCTTTATAATCATCGTTATGTGTGTGTTCTCTGTTTGATTTTGTAGCCTTGCGTATTTGCCTATCTAGCAAGTGCGCGACGTCTGTTACGCTTCGGGTTCGGGGTGTGGCACTTCCAAAAGCCAAACTTTTAGAATTATTGTAAAAATATCCCTCTCCATCATATTCAAAGTGCTATGGTCATCTTAACGGTTATAATATAAAAAGGGTAAATCAAGATTAAGCATTTAATCTATGGTTAACTAGATTTTTCTTATTCATTAGATTTTTGAAGAGATAAATATAAAAAATTAAATTTTATAGGAATATATTTGCTATTCGATATATTTTCAAGAACATATATGCAATTAACTCAATAAATAAATATTAATAATAAAGTTTACATGCAATACAAGCTTTGTGTAAATAAAATTAAAATACTAAAAAATAGTATCAATTAAAATATGAAAAATAGCCCTGTTTATGAATTTTCATAAAACTTGATTGTGTACGTATGTTAACTTAATAAATTTTAATTAATTATAATTATTCAATTTGATAGAAAAATAGAATCGTAATAAATAATTTTTTTTGTTTGTTATATATATATATATATATATATATTATTTGCATATTTATTTATAAATAAAAAATTTAAATAAATAATAAAATTTTATGATTATTTCATTTATTGTGAAGTTAATCTTATTACTTACTCTATCTGGAAAGGTAACATAAATGATTTACTAATGCAATTATCAATTTTACATTATCGAATAGAGAAAATATAACTTTAGCACTTGTATTTATACAAAATCAAACAAACTGTATATATTTTCAACTATATTCAACCAATTTCTCTCAAAAAAAAAAAAAAACTATATTCAACCAATTCGCTCCTAATTAAGAGTCGAAGATGGAGGCAATTTACTCTCTGACTTAATTAGAGTTGCTTTTTGATCGATTACCTCGCGCGACGTTGTAGTACGTACTCCAAACAAAAGTTAGAGAAGAGTAAGAAGAGGAAAGAGTGCGAAAGAGATTTCGGCTCATTTTGACCGGATTTTTTTTGCCGGAATTTGACCAAAATCTATCCAAAATGGCCACTTATTTATGACGCATTAATTCTATGCTTCTGCTGGCTCATTGCTTGATCATTTTTGGAGCATTTAAATATTTTTAAAGCCGGAAGGGGACGGCCGGTTATAAAGGCACACGCGACAGATCGATATTAAGAAGAGATCAAAAACAAAAAGAGTAAATTAACGAAGCTTCTTGTCCAATTTTTATTTACCTTTGTTCCTTGGCACAAGTTTTGAACCACCACGCCGCCACGCTTTCGTACACTCCAACTTTCTTCTGCAGCTAGCTTTCTACTCTTTATCCGGTTCCCTATATAAGCAGCATGCATTCATTATATTGAATGAAAAAGTTCGATCATTACTCATTTATCTCTCTCTAAGACAACTCAGAAATCCATCTCTCTTAATTTGGGCGTCTTGATCTCCCGAGGCTTTGACATGGAAACAAGTAGAATTGCAGGATACTTCAAGGACAAGAACATCCTCATTACGGGCGCTACTGGGTTCCTTGGAAAAAGTATATATATGCATCTTTAATTAAAATCCTCATTATTGTTGTTTTTTGATGAAACTCTATACATATTTTCATTTGTTCCAAACATGCATATATATGTTGTATAATTTTCATATCAGTTCTTCGTGTTCATGCATGGAGATTTAGCTTCATTTTTTTGCTCTTGAATGCATGTAGTATTTGTGGAGAAGTTGCTTAGAGTTCAACCGAATGTTAAGAAGCTCTTCCTCCTTGTGAGAGCCACCAATGCTGCGTCACCTAAGCAGCGCATTCAAAGCGAGGTGCAAATAATCTCCCCTCCCTCTCTCTCTCTCTCTCTCTCTCTCTCTCTCTCTCTCTCTCTCTCTCTCTCTCTCTCTCTGTAAAACAAAAAAAAAAAAAAAAAAAAAAAACAAAGAAAAAAAAGAAAAGAAAACAAAGAATGTTCATTCTATTTTATCTTACTCTAATTAAAGTAGTGTGAACTGTTAACAAGTTAACTTGTGTATGCTTTATGATTGGTATAACAAGAAAGCCTCTTAGTCTATGTCACAAAATCTTGGTGGTATATACTTCAACATAAATTAACAATATAAATCCGAGACTGTGGGCCTAATTAAGATCGTGTTATCTCATTTACCACTGTGGGGTTGGTGTTTCTGTCATTCAATTACTATTCTTAGATAATTAAAATCCATTATTTTAGTTCATCTCATTCTAATAAAGTTTTGAAACATGCACTTCAGAGACAGGAAGTAATATAAGTTTTAGGATTTACTTATTAGACAAGTGATCAAAATTAGCTCGATTAGCAAACGTCATAAACCTAATAGATTCTTTTAAAGCGCAAATTAAGAAGCTTGTAAAAGATGCAAAAAGATAAAAAGGAAAGGACAATCATACGTATATGTATATACACATACGCATGTACGTCATACATATACCAAATCAGTTCAGTTTGGTTATCTAAGCAGCCCTTTAAAGAGTGAAATTGGAATTGTGTCAGAAAATTTATTTGGCTTCTCAAAATTCTTGAACTGGAGTATAGCTTTTTCGTTAACCTTTTTTTATTTTCCCTGTCAATTTCAAATTTACTTGGTTCAGTACTAATCTACTCTTTTGGTATAGTTGAATACCGTGGCATAATTTCTCTCTCTCAAAAAAAAGAAAAGAAAAAAGAATACCGTGGCATAAATAGGAGTAGATCTAGTCACTGCTTGGATTGGAAGCAATATATATATGGAGGCTCTTTAAGTAACTAGCTAGGCTAACTGCCGGATATCCAAAAAATTTATGACATGAATTTTACACTAAATAACAAATAAGTTGCCCTATTAGAGGTTGAGAATTAAGAGAGCCAAATTATTAGTAAAAGTCGCAAAATCAGATCTCTGCACTCCTAAGTAATGGTTACTATAATGAAGATTTTCATCACAAATAATATTTTTCATTAATGGAACAAGATTGTGGAATGGTATCAAATTCAAGAAGGAAATATATAATTTCTTGTCAAGGAAATCATTTATGAAGATGATCGAGAGACCAATTAAGAAGTTCAATCAAATTCAAAAAGGAAATATTGTGAAGGACTATTTGTGGAATATATACACAATCAAGATTGATTTCAATCGACTCAAGAAAGAAAATTATGATTGTATTTCAAATTATTTTTCTTTATACATATAATATCATTTGTAGCATTTTGTAAAATTTATATATTGAATAGAATGAGGTATACTCTCAACAATAGAGAGAAACCATTCAAATAATTTCTAAGTCTTATTTTTCTTACTTTTCTTTATGTCATAAGAACAGGATGTTCTGAGTTCGAGTCCTGTTAGGTTCCTAACATTATTTAATTTTTTCTAATTTAATTAAGCTTACATCTTAGGTCTATTAAAAAATTTCAAACCTAGATATAAGGAGAAGTGTTGAATATAAAATATATAAATATCGTTCTCTAATAGCTTAAGTTTTTGTAGTACAACGGTTGTTTAATATAATTCCTAAATCTTATTTCTCTTGCTTTTTTTTATACTACCTCACACTTGAACTTTAATTTTCTTAGGAGACAAAAAAGTGTCTAAATTGGCAATATGTACTTGCACCATATTAAAAATAACAACTCTTCTCTGTGTTATTAAAGTGGTAGGTTAAAAGTAGATATTTCAGATGCAACTAATTAGTCAAAGTGCAGTACCCGACACTCATAATAGTGTAATACCCGATACTTCTTTTCGATCTAAGAATCTAACAAATTTAGATAGCCTTGAGTTAAAAAATCAATGCAAACTTTCTATATTATGTTGCTTTTTTTTTTTTTTTATTATAAATGAATATCAATTAAATCATATTTGAATTTTTTATATAAGCTATAAAGCACAAACATTGAGATATTGTATATGGAGGCAAAATAAGTAAATCTTGTCTATGTAGTTAAGCCCAAGCAAGGTAAGAGTACAACAAGGTCCTCTTTGGATACGTGAAATCATTTCCTTCCATTTAGTATTTTGTAAATAGAGAGTATGATCAAATGCCCAAATTGAATATTATATTCGTCTTGAAGTCATTTTCTTTCAGAATAAAATAAATTAGTTTATAAGAGAAGTATGCTATTCTATTTAATTATGAATATCAAGATTTTTTGATGAGGAAAAAAAAAAATTCCTTACTTGCAATCACAAAAGAAAAAATCTTATAAGGTCCAATAGTTAAAATATGAAGTTTCTTGCTCATGATTGCGTCCATGAAAGGCCATTGGTTTTATTTTATTTTGTTTCAGCTATATATCAAGTATCAATGTTCAAAGCCCTATTGTTTTCAAATAAGCTTCCTTGCTTATAATATCATTATTCCAGCCCGAGGTATAGACTTAAGTAATAGATTAAGTTACATAACCATAATTAACTACCTGCTCTTAGCAGTGTGAAAGCCACTTAATTAGTTCTAATGCTTCTTGTTCATTTTACCAGGTTATAGGGAAAGAATTATTTAATGTTTTGAAAGACAAACATGGAAAAGAATTTCATTCCTTCATCGAAGAAAAGCTGATCCCAATAGCGGGAGATGTTGTTCATAAAAATCTTGGGATAGAGGACTCTGATCTCAAAGAACACTTATGGAAGAAAATCGACATAGTTGTCAATGTAGCTGCAATAACAAGCTTTTTTGAAAGGTAATAGCTTTCTATGTATATTCAAGCAGCTGTACAAAAGAGGCTTTTGGTTACAACTGAATTGGAGTATAGGAGAACATATTTAACATTTTTCTCAAGACAAGCTTTAATTGTCTTTGTACGTAAAGAGGTTTTCGGTTACAACTGAATTGGAGTATAGGAGAACATATTTAATATTTTTCTCGAGACAAGCTTTAATTGTCTTTGGACGTAAAGAGGCTTTCGGTTACAACTGAATTGGAGTATAGTAGAACATATTTAATATTTTTCTCAATACAAGCTTTAATTGTCTTTGTACGTAATTTCTTTGGAATTCGAATCACTTAATATAACTATGCAAGTAGCGAATATTTAGGTTGTTAATTAACGCATACAACATGTGTGCACTCTCTCTTGCAGATATGATGTGGCTTTGGATGTAAATGTCTTGGGAGCCAAACATGTGTTAGAGTTTGCGAAGAAATGCGTTAATCTCAGAATGCTGCTCCATGTTTCCACTGGTAAGTTGTATGAAAAGATCGTAAGCATACTACTGCCATAATCAAATTTCATCTAGAGTGAGTGAGTGACTGGAATGAATATATCAAATTCTCATCAATACTCCAAGTAAACAATGTATACTTATCTTGCATGCATATATATATATATATATATATATATATATATATATATATATATATATATATATATACACCAATGAGATAAGTGCCAATAGAAATTAATTTTGCGTACATAATATTGATATGGGAATAATTATTTAGCACATATTACTAATTTGTAAGCCCAAATTACTCATGTTATTCTTGTCTAATGCATGATCATCAGCTTATGTGGCTGGCGAGAACAATGGACTAATATTGGAGAATCAGTTTAGCATGGGAGAGACGCTGACAGAAAACTCAAACTTAGACATTGAAGCAGAACTAAATTTGGTCAAAGAAAGAAAGAGGGAACTTGAATTCGTTGGCAAGTCAACTGATAATATAGAGAAGAAAACCATGAAGGAGCTGGGCCTAACTAGGTTTGGAATCTTCTATATATATATACTCCATGGTTTTTTTTTTCTTTTGTTTTTTTCATTACAATTTTCCATACTTATGTCATGATCATCATAATTAAGCAGTGAAAAAAAGCATATATATATATATATATATATATATTAACTAATCGAGACCTTCTCAGGGCTAGAAATTTTGGGTGGCCTAACACCTATGTGTTTACAAAGGCCATGGGGGAGATGTTGCTTGGGCATTTGAGAGAAGATGTGCCTGTAGTTATCATTAGGCCCACTATAATAACAAGCATTAACAAAGAGCCCTTACCTGGGTGGATTGAAGGAACAAGGTCAATATATACAAGTACACCCATTTCAAAAATTTTATTACTGAAAATAATTAATTATCTAAATATGGGAAGATGATTTTGTAGGACTATCGATAGCTTCATCATTGGTTATGCCGAGGGAAAACTCACGTGCTTCTTAGCAGACCCTAATTCTACAATGGATGTGGTAAGTAATTATATGAAGGAATATGTTTAATTAGTATTGCAATTTAATTTTCTTTCGTATTAATGCATAGCTGACGACATATTAAAATTTTGTTCTAACATTTAATCCTTCCTATGATATAGATATCAACCCAAAGCTTTAATTAAATCATATATATTTTAAAGAGTACATTTAAATGCAAGACGTACATATATACTATATTTGTTATGATTTTCCATTTTTGCTCGGCTCAGCACCCGACCCGATTCAAATTAAGGCTGATTTGTAATGCAGATCCCTGGAGACATGGTGGTGAATGCGATGATTGCAACTATAGTGGCTCATTCAAGTCAGCAAGATGAATTCATCTACCATGTAGGCTCATCGATGAGAAATCCTGCGTCATACTCTATTCTGGAGCAATGCGGGTACGAATACTTCTTAGAGAATCCTCGCATCGGAAAAGATGGAAAGGCCAGGAAAACAAAGAAGCTTCCTGTCTTCAAAACATTGGCAAGTTTTCAAGGATATATGACCCTAAGATATAAGCTACCACTGGAGGTCATCACTTAACTCTCTTTTCAAAACTCTGCACTAGATTTGTTAATTTGCACTCTCTACGCATGGAATACCACATGTATGTCCACACTTCAAAATAGCTTGAGTTTAACGTAATTATTATATATTTTTCAATACTAATGTACCATCCAGTAGGATTTACAGTGCTGGACCATCATATATTTTCTTAATAGTTCCATCTTCTCGTCATTAGGTATTGCACATGCTGAATCTAATATTTTGTGGAATTTTCTCACAACGTTACAATGAGCTCAGCAGGATGTACAAGTTCGTTATGCATTTAGTCGACCTTTACGCACCTTATGCCTTCTTCAAGGGATGGTAAATAATTCAATTTTTTTTTTTTTAATGTTTTTATGATTTTATTCGTTATCTTAACTAGAATTTTTCTCACATTATTCTACTTAATTATAAGGTTTACTATCCTCAAACAACATATATAATGTACCTTCATATATACAGATCCTACACAATTGCATGTTTTATAAGATAAGAAATACCACTTGACATTTTCAGCTAAAACATTTGCAAACACATATATTTTCATGCATGATTAATTCTACATTTTATGCACGTTCATTGAAGGAGAGAAGTAGAATTAATTCGTGATAATTCTTTTTTCTTTTTTTTTTTTTTAAGCTTTGACGACACTAACTTGGAAAGGTTAAGGGTGCAAATGCTGAAAGACAAGATTGAAGCACAAATATTTGATTTTGATCCCAAATCTATTGACTGGAAGGAATATTTCTACAATATCCACATCCCTGGGGTCTTAAAGTATCTACAGAAATGAAGGCATACATGATCACAATTACTGCTCGATCAGCCTATATACTTTTTCTTGTGTTTTCTTTTACATAGAGAAAATCCACATTCAACTTTCGAACAAATTCTTATTGGTTGTTGCACCAATAAAAATTTCATGTCAAGAAAAATACTGAACAGATCTTCCTATACGGAACAAAACGAGGGGAGGATATACAATTGATGTATAATCATTTAAACATTTCTAGTTATATTATATATTTATGTCAAATCTGTGTGTCTTGATGAAAAAAAAAAAGGGTCCTATTTAATTGTTCACATGCTTATCATCTGTATGTTTTTTGTTGAAAAAAAAAGATCAATAAAGCAAAACCATTTAATTCCCCAATGCAACTTAAATTTCCGCTACTAATAAACCTGCATGTTGGATGATTTGGCGGGCAAGAAACAATATAAATTTTGGAAAACAATCTTTTGACTCCTCAGCGATCGTTAGACGAATTTGGAAAAGAAATGGACAAAATTTTGCAACACGAAGTGACGGATTTTAGATTTGGATTATAATCTCACTTCTTATTTTATCTATCGCGCCCTCAATATTTTTCGAGGTCCCGACGCCTTTATTTCTATAACTAAATTTATTTACGGAATGAATGAAGCGGGTATCGTGCTATCTTTATCTCCAAAGAAAAAAAAACCTGAAGTTGAATGTGAAATGTAATAAAGATGAATGAGCATTTTGAGAGATGGGGTGTTGGAGATAGGAGGTCGGATTAATTTTCTATGCAATTAATACTCATAGACCAATGGAAAAAATATGCAAAGCTAATTTAAGAAGTGGAATATTTCATTAATTGTATAAAAATAAATAAAATAAGTGCCTCTTTTATAGGCATTGTTGCCATATTTCTAGCTCCCATGACCCATGTTTCCATTACTAACAACCCACTAACTCGACTCACTACAAAATAGTAACTAACACCTAAAAACTCTACTAAATAGATCAAGGAGAACATGTCCATAGACCACAACTTCTAAATTCTAGACCACTTTGAATCACACACATTTACATGTTCAACACTCTCCCTTGATTCAAAGTTGCATACACCAAGAAGCGATATGAAGTAGACATACTTATTATGAGGGAGTGAGTAAAAATATCTGCAACTTGTTCATGTGTATTGTAATACTTAGCTCCACTAGTCCTTCAGCCGTCAAGTCGTGAATAAAATGGTGTTGTATGTTGATATGCTTTGTTCTTCCATAAAAAGTTGGATTCTTTGTCATTGTAGTTGCCGCTCGAGTGTCGCACAATATTTTAGTAGCTCCTTCTTGAGGTTGACCAAGATCTTCAAGTAGCCTCCTCAACCATAAAGCTTGGCAAGCCGAAGATGCCGCGGCCACATATTCCGCTTCAGAAGATAATAAGGCCGTCGTCACATGCTTCTTTTAACTCCACGAAATAGCTCCTAATCCAAGAGTGAAAACATTGCCATAAATATTTTTCCTATCATCCAAACAGCCTGCCCAGTTACTATCTGAAAATCCAAACAAGTTAAAATTAGTTATATATTAATACAAAAATTTCGTAGTTAATTGTCCCGGCGATGTAACACAACATTTGCTTAGCTGCTCCAAAGTGATGCTTGGTTGGCTTATGCATGAACCTGGAAACAACACCAACTAAAAATGCGATATCCGGTTGAGTATGTGTCAAATAAATTAGGCCACCAACCAAACTTCTAAACAATTTTGCATCTTCAAGTCTCAGCTTCTCATTTATGTTCATAGGTGTGGTTGACTCTTTGCAATATGTCATTTTAAATTTTTTCAACAAATTTTTAGCATATTTGTCTTGTGATATAAAAATTTCATCCCCACTTTGTCACGCTCCGAGGTCGAAACTGCGACCCGGGCCATACGGGAAGCCCTGTATAGACGAAGCGTCTAACCTGCAAAAGAAGGATACTAAAGCTATATATACAGATATCAGAGCTGAAAAGTAACTACTTAAATAAATATATACAACTCCTCAAATAGTATATGCCAGGTCCTCACAATACAAAAGTCTGTCCAAAAACTAAAACTCTCAAAAGTAAAAAGTACGTGATACATCCCACAATCACTGACAGTACTAGTACATCACCAAAAGGGTACATCTACTCTCACTGGAAGAAGACTGGTAGGGATTTAGCTCGCGACTCCCTTACCTCGAACAGTAGGATCAGCAACTGGAGCAGCAGGAACTGGAGTAGAGGTCCCTGGGGAAAAGTCACCACGGTGGGTTTGAGAACTACATCCCACAGTAGTTCTCAGTGGGTACCCCCAACAAGCCCGACGGTCTGCCCACTAAGTCTACTAGAGGCATAAAGTAACAAATGCAATACTGAAAGAAAAAGAGCTGAAAAATAACTCTACAGCTACTATGCCTCTATCTAAATGCTCAAGAAGTTGAACAGATAGAAACATGATGCATCTACTATCTCTCAAATATAATCACCCAATCTATACTGACTGCCACATAGGGTTCAGTCAAACCTGCGCCCACCTACGGCCGTTACATCCAAGAAGGACCGGACTTATGTAGGGCGTCCGTGACTGCCAAAACTGACCCAGCTAGAGGGACTGCGTCGACAAGTCGCGATAGCAAAGTAACAGGCCCAACTCCGGAGTCGCAGTCGAGGGACGCGACCCCACCGAGGAAAGTATCTGCGCATCTCTGTCGAGCTCAATATGGCTCATGCAGGCTATAGTCCAATCCACGATCAACAAGATCGACAGTACCCAAATCACCTCTCTAACTCACTAACAGGAACCACTCGAATAGTTGGGACCGCTGTCAACCCAACGGCTCCCCAAAAAGAACATCAACTCCACATGTAAACTCACTAGCTGGGTGTACTCCACAGCCAACAACAATGAAGGGTCCGAAAACTCCGAAAGACAAGAACCTACAACCCAAATCAAACAAGAACAGGCTCTGGGCATAGCCTTTCGTTGTTCTCGACCCAAAGAAAAAGGCAGCCCTTAGAACCCAGACCACTCGAATCCTCTCGAGTGGGAAAGTTTACAGGAAAAATATGATATTTATTACTAAAAACCATTTTTTATTCAAACCCACGTGGGGTGAGGACTAAAAGTAGTTCCTTTTTGAAAAACCATCTTGATTTAAGAAAAACTCATTTTTAATGATTTTTAGTTCTTTTAGGAAAAACAGTTAGAAAACAAGTTTTTATACCCAAACCCCGAAGGGCTAATGCCTTCGTCCAATCAGACAAGAACAGACTCCGGCGACCCTTCGATATTTGGAAGAAAACATTGCTTGACTAAAATCATGTGTGTGTCCAAAAGGTTCTGGATTCAAGGTCCTGCTATCACTGGTATACTATTGCTACTAACACAGTGGCAACACATAAAATAGATAAACAAGACAATCCGGGACCACCGTTCACCCAAACGGTTCCCGCCACAGATAAAAGACCAGCTACATCTACCAGACTCCACTCTGCCCCCAACCACGAGTGTAACGTGCATCCCACACTAAGAGAAATCCCGACCACTCAGCCCACTACCTGGACGAGGATAACACTATGTCCAGGAATAGAATAAGAAGTGTGAATGTCTAAAGCATAAATAAACCTAGCCCAAGTGAGAGTTTTCTACTGGTCTGGTTACACATGCAACATATGACAGGGTGTTAGGTCAAGTTCCAATAGTGGTACTTAAGTTAACACAGATAGGAAGCATACATCAACATGATCATGATAACAACGCGAGAACATCCTCTCTATATCTAGCATGCTTCCTAACACATCTGACAATCATGTATGATTTACTACACGATAGAATTAATGAATAGTCCATCGATTTTGGAGGCGAAGCAACCCACTTGAAGCGCACGTCAATCCAAGATCCAAAAAGGCTGAAACTGAACGGGGACAATCCTCGGATTTCCACAATTCTAACGGATCCAAAAACACCCAAAACACCTCCTGGGTACAAAGATAAAGTCCAAGCATTGCAATCAACACAATTCCAAGTTTACAAACTCCTGAAAAACCAATCCTGAAAATGTTTAAATACCACCTGCGATATAATCTCCAAAAATTTCAATAAAAATACGACGGCAATCCTCGCAAAGATTAGATGTCGATTGAGTCCTCACATGTTGAAATTCGATGTCCGAGTGCTGAGATAAAAATCCGACAAGCCTCCGCTGTCCAGAAAAACCACCAGCAGGAAAGGAGATCAAAGATGCCTCGTAAATCGTGCCAAGAACTCAAAATGAAGCTAGGTGATCAACATGGAAATCGAAGGCCTACCTCTCGTAAAACCGACGCCACGAAAATCGTCCAAAAATTCCTTTGGAGTAGCTCTATGGACCTCGTGGACCAAAACACGATGAAAATGGGCCACCGAAGAAGAAACGTCGCACTGCGCCAAGATGCTGAAGTCGTCGATGCCGCGCCTTCCAAAATTTCGAAACTCCTTCGCAAGGTGCAGCACAAAAAGATGAACAACTTCACTAGAGGGCTCAGTCGCAAAAGGGCTCAGAAAAAAAGTCCAAAGGCTCAAGAAAGGGGGCTATTTATAGCGCAAGCCCACCAAGGAAGGGGTTCGGATTCGGGCGCCCGAATCCGGCCCAAGCCCAACACAGTGCGCACCCGAAACCTTCTCGGCGCGCCACGTCACCCGCTCCGCGCCCCGCGCACCCGGCGCACGCGCGCCCGCCAATCGCGGCGTGCCGCGTGGTGACGCGGTCCACGGCGGGAACCGTGGGCCGCGGTTCACGGCGGCCCAGCCGGGTCGCTGCGCCCGCCAATGGGCGGGCGACACGTGGCCTGGCGGGGTCCACGGTGCGCCGCGCCGGGCGTGCTGTGGCGCGTGCATTGACTGCCCAATCAGCGCGCGACACGTGGCACGCCCGCCGTTGGCTGGTCCCGCTGCACGCCAAAACCCATGGACCGCCCTGCCCTCCGCCGCGCACGCGCCTGCCCGCGCCCCCGCCGCCGCGCTCCGCCACTGCCCGTCGCCGCCGGCGCTGCCCTGGCCTGCCGGAACAGTAAACTACGCCTCGAAATCCGTGTTTTGGTATCCGAGCTCCGAAAAATACAAGTAGTCCATTTTTATCGTTTTCGCGCGCTAAGTCCAAATCCGATGTCCGTTTTGCCAAATTCCACTTCTAAAATTTGTCGAAGGCATCCGAACAGGTATTCTTAATCAAAATTTCGCGCTGGGTTCAAATCTAAGGTCCGATTTGCGCGCAACCATCTCCAACACACATCATAGGCCTCCAGAAGCCACAATTCATACTGTAAGACCTTCACGGAGATCCGGGTCGTCACACACTTTGCTTAACCTCAAAGCCAAGAAAATAGTGCAACAAGTCCAAATTTGTCATCTCAAAATGTCCCATTATACTTCTTTTAAATTCTTGCACATGTAAATTAGAAGAACCTAAGTAAATCATCTCATCAACTTAAAGGCAAACTAAAAGAAAATCATTACCTTTCTTCTTTAGATAAAGCGTGGGTTCATTCTCACTTCTCTTAGATCTATTTTGCTAAAAATATGAGTTAATCTTGGTGTACAATGCCCTTGGTGTTTGTTTCAATCCATAAAGGGCTTTTTTCAGCTTGTACACCTTATCCTCCTTGCCACTGATCACGAAACCTTCAGACTGACAAACATGGACTTCTTCTTCCAATTCACCATTTAAGAAAGCAGACTTGACATCAAATTGATAAATAGGTAATTTTAATTGAGTAGCTAAAGATAAAATGGTTCTTACAGTTTCAAATCGATCAACGGGAGAGAAGGTTTCTTCAAAATCTATGCCTTGTTGTTGTGCATATCCTTTTGCGACTAGCCGAGTTTTGTACTTTTGTATGTTTTCATCTGCATGATATTTAATCTTGAAAACCCATTTCAAGCCAATCACATTTTTACCTTCAGGCAAGCCCACTAACTCCCACGTTCCATTTTTCTTGATAGCTGCCATTTCTTCTTTCATAGCGTTGCACCATGCCTCATCCTCAATTGCTTCACCAAAGCTTATAGGATCTGAAATAAATAAAGCAAAATTACCAGTTTCATTAATTTCTTCCAAATGACCTGAATTTTCGAGAAGGACTTTCACTAGTGGATTTGGAAGAAGTCGGGCTACTACTACTTGGTGAGGTTGGAGGAGATGAGCTGGTTGGAAGAAGTGTTTGTACTTGCTATTGTCGAGGGAGGAATTGAATCTGCTAGCACTTCAATAGGAACTTGAATTTGTGACTCCTCTTGCTTGTCATTCTATTTCCAACTTGCATTTTCATCAAATATCACATTTATGCTAATAACAACTTTGCCACTAATTAGGTTATATAATCTATATGCTTTGGATGGGCAATAACCAATAAAAATGCATTTTTCAGACTTCTTATCAAGCTTGTGACGATGCTTAGAATTAATCAAGGTATATATAATAGATCCAACAAATTTTAAGTGGCTTACCCTTGGATTTCTACCTTTCCAAGCTTCATTGGTAGTCACATTTAAGACAACCTTAGTAGGAGAGATGTTTAGCAAGTACACTGCTATTGCAACAGTTTCAAACCAAAAATTATTTGGAAGGCTCTTACCTTTTAGCAAACTCTTAGCCATCTCTACTACTATGTGGTTCTTTCGTTCGTTTATACTATTTTGTTTTGGCGTATATAGAGTTGCGAGTTCCCTGTAGATGTCCTTTTTATCACAAAAATAGTTAAATTTATTACATAAAAACTTACCACCTCAATCGGTACGAAGAATCTTTAAAGAATAACCATGATTTGAGAAAACTCATTTTAGTAAATTTTAGTTTTTAAGAAATCAGTTAAAACAAGTTTTATTTTTCAAGCCCCGAAAGGCTAGTGCCTTCACCTTAATCAAACAAGAACAGGTTCCGGCGGCCTTTCAAAGTTTGGAGAGAAAACATTAGTTTACAGAAAACACGTGTTGTCACGCCCCGGGGTCGAAACTGCGACCCGGGCTCGCCAACAGATCCGCCACCTATGCCAAACCCGCATAGGCGAAGCGTCCTACCTGCAAGAAAAGTGCTACAGCTAAACAGATATCAGAGCTAAAAATAAAAATCTGCTGTAAACTAAAATCAATCACTGTACAACTGAAAATAATACAACAATGTCCATCTCCCAAAAATGATAACCATACAATATCCTCATATACAAAACTCAGAACTCAACAGGAAGGTATCTCCGATAAATACATCAGTGTATAGGCTCTCAATACATATCATATCCTCACTACAAGAATCTCTCAAAAGAGGAAAATAACACAACTAATCTACTGAAGATCTCCTCTGAAGGGGTACCGCTACTCTCCAACGACGGGTAGGGATCTAGCTCGTGACTCCCTCGCCTCGATCAACAACCGCAGAATCAGCAACACCCGCTAAGACTCTGCAAAACAAAGGAGAGAAAAATGGGAAACAACAATGGGGGTGAGAACCACTAGTAAACCAGTAGCCTCCCCCTGTGGGTAAAGCCTCAAACTCCGGCGTACCCACTAAGTCTACCAGAGGCAAGGAAAAAGGTAAATGGTAAGACTGTAAATGAACTGCTGAAACAGGAAAACTACCACTAGAATGCCTCTAAATGCAATATCGAAATGAAAGAATGTATGTATGCATCAGTAACCCAATCTATCCACCAGTAAAAACTGGTACTGCCTGCCGCCGCCCACATCATCGGGCAATAATCGCGCCGATGTGATAGCATAAACTGTCAATAACTGTCTGACCCCAGCCTCCGGAGGGGAACTTGAGGGGAGCGACCCACACGAGGAAAGCATCACCGGGCAATAACCGCGCCGGTGTGATAAAAACTCACTCACTGTCACAAGTATCATAAAAGCAGGACTGGATCACGACTCGGATCATAGTGGGAAAAATCTATCCACTAACGAATCCTGATACCCAATCTGATGCATAAGTAAACATACGGTCAACCGCCCAATATCCGCGGTCACCGAAATAACCCACAACCTCAGTGATGTCCCACATCCGACATCCGGTCAACCGCCTACTATCCGCGGTAGCCGCAATAACCCCCAATCCAAAATAGGATAAAATAATCTGTATCCGGTCAACCGCCTACTATCCGCGGTAACCGCAATACCCCACAACCCATAATCAAATACCACCTGTCCCCGACCCCAAGGTCCCGGCTACACTATCCCGTACCCCTGCTCAAACCCGAGCAACAAGACTCAAAAGTCTAAATGAGAAGGAGAAAGGAAACAATCATAGTTTCTCCTAAGTCAAATCCTAATATGATAGTGTAGCAATAAATAGTGGCCTATCTAGATGTCCATACAAGCATGCAAGAGTCCTCATGCAAGATGAAAGAGAGATATCAAATAACAGTTCCACAAGTGTATCAAATAATAAATCCACATAGATATAACCATCATGTCCCAACAATTAATCCATTTAACCAACTTTCATCAATCTATATGCTAACATGGCATGTTAATTATCACTATCAAGATATCCCAACAATCATGTTCCAACATGCTATGCCCACAAAATTAATCTCACATGCTAGGCTCACAATTATCTCATTCGATCATGCATGGTAATCAATCACATAGTCCAAGTGGGGAATTCTATAATAAACTTAGTGAGCAAGTCAGAAGTTGAGGTATGCAACAACCACCCACCTGAAATGCTTTCCGCAGGCAAAGCTGAAGTCGGTGAAGAGCGTGGCCACCTGCTAACATAATCTGCTGAACCCGCAACCTCGTACATCCTGCGCAAGCCTCGGCTCCAAACAACATCACCCCAACATGCAACACCACAACAAACAACACAACTTACTAATCAATACCCCCAAACATACACTTGCTGTTTTTCCAAAACAGCACAAAGATAGGCAATTCTCACCTCCAGGCAGCACTCCAAAAATTCCAGAAAATGCACTATTGCGATCCTCGCGACGAGTAGCCCCAAAACGAGTATTTATACGCCCCGTTCCGATACCTGTAGGCCAAGATACACCCGAAACAACACGGTAACATCCAAAATTTCGGCATAATGATCACAGATTTTTAGAAATTAATCTAGCAGGAATTACACTTAAGTATCAACATGAGAAATGTTCCTCTTAACCCTGTTAACAGATCCATACAAAGAAATCCCCCAAAAACATGCTGAACTCAAAGATACCACCATACAAACATGCTATTCCAACAAAAATCTGCTCTGTAAAAACCAGCACTACATGGCTGGAAAGATTGAGAGTTTTACCAGTCCAAACGAGCTCCAAATACAGTGAGAAAGGTGGCAATGGATTCCTTGTTGAGAGTAGATAAAGATCGAGCTAAAGAACACCTAATTCCGAGCTCGTATGAGAGAGAAAACCCAAAATTACTCCAAGGTGTCCAATACAAAAATCTGTGCGTGAATGTTGTAGAAAACCCAATTATTCTCCAAGAAATCTCATGATCCAAGTAGAACACTGAATATCAAAGTTGTAGATTTACCTGTCGTGGAGATACCCTCCAAATTTCAGCTCGAAATACCAAGAAACGAAGCCTGGAGAATTTTTGTACTAAAAGGTGACAGTGAAGCTCCGAAATTCAGCAATGGTGCTTGTGCTCCATCATGGAGAAGAAGATGACCAAGCTAGCTCCAATGGCTCACCCAAGATGATGATTTTGAAGAAGAAACGTTGGTGATGCTCTGCACAAAACCCTCCAACAATTCATGGTCATGGAGGAAGAAGGAGGAAGAAAAAGAAGAGGAAGAAGAAGAGGAGGAAGAAGAAGAAAGGAAAAAAAATAAATAAATAAAACAATCCCCTCTCTCTCTCCCTCTCCCACACTCCAACTCACGTGAAGTACGGCTGGCCCATCATGGCTAGCCATGTGGCAGCCTAGCATGCATGATGGACCACACTCCCAACACCGAACCAATGGGGTGCCGCCACGTGGCACCCCCGGTCCACAGCCTATTCATGCACCCGAAAATCCCCAAAACTTTCGATTGCCCGTTTTTGATCATCCGGACTCCGAAAAATACAACCAAATAGCCAATTTCCATCGTTTTTTCGCGCTGAATTCAAATACGATGTCTGTTTTGCCAAAATCCATTTCTCAAATTTTTTGAAGGCATCCAAATAATTAATCTTAATCCAAACTTCGCGTTGAGTCTAATTCTTGGGTCCAAATTGCGCACAAACATTTCCAAAATTCAACATAAGCCTCCAAAAGCTGTTGATTCAACAGTAATCCTTACGTGAGAATTTTGGGTCCTCACATCCTCCCCCACTAAAAGAAAGTTTCGTCCTCGAAACTGGCACAACTCAGAAGGAGTCTTAAAAACCAAGGGTAGGTACCCAACAACACCGTCTCCAGCATCCAAGTCACCACTCACTCCCCGTGATTACTCCTCTACAACAACAACAACAACCACAACCAGTACGGCATGGCCCAAATTGCGCAATCCTCTCATCTCACGAGCCAAAATTCGCAACGGGCGTCCCTCGTGCTCCAAACACACACAGATCTCAAACAGAGCGAGTCAATCACGGGCGGGGAATCCAACAGCAAAGCACTCCTAAGCTAAGATGCGGAAAACCTCAGGGACTCCACAAAGGCTGGGGAAAGGGAAGAACAACCAGTGCCACACGCACCAACACCACACCCCGGGTGTCAACTCAACCAGGCGACCCAAAACACACCCACACGATCATCTAAGAGGGAAAGAATCCAACAAGCTGGGGTCCTCACTCGGTCACTCTCTGATCCAAACCACCCGAGTGGGCTACTCATCCGCAGGCTACTATAAAAAGGGACCCCTAGAGATACAATCTCATTCCACTGTTGGTCACTCAACATGCTATCACAACCCAAACGGACCCACGGATCAAAGTTGACCTCTCAACTAGCAAAGAGCACCCTGACAGTGGCTAAACCGTCAATAACCGTGACTGAAAGCTGGCTCAAAAGGGCGATCATAATGCTGATGCTCAAGTTCACGGCCAAAGTCCGAACAATCGGCGACAAGCCGAGAAAATCCCACTCGAGATGCAGAAAGCTATAGTCTCAACTGGTGTAGTACGACTGAGACTGCAACACAGAAGCTGTATACAGAAACTGAACTCTGATTCCAACATACAGTAGAGAACAGGAATGTTGAATAAACAGAACTGATAACCAAGCAGGCATGGCCTAAGTCCAGATATATCAATCAGAGCTGGAAATAATAAGCGTACAGAAAGGCTCATCTGTGGGATCAGAGCTACCAACAAAACAGGGGCCCGTCCTACCATAGTATCGATCGGGCTGAACTGATAAAGCGCGGACCGAAGATAAACCCACGGTAACTCCACAGCCACTATAGGAGGCATCACAAACACTCAAAAGTCCATCTCCCATCTCTGGCAAAGCTATAGTCGGCACTGGTATCAACCTCATCATCCATTCGTCCAGCTCTGCTGGCACTGTTCAGTCCAAGAAGCTAATCACTCCAACAATAACTGTCGGTCTCGGCCAATCTCAACTAGCATCCATTTTTGGCCAAATTTCTACCGTCGCTCCTACGGCTAGAATAATGTAACCCAAGAAAATATGCTTCTGAGCTAAAACTGGTTCCTCAATAACACGGCATACAGCTTCTTCCACACAAACATTGTAGCACATCCATAAGTGCTCCTCTTACTCCAAGTCACTCAGGGAGTAAATCATAATATCCTTGGGGAACACCACTCCCAATCCGTCCAAGTACAGCTGGAACACACAATTACTCAAATCTTGAAGACGGCAGGACATTAATCATTCCATTCAGCCTCACTATACTCATAATGTCCCTACTGTGTCCTGAACACCATCTTGGCAAAGTCCTCGGCTGTCTGATTCCAAGTAGGTACTCGCAGCCTAACAATGACTGCCGGAGTATAACTTCATCAAAAAGGTCCTAAATACCACCCGGACCTGTCCACACTCCAACCATAAAAAGGACCCTCACAGTCGTGTATCAACGACGTGGCATCACCACCGTGTATCAACGGCGTGGCACTGGGTCAAACAGACCCCTCAATCCATCAGATCCTGCAACTGCGCCATCAGTTCTCTCAGCTCTACAAGGATATCCAATGAGGTGCTGTCGAGGGTGGCGCGGTTCCCCGAACCACGTCAAACGCAATCTCTATCTCCCTAACCGTCGGCATCATCAACAGCTCTGGTGAATCTCACCCGGGATCTCACGGGCAACAGGGATATCCTAGAGTCCCGGTGCCGCCGTAAGCACCTCTCACACTGTCGCTATAGCCTGTGTGTTCTAACTGTCTCAACAACCAAGCCTCCTCTCGTCTGCCTCGCAGAAGGTCAAAGTCCTCTCTCTCCGCAGTCTAACATCCTGTGGCACTGTGCCAACCAATCCTAAGCACTGGGTCATAACACCGAACTGCCACAATCACCAATAAGTCTGCCGGTATAATTCGCGGCCTCAACTGCATTGGACATGATTCACAAGCCTCTCCCACATGCACAACACCAACAGAAACCAGTACCTCTAGTGCACGTGGTAACGACTCCGCCTCTAGTCCAGGCCGGAATGCAAAATGCTCTAACTCCGACTGCTGTGATGAAATCACACCTGCAATAACTCGATCCCCTGCCGTAGCGCCCTCCAACCAGGCGGCACAGACTCATCCGCCCGATGTAGGTGGTCGTCGCTCAATCTGCCATACAATATCTAGACCCAATATAAAGGGAGCATGACCTCTGTCTCTGCTCACACTGGGGCAACAAAAGCAGTCCTCCGCAGATAACACATCCACATTGCCGCTACTGCTAATACTAATGCTGAATGCTGCCATCGGGGTCCACCCGACCTCTGGCATCTCCGAAATCCACTATCCTGGGGAGAAATCGGGAATGCCTCTACCGGCCGATATGTCCTCCATCACACGGCGCCAAGCGCCTCTATCCTCAACTTGCCTCTAGTGGCAGATCTCTACCCAAAGGAACTGCAGCGCCACGCTCCAAACACAACGCCTACTCCAACGAGGCGTCAAAACCTGTAACGGAGGGACTAAATAAACTGAAAGGTATCCTGGCGCAATCCACTCCCAGACACACATATCCTATGCGCCTCGTCCCTCTACATGGAGCGCGTAGTTAAGCTACTGCGTAAACCCTTGGCACAAGAAGGCTCTCAAATAGTCTCTCTAATTACCACCAACCACGATTCTGCCTCCAAAGGCTCCGAGCTCAATCCTATGAATCGGGGTGGTTCATCTGCCAAAACTGGCTCAAAAGATCGATCATGTCCCCACAGCTCACCAGCTGTCAACTATCCACCCAGCCTCTGTGCCTCGGCACTAAACGTTGGCACGGAGGGGGTTACATAGTGCTCCGACAACAGTGTCACCAAGACCAGCTGCTCACTCTACTGCTGAAAGGCCTCAGACAATCCTGTCATCTGGGTCCGGAGTTCTCTGACCTCAATCCAGGTATCCGGCCCAAAACCAACCGCTCAAGCTCAACTGCTATGACAGGATGCACACGGGTCAACACCCAGCGTCGGGGAGACACTGCTCGCCACGACGAAACCACAAAACAGCACACAACAGCGCTCGACCCAATCCAGCGAAAGTCTAAAGCATGTCACCCGTTCCACAGCATTATGATGTCTGCAGCCAACATAATCACTTAGGAGAATAAACATGCAAATCACTCTTCCCGTCCCTTGGGAGAGGTATAAAACTCTGTCACGCCCCCGGGGGGTTTTTGAGTCAAGCAATGCGGAAAATTGCGTGAATATTTTTTTTTCTTAATATAGTAACATAAACCTCATCCCCGATGCGTGCCAGACCGCCACATACACAAATTCTCTCTGTCCACGGACAGAGTCTCCTCTGTATATGCACGGCGTCTCATTTACAACATCATCCATCAACCATCAACCATACAGTAGACATACATCACCAATCAGAGTACATAGATTTAGCTACTGTTTTAAAAGACCGGTGTCCACTCGACACCTTATTTTTCCCAAGTAAACTATTAAAGCGGCGTCACCATTTGGAAAGGATAAAACCAGCGGTTGTAAAACCCGTGCCCACACGGCACTTCGTTTGGGAAAATATTTTCGCAATCAATTGGTTTTTCATGAAAACGTGCCGCATATGAAACATCACTAATAGTATCTAAACATAAAAGTCCATCTCATCCACAGCGCTAACTAATACATGTCCACAACTAATATAGTCCACAAGCAAATTAACTAATAAAAGCATAAAGGAAAATGAGATATATCCAAGAGTTCTGACTACGGTCCTCGCGACGTAGTCTCACCGCCATCCCGGCTAACGCACCTAGTATCACCTGTCATGGAGTGGGTAAAGTCAGTGACAAACAAAGTAGATGTATAAATAACAATAAGGAAAGAAGAGCAAACCGAATACACCGGAACCTTTCGCTAAAACCCTGCAACTTACTTTGCTCACTTTATTTACTTTAGTGCCATCGTCCCAGGGGTAGTCAACGCTTCTCCCCTCGAGACTATTGATGCTTACAACCTCTTCACGGGGCTAGTGCGGTACCTGTAGCAGCCGTGAGGAGGTCCCCACACTGCGTGGGGCACACGGGTCGTATAGACCACTTCTCCGAAAAAGTACACCCATGCGGAGGCCAATCCGCCTGTGTACGTGCAGCATCCGAAAACTGGATTTGCCCAAATCGGCGTGTATTAAGCACCGCGACCGCAGCCGCAACAGTCATTATATAAGATGAAAAACATTCATGCGAAAGGTTAAACAGTCCATCTACTTTGTTAGACATATTAAGAACACTTTTTACGATGATAGATGCACTTACTGCACTTGTTGCACTTATAACAACTGTACCCACCTTGTTGCGGGAAGATCGGAGCACTCGGATCTTTCACTCACTCCCGCTGCGCACCCGGACCTAGGAAAAGTCTGCAAGGATAAACTATGGTCAGAAACACATACTAACATCTCAAAACGGAAAACCCCAATTTACTCCTTTGACGGAAAAGTCCAGCACCGTCCGGTTTGCCGAAAACCGGACTCCCGCGCCGTCGTCGCCGCCCGTCGGAGCCCCGCGCGACTCGGGACCGCGCGGTGTGGCTCCGCGGGCGGCGCCCCCAGCGGCGCGGCCCCTTGCGCGGCGCCCGTGCAAGCGCTGCCCGCGCGGCGCCCGCGCGGCGCCGGCGCGGGGGTTGCCGGCGCGGTGCCCCGCGCGGTGCCCGCGCGGTTGCGGGCCCGCGCGGGCGGCACCCGCGCGGCGCCCGCGTGGCACCCGCGCGGGTACGGCCCGCGCGGAGCCCGCACGGTACCCGCGCGGTTTCCCCCTCCCCGGCGCCCGCGCGACACCCGCGCGGGTACGGCCCGCGCGGTACCCGTGCGGTTTCCCCCTCCCCCGTCTCCGCTCGCGGCGGCGGCCGGCCGTCCGCGGGGACCTTCCGCACGATGCCCTAACGGCATCGCGCGTCTCCGTCGCCCGTTCCGTGCCCTAACACGATGACGATGACGGCGACGGTGACGGAGACGACGGGGAAACCCGAAAACCCTACAAGAGAACGACGGAAAAAAATCCCGAAAAATTATAAAAATTATTTTACTAACCGAAGATCGACGGGAAGGTCGCCCGGTCGCGTTCTTGCCTTCGGTTCGATGTCCGGGAAGATCGGGCTCTTTCTCTTTTTCCTTTTCCTTCCTTCCGGCTAGGGTTCCGTCTTTTCCTTTCCTCTTTCTTTCTCTTCTCACCGGTTAGGGTTTTATTTTTCTTTCTTTCCCTCAGATAACCGGAATCACTTATATAATCCGTATTATTAGATTACGTATATTTAATTAATTTCCTCTTTAATTCGTACGTAAGAAAATTCTATTTTCCGTCACCGGATAATTAATTAATTAATTAATTATCCCTACGAGATAACCCACCTTATCTCCAACGGGTGCAAGATATTTTGCACGGATTCCGATGCATGACTAATCACCGCATCACTAAGAATTCCGTTCCGGGAGATCCCGACATCGTATTTCAGATCCGATCGCACCGTCGGTCATCATTTTCCGTGCTCTATCGCAGAAAAATACCAGCACCACGCACCGACCGACTTTTAAAAATTAAATAATTTTATTTCACCTAAAGGCTTAAATAGCTTACATGTGAGTCAAAAATACCCCTAAGGGCCGAATCACTACAAACTCAATCAGGACTCTCGCTAAAAATCATGACTCTCACGAAGTCAACCAAGGGTCAAACCATAAGCCTAGGGTTTCTATGTCCACCATGACCTATAACCTAGGCTCTGATACCAACCTAATTTGTCACGCCCCGGGGTCGAAACTGCGACCCGGGCTCGCCAACAGATCCGCCACCTATGCCAAACCCGCATAGGCGAAGCGTCCTACCTGCAAGAAAAGTGCTACAGCTAAACAGATATCAGAGCTAAAAATAAAAATCTGCTGTAAACTAAAATCAATCACTGTACAACTGGAAATAATACAACAATGTCCATCTCCCAAAAATGATAACCATACAATATCCTCATATACAAAACTCAGAAATCAACAGGAAGATATCTCCGATAAATACATCAGTGTATAGGCTCTCAATACATATCATATCCTCACTACAAGAATCTCTCAAAAGAGGAAAATAACACAACTAATCTACTGAAGATCTCCTCTGAAGGGGTACCGCTACTCTCCAACGACGGGTAGGGATCTAGCTCGTGACTCCCTCGCCTCGATCAACAACCGCAGAATCAGCAACACTCGCTAAGACTCTGCAAAACAAAGGAGAGAAAAAAGAGAAACAACAATGGGGGTGAGAACCACTAGTAAACCAGTAGCCTCCCCCTGTGGGTAAAGCCTCAAACTCCGCGTACCCACTAAGTCTACCAGAGGCAAGGAAAAAGGTAAATGGTAAGACTGTAAATGAACTGCTGAAACAGGAAAACTACCACTAGAATGCCTCTAAATGCAATATCGAAATGAAAGAATGTATGTATGCATCAGTAACCCAATCGATCCACCAGTAAAAACTGGTACTGCCTGCCGCCGCCCACATCATCGGGCAATAACCGCGCCGATGTGATAGCATAAACTGTCAATAACTGTCTGACCCCAGCCTCCGGAGGGGAACTCGAGGGGAGCGACCCACACGAGGAAAGCATCACCGGGCAATAACCGCGCCGGTGTGATAAAAACTCACTCACTGTCACAAGTATCATAAAAGCAGGACTGGATCACGACTCTGATCATAGTGGGAAAAATCTATCCACTAACGAATCCTGATACCCAATCTGATGCATAAGTAAACATACGGTCAACCGCCCAATATCCGCGGTCACCGAAATTACCCACAACCTCAATGATGTCCCACATCCGACATCCGGTAAACCGCTTACTATCCGCGGTAGCCGCAATAACCCCCAATCCAAAATCGGATAAAATAATCTGTATCCGGTCAACCGCCTACTATCCGTGGTAGCCGCAATACCCCACAACCCATAATCAAATACCACCTGTCCCCGACCCCAAGGTCCCGGCTACACTATCCCGTACCCCTGCTCAAACCCGAGCAACAAGACTCAAAAGTCTAAATGAGAAGGAGAAAGGAAACAATCATGGTTTCTCCTAAGTCAAATCCTAATATGATAGTGTAGCAATAAATAGTGGCCTATCTAGATGTCCATACAAGCATGCAAGAGTCCTCATGCAAGATGAAAGAGAGATATCAAATAACAGTTCCACAAGTGTATCAAATAATAAATCCACATAGATATAACCATCATGTCCCAACAATTAATCCATTTAACCAACTTTCATCAATCTATATGCTAACATGGCATGTTAATTATCACTATCAAGATATCCCAACAATCATGTTCCAACATGCTATGCCCACAAAATTAATCTCACATGCTAGGCTCACAATTATCTCATTTGATCATGCATGGTAATCAATCACATAGTCCAAGTGGGGAATTCTGTAATAAACTTAGTGAGCAAGTCAGAAGTTGAGGTATGCAACAACCACCCACCTGAAACGCTTTCCGCAGGCAAAGCTGAAGTCGGTGAAGAGCGTGGCCACCTGCTAACATAATCTGCTGAACCCGCAACCTCGTACTTCCTGCGCAAGCCTCAGCTCCAAACAACATCACCCCAACATGCAACACCACAACAAACAACACAACTTACTAATCAATACCCCCAAACACACACTTGCTGTTTTTCCAAAACAGCACAAAGATAGGCAATTCTCACCTCCAGGCAGCGCTCCAAAAATTCCAGAAAATGCACTATTGCGATCCTCGCGACGAGTAGCCCCAAAACGAGTATTTATACGCCCCGTTCTGATACCTGTAGGCCAAGATACACCCGAAACAACACGGTAACATCCAAAATTTCGGCATAATGATCACAGATTTTTAGGAATTAATCTAGCAGGAATTACACTTAAGTATCAACATGAGAAATGTTCCTCTTAACCCTGTTAACAGATCCATACAAAGAAATCCACCAAAAACATGCTGAACTCAAAGATACCACCATACAAACATACTATTCCAACAAAAATCTGCTCTGTAAAAACTAGCACTACATGGCTGGAAAGATTGGGAGTTTTACCAGTCCAAACGAGCTCCAAATACAGTGAGGAAGGTGGCAATGGATTGCTTGTCGAGAGTAGATAAAGATCGAGCTAAAGAACACCTAATTCCGAGCTCGTATGAGAGAGAAAACCCAAAATTACTCCAAGGTGTCCAATACAAAAATCTGTGCGTGAAGGTTGTAGAAAACCCAATTATTCTCCAAGAAATCTCTTGATCCAAGTAGAACACTGAATATCAAAGTTGTAGATTTACCTGTCATGGAGATACCCTTCAAATTTCAGCTCGAAATACCAAGAAACGAAGCCTGGAGAATTTTTGTACTAAAAGGTGACAGTGAAGCTCCGAAATTCAGCAATGGTGCTTGTGCTCCATCATGGAGAAGAAGATGACCAAGCTAGCTCCAATGGCTCACCCAAGATGATGATTTTGAAGAAGAAACGTTGGTGATGCTTTGCACAAAACCCTCCAACAATTCATGGTCATGGAGGAAGAAGGAGGAAGAAAAAGAAGAGGAAGAAGAAGAGGAGGAAGAAGAAGAAAGGAAAAAAAATAAATAAATAAAACAATCCCCTCTCTCTCCCTCTCCCACATTCCAACCCACGTGAAGTACGGCTAGCCCATCATGGCTAGCCATGTGGTAGCCTAGCATGCCTGATGGACCACACTCCCAACACCGAACCAATGGGGTGCCGCCACGTGGCACCCCCGGTCCACAGCCTATTCATGCACCCGAAAATCTCCAAAACTTTCGATTGCCCGTTTTTGATCATCCGGACTCCGAAAAATACAACCAAATAGCCAATTTCCATCGTTTTTCCGCGCTGAATCCAAATACGATGTCCGTTTTGCCAAAATCCATTTCTCAAATTTTTTGAAGGCATCCAGATAATTAATCTTAATCCAAACTTCGCGTTGAGTCTAATTCTTGGGTCCAAATTGCGCACAAACATTTCCAAAATTCAACATAAGCCTCCTAAAGCTGTTGTTCAACAGTAATCCTTACGTGAGAATTTCGGGTCCTCACACGTGTGTCCCAAAACATCCTGGGTTCAAGGTCCTGTTTTCACAAGTTTTCACACTACCACAAGCTCAACAGCTAACAAAACTGGTTGAAAAATACTCAACGACCCGGGACCACCGTCTACCCAAACGACTTCTGATACTAGAACAAGATCTAGCCTCAACTACTAGACTCCACTCAGCTGCCAGGCACGAGCGCAATACGCCTCCTACACTACCCCGACCACTCAGTTCATAGCCAGGGCGCGGACAAACTCTAAGTCAGGAGGGAAATAATGCAATAGTGTAGAAGGTCCGAATACGGTTAAAATATACCCAAGTTAAGAGTTTTCTAGAGTCTGATCAGATATCATGCAACATATGACAGGGGTGCTAGTCAGAGTTCCACAACTCTAAAACTATTATAAACATTAAAAGCAACCCCTATCACTAGCATGCCGATAACTATGCATTAGACGTAATAAGAAGTCTGCTGATTTCAGAGAAAATCCAACCCACCTGGAATGTGTCGATCCGAAGTCCGATCGGGCTGAAACTTGGCGTGCACGTTCCTCATGCTCCTACGGTTCCAACAAACTGAAAAACTCTCAAAAACTCCTGCCGGATTGAGCACAACAGCGAGAACACCGGGTTAGTCGCAGAAATCCAGCAAACGGCTCGATTAGCAATCGGTGGCCCAAAGCGAACTCATACCTCGATGAAAAAGTGCCAAACTTTGTTCCTAAGTTCTCCTCCAATTTAGGAACACCCCGGAGGTCAGAAAAGGCCCTCTATAAGTGCCGAAAATTCAGCAAAGACAAGGGTTCTCCGTGCTGTCCAAATCTGTCCCAAAAAAATAGTGATTGCATTCAACGAAGTGTAGAAGCTCATCCATACAAAATCTCAAGCTGGAACCAAAAGAAAAGATGCTCACCTTGACCATGAAAAGTGCTCAAACTTTTACATTCACATAATAACTCCATAATCACCACGAAATCTGTAGCACAAAGCCAAACATCATCACGAGTCCATTCACATAAAACAACATCATCGTTCTGTCACAGGGCTTCAAAAATAGGGAAAAAACTTGTACAAATCACCTTCAAAAATCCCAAATAAAGATGCTCCATTGTTCCTCTTGAAGTTTAGATGAATTTCAAGCCCTTAAACTTCAAAATCCATCAACAAAAAGCCAAGAAAATGCATAAGTAACCAACTCTGTCCAGAAATTTGCCCTGTGCAAAAGGCCTCCAAAGATGATGCAAAATACCCCAGAAAATACGAGAATAGAGGGAGGTAATCAATACAAAAGTTGAAGATCTACATGTGTAGAAGGTCTCCTCCACGTTTTAGCTCAAAACTCCAAGTGGTTTGCTCTAGGGAAGCTGTGGAAGATCCATCGACGAAACTGCCAACAATCGTAGGGATGAACAAGCTTGCTAAAGTGGAGAAGAAGATGATGAAGATGTGAGGACCCGGATCCCCGCGATGAGGTTACTGGTTGATCAGCAGCTTCTAGAGGCCCATGTTCGGTGATAGAGGTGTTTGCGCGCGTATTAGAACCAAGAATTTGACCCGGCACGAAAAATAGATCAAGTTCACTTTTCCAGGAATTTTCGATAAATTTTAGAAGTGGAATTTGACAAAACGGACAGCGGATTTGGATTAACTTATTTTTTTTCGGAGCCCGGATGCGAAAACACAGATTTCGAGGTGTTGGGTTACTGTTCCGGCCGGCGGCGGCGGGCAGCGGCGGAGCGCGGCTGCGCAAGCGCGGGCAGGCGGCGGAGCAGGCGCGGGCAGGCGCGTGGTGCAGCGCGGGAGAGTGCCACGTGGCATCTTCCTATTTGCTGAGGTTTGGACATGTGGCAGCGTGGGATTGGTTGGTGTAGTGCGCGTGGTCCACGCGAGGAGCAGAGCTGGTGGCCGGGGCAGGTGCCGTACCGGCGGGCAGGCGGCAGTACCGGCGGGTCAGCCAGGCATCATGCGCGAAGGGTAGAGCTGTCGGTGCCACGTGGCGCGATCGCAGAGGCTGGCGCCGCTGTGCGCTATGCGGGGTGCCACGTGTCACGCAGGGATTGGCTGCGCTCGCTGTTTGCTGTGCGGGGACACGTGGCGCTCCAGGGTTGATTCAGGCGCTGACGGTTTGGGGTACGTTTTCGAGTTCCTGTAGCAGCCCGAAAGTTTCGGGCGCCCGAAAGAGGGGACATGGAGGGAATTTTCAGATTTGTTTGGTTTGGGCTATATATAGCTCCTCTTGGGCCACGATTTTGGACCTCTTCCCGAGCCCATCTCCGACTGGGGCCTGAAGAGAAGTTGCTCTTCATCTTGTTCTCCATCTACTGAGGGATTTTCAGATTTTTTGGAGGCCTCGACATCCGCATTTTCTGCGACGCGGCGCACTGCGACGTTTCTTGGATTTTAGCTTCACCGTCACTTTTCAGTCCGCGAGACACCTTGGATCATCCCGATGGACTTTTGAGCCGATTTTTGTGGCAGCGAATTCACGAGAGGTATGGCTTCGTTTTTCATGTTGATCGCTTTGCCTCATTTTGGGTTTTTGGCATGTTTCCCGAAGTGTTTTGTGACCCTCTTTTTCTGCTCTGAGATTTTGGACAGCGGAGGCTTGTCAATTTTCTATCTTGACCTACGAGCATCGGATCGGGGCATATGAGGACTCGATCGGCATCTACTCTTCGAGAGGGACGCACCTATATTTTTATTGGAATTTTTTGAGGACTCCTCAAAGGTGATAATTGAGCTTCTTTGGGACTGTTTTTCCTGCAGAATTGTATTGTGGATTGTTTGGCTTACTACAATGTTTCATTTATATCTTGGCCTATAGGTGTCGGATTGAGGTGTATAAATACTCGATTTGTATCTACTCGTCGCGAGGATCGCAACGGTGATTTTTCTGAGGACAGATTGCAGGTAAAAAAGGGCCTTCTTTGTGCTGTTTTGGAAAAACAGCAAGTGTTTGCTGTGGGTAAGTTGTGATGTTGTTTAATTGTGGGCAGTGTTGTTGGTTTGAGCAGAGGCTGGTGCGACTGTGTACCGAGGGTGAGGTTCCAGTGGATTTTGTTAGCAAGTGGCTGCGCACTTCACCAACTTCGGCTTTGCCTGCGGAAAGCGAATCAGGTGGGTTGCTTCGTCTCCAGAACCGATGGACGGTTCTCTAATTCTATTTAATAGAATGCATGCATGTTAAGGTACCAATATCTGATTGAGATGCAAGCTTGGTAATGACATTGGTTTGAGGAATTGTATGATATGATATTCAGATATGCCTAATGAAAACTTGCAAGATAAGATATTCATGTCTGGTAATTGAGAGCATGCATAATTCATTGTACAACCTATAGCTTTGAGATGTGAGCATAAGAATGATATAGTTCATGTGGATTGAGGCTTACATGATTTATGGTACACATTAGATACCTTCGAGATATTATATGTTCAATGATTGTATTCACCTATGCTAGTTGAGAGCATGTTTAGGGAGATAAGGCTTATTTTGATTGGTTTTGGTGATTATATCCATTAATGTTTCCTGCTTATGATTCAGTTTATTTAAATGCTATTATTGAAACTTGACCTAGCACCCCCGTCATATGCTACATGTTTAACCAGACCAGTAGAGAACCTTCACTTGGGCTAGGTTCTTTTATGCTTTAGACATCCCGCACTTTGCATCTTTTCCTGGACATAGATTTTCCTCGCCCAGGTAGTGGGCCGAGTAGTCAGGTTTCTGTGGGACATTATTGCACTCGTGCCTGGGGGCTTAGTGGAGTCTGGTAGCTGAGTTTAGACTTGTGCTAGTGTTGTGGGGAGCTGTTTGGGTAGACGGTGGTCCCGGGCCGTCGAGTATCTTCCGGTCAGTGTTGTTAGGAACCGTTGGGGTTGACGGTGGTTCCGGGTCGTTGAGTGTTGTCCGACCTGTTTGTTAGCCCTCAGTTGTGGGTCGATCCCGGCTGTGGAGTATCTCCATCCAGTGTGTTTTGTGCCACAAGTTGGTGGAGTTTGCTAGTGTCTCGAGATTCGAGAGAGCTGATCAGCTAAGTCGTCGAGAGTACTCCGACCGTTGTGCTAGATGTTTGAGTATCTTGGGTCCTTCCGTTCTGAAAGTGAGCGTGGATTTTGACTATTGCCTGCAGGAGCCACTTTGAGCTCGACAGAGTGCGCGGATACCTTTTTCCTCGGTAAGGTCGCGCCCCTCGAGTGCCCCGTCCGGAGTGTGCCTGTTACTTTTGTATCGCGACTTGTCGATGTTGTCCCTCTAGCTGGGCCAGTTTTGGCAGTCACGGACGCCCTACGTAAGTCCTGTCCTCTTGTGGATGTGTGGCAGTAGGTAGGCGCAGGCTTGACTGGACCCTATGAGGCAGTCAGTTCGATTGGCTCGATTGAGCACCTTGGGTGCGAGTAGTTACATATATTTTCATCTGTACCACCCATTGAGCATTTAGATAGAGGCATGGTAGCTGTAGAGTACCTCCAGCTTTTCTTGTTCAAATCTCACTGCATTGTTATCTTATGCCTCTAGTAGACTTAGTGGGCAGACCGTCGGGCTTGGTGGCGGTACCCACTGAGAACTACTTGCTGTTGTAGTTCTCACACCCGTTGGGGGTTCTCCCCCTCCTTTTTCTTTCCTCTTCTTTGTTTTGCAGAGTTATCTGTGGGAAATGCTGATTCTGCTATTGCTATTTGAGGCGAGGGAGTCGCGAGCTAGATCCCTACCTGTCTTTGGAGAGTAGCTATACCCCTACATTGGAGATTTATAGTACAGTCTGTAGATTAATTTTATTTCTACTTTTGAGAGATTGTTGTAGTGAGGATGACTTGTACTGAGAGCCTGTACACTGAGGTATTTTTTTGGGTTTATTCTCCCTGTTTCGTTGTTGGTCTTTGTATCTGAGGATATTGTATTCGATTCTTTTTGGGAGATGGATATTTGTATAGTTATTTTCAATTGTACAGTGAGTGGATTTTTGTTTTACAACTGTTTTACTTTATTAGCTCTGATATCTGTTAGCTGTAGCAACTTTTCTTGCAGGTTAGACGCTTCGCCTATGCGGGGTTTCGTATAGGTGGCGGATCTGTCGGCGGACCCGGGTCGCAGTTTCGACCCCGGGGCGTGACAGAATATGCCCTCAAATCCATCTAAAGATCATCAAGAGTGGTGGGAGAGGGTTTGGGCTTCTCCTCTGGTTGCAAAAACTCCAGACAAACCTCTCAAATGGAAGAAGAAGACCCCTATATAAAGCCTCCAAGTAATTCTATCCAAAACTCAGCTTCAGGCCCAACTTTCAGGCGCCCGAAAATGGGGGGTGCGCGGCCGATCACTTGGCGGCCATCCAAGCTGCGCCCGAAACGTCGATCACGCACCACGCATCCTCGCCCGACAGAGTGGTTGGCGCCGGCCAATCCACGCACGACACGTGGAAAGGCGGGATGGCACCTGCACGTCCGCCCAATCCTGCGCTGCCACGTGACCCGTACAACACTAACCGTTGTGCGATGCGTGTCCTGGTTGACACGTGGTCCGCGGCTCCCCTGCGCTCACTTCCGGGCGCTCGAAAACCCATTCTGGGCGCCTGAATCATCCTAAAAACACAAAAATACGTGTTTTTCATCAGTTTTTCGTGCTGAGTCCGTTTCTCACGTCCGTTTAGCACGCAAACGCACTCGACACACAAAGATAGGTGTCTACATGACACTAACCACGTAGCCAAGCATCACAGAGATTCGGGTCACCATAATGGTAGTATTGGATTCCACCCCGGTTGCCTCTATACTCATTGGACAATTGTCACCGCTCATCAAATCACCCACGGCCTCGGCCTCGACCACAACCTCTTGATGCAAACTTATTGGACTTATCTTTTTGTGTAGAAGTCCCCTCCTCTCCTGAAATGCCTTCTTTTTGACTTTCTTTGTCGATCTATGCATTTTAGCATCATGAGCTTGCAAAGATCCCATTAGTTCATCAAATGAAAAAAAATATATAAGTCCTTAGATTCCTCAATCACCACAACAATATAATCATATTTTGGAGTCAAGCTTCTCAAAACTTTTGCAACTACTATTTCTTCAGAAATATTTTCACCATATGATTTCATTTGACTAACAACAGATGTAACTCTAGATAAAAATTCTTGCAGCGATTCATTATTTCTTATGAGCAAAGTTTCAAAATCCCAATGGAGAGACGGAAGTTTCACAGTAACTACCTTTGACGACCCTTGAAACTCTTTATGCAATGTCGCCCAAGCTTCTTTTATCATAGTTGAAGTTGCAGAGTACTAGAGGCTTAGTAACTGTTTGGGTACGTCATTCATGTGCTGACTGACCCATCTGGAGATGGTCGGGTCGAGCGAGAGCCATTTAGCGTGAAATAGATGCGAAAACGGACTTAGAACGCAAATAGCAAAGGAACTTGAGTTCTAGAGATTTCGGGTGCCGTAAACATGTTTTGGATGCCCGAAAACATTGCCTATTTGTGGATCCCCCGTTGGATGCCCGAAAGTAATTGTAGCAGACCGACATTTGGATGGATGAGATTTTCTCGAGATTCAGGCCTGACCGTGCAGTTGGTAGGAGTGGTTGGGAGTTGGTGACTTTCGAACGCATAACTATAGCAGCGGACGCGCGATTCGAATACCCTCACTTCCAGGCCCTCCACTATAGCAGAGTGGGTGCCCGTAGGACCGTCCGTTCTTACTGTAGCCGTGTAAGATCGGGCGCCCTGGTGAACAGTCGAGCGCCCGGATTGTGTTTTTCTGCCGATAGACTGGTTAGTTCGTTCAGTTGTTTCGCGGCTAAACACACCTCCTGTGGACTTTATAGCCTCTTGCACTCATGGACACCCTCTCCTGCACCAGAGAGCACACCACCCCTGAGCCCTCTCCTTCTTCTCTGTCTTCTTTCTCCTTCTCCCTCTTTCCCTGTGAGCGGAAGCAAAGCAGCCGCAACAGTAGGAACACCACATGAGCCTTTCTTTCTTCTACTTCTTCACGCCGAAACTTCAAGGATTGGTCGAGAGCGTCGTGTGGCTCGCTCCTGAGGTGGAGAACATGTACGTGGATCCTCTTCAGTTGGATTTGAGGTAGGCACTGGATTTTTACAAGTTTTTGGACTTTCTAGAGTTTTCAACATTTTATCTGTTTTGAGTTGAGAATTTGGTGTTGCTCCTATTAGTTTGGTCTTTCTCCCTTTCTAGTGTGTGTGCTGCTTGTGCTGGAGCTGGGGGAGCTAGGCTTGGTGGAGGGTGGTGCTGTACACTGGTCGATGAGTGTGTTGGAGCCAAGGTGCTTCTCGTGCACTGTGCTGAGCTTGGTATGAGGCTGAGAGTTGGACTGGTGAGCTTGGAGCCTTGGATCTGTGGTAGAGGAGCTTGTGGTGTGTGGTTGTGCTTCTGGCAGTGGTGCTAGCTGTGGGCGTGGCTAGCTTTCGGAGTTTGCGAGTTTCGGCAGTGCAAGGTTTCCCTTACAGAGTGTTGGTACCGCGCCGCTTCGACTTCTTCCCTTGGTTGGAGAGCGATCCAGGTGGGTTGGATTTCTTCCAAAATCAGCAAATTTCCTTTTATGTCTATTTTTATAGATGTCCACCATGCTAGGTGTAGCATTTTAATTATCTGCTAAATCTGATAGTGATCAAGAAAATTTTGGAAACTCTTATTAGCACCCTTGACATATGTGGCATGTTTGAGACCCTTTGACATTAGAAAACTCTCAATATTGGTATATTAACCTATATTTGGACACTCTATGTGAAGATCCGAATCCCCGCGGAGGGATTATTGTTTGATCAGCGACCTTTGGAGGCCTATGTGGTGTGTTGGAGGTGTTTGTGCGTGAATCGGACTCAAGAAATGGACTCAGTGCGTAAAATGGATCGAGAGTGCCTATTCGGATGCCCTCGTCGAAAATTAGAAGTGATTCTGTGCGAAACGGACATCGTATTTGGATTCAGCGCGCGAAAACGGTCAAAATCGGCTATTTGGACGTATTTTTCGCAGTCTTGACACCCGAAAATGGACAACCAGAAGTTTACGGTATATTCGGGTGCATGAGGGGGAGCTGTGGACCGGGGGTGGACGCGTGGCGGCTACGGAGAGGCCGGCTCACGCGGTGTGGTCCACGGAACGCTGTAGGGTGGCGTGGTCCATGGCAGGCGCGTGCGCTAGGCGCAGCGAGTGGCGGCCTGGGACGCGTGGCAGCAGGGGATTGGCGGGGGCACTGTGCGGGACGTGCGCGGCATGGCGGGGCAGGTGGCGCGGCAGGAGGGTCGGCAGGCACCGCCACGTGGCGGCGCATGGTTGGCGGGCGCCAACCACCCGCACGCGTTGGCGGGCCACGTGGCGAGGCCAGAGCGGGCGTCGCCCCGCTGTTGCGCAGGGCGGGACACGCGGTGCACCCGGAGCAATCCGGGCGCACCCGCTTGCTGTCTCCTGTTTGCGCCCGGATGTTTCGGGCGCCCGAAAACACCCCCCAAACCCGGATTTTTGCTCTTTTTGGATTTTGCCTATAAATAGGCCTTTTCTCCCCCCTCTTCTTGGTTTTTTTGGGAGTTTTTCGTGGGACTTCTTTGGCAGAGCTCTTCCCCTGCTTGTCTTCTACACTTCCAAGGATTGTGGGAATTTTTGGTGGCCGCGGCATCGACAATTTCTGCGATTCGGCACACTGTGACGTTCCTCATTAGGTGGCTTGTTCCGTTGCACTTCAGTCCGTGAGCTCCCATGGGCCACCCCGATGGAGTTTTGAGCTGATTTTTGTGGCAGCGTGTTCACGAGAGGTAGGCCTTTGATTCTCGTGCTTACTATTCTTCTCTATTTTGAGTTTTTATGGGGTATTTCGGAGCATCTTTGAACCCCTTTCTTGCTGTGAGTTTTTCTGGGCAGCGGAGCTTGTTTGATTTTTATCTTGGTGCACAGTTATCGAATTTGGGAGTTTAAGGACTCGATCGACATCTACTCTTCGCAAGGATCGCAGTCGTATTTTTATTGGAATTTTTAGAGGACATTTCGAAGGTGATATTTTGACTTCTTCCGGACTGATTATACGCGGAGTTGTGATTTTGGGGATTTGTGCTTACTGTGGTGTTTTGCTTGTATCTTAGTGACCGGGAGGAGTTTTTGGGTGTTCTTGGACTCGTTGGAATCATGGGAACCTCAGTAGTATCCACGTTCAGTTTCGGCTCATTTGGACCCCAGATCATTGCGCTTTCAGGTGGGTTGCTTCGTCTCCAAAATCGGTGGACAATTCTCTAACTCTATTTGCTAGTATGCATGCATGGTTTAATGTACAATTTTGATGATTGTGATATAAGCATGAGAAATGGTTTGAATGATGGGATTGAGGCTTAATTGATAAATTGTACATGATAGGTGGATTTGAGCGTTGCATGATTTAATTACCCTTATGCATGAGGGAGAGTTACAAGATAAAGATGTTTATCCTATACTAGTGGAAAAGCATGCTAGATGATGATGTTCACTTATTTGTTGGAGAATATGATTGATGCATGTCCACTCTATATTGTTTAAGCTTGAGAGCATGTATGACTAGAGTATACTACCTTTGATTGGAAGCAAGCATGTTATGATTTGTCCATGTTGTTGGTTCAGTTTTATGCTTAACATGGTTAGAGGTTTATATCGGTTATAATACATGTTTAAATGCTATTATTGGAACTTGACCTAGCACCCCGTCATATGTTGCATGCTTGAAACCAGACTAGTAGAGAACCTTCACTTGGGTTAGGTTCTTTTATGCTTTAGACATCCCACACTTTACATCTTTTCCTGGACATAGAGTTTCCTCGCCCGGATAGTGGGCCGAGTGGTCAGGTTATTGTGGGACATTGTTGCACTCATGTCTGGGGGCTGAGTGGAGTATGGTAGCTGAGTTTAGATCAGTGTTTGTGTCACACCCCCGGTGTAAACCAGAATTTGGGCCTGTCTACAGATTCGTCGTGCACACGAAATTTCCCGCGTACACGAAGCGCCGGCAACCTGCTCAGATAAGAGATAATAATAAAGAGCATAAAACAGAGCTGAACTAAAAACTAATATATCTCAGACTGAAATTGGAAGTAAAATACAGTACATTTATAAAAATGATACATATGTCTCTCCCAGCTCACCAAAAATATACAACCAGCTGGCAAAAGCCAGACCCAAAAATAAAAGTACAACAGTCTGAGTAAAAAGGGTACACCCAAAATCCAACTAAACTCTCTCATCCTGCCAGGAGATTTATCTAATCAGCCGTCCTCTCTCCTCGATCTGCCGCTGAAAGCCCAGCAGCTCCCGCAGACGACACTGCAAAACAAGGGGAAGAAAAAGAGAAAAAGAAGAATGGGGTGAGAACTACTAGTAAACCAGTAGCCTCCTCTAGTGGGTAAAAGCCTCAAACTCCGATGCAACCACTAGGTCTACTAGAGGCAAAAAGGGAAAGAAGAGTGGTAAGCAATAAAGACTGCTGAAGAAAGAAAACTACCACTACTATGCCTTTAACGCAATCCCATAATGGAATAACCGAATATATGCATCAGTAACCAAAACCGTCCAGATAAACCCAATCTATCCACCAGTAAAAATCGGTACTGCCTGCTGCCGCCCTCATCATCGGGCAAATGAAGCCGCGCCGATGTGATAGCAAAACTCCTACTGCCGCCCTCATCATCGGGCAAGTGAAGCCGCGCCGATGTGATGGCAAAACCCAATAACTGTCTGACCCCAACGCTCTAGAGGGGAAGTCGAGGGGAGCTACCCACACGAGGAAAGTAACCATGTCACATGTATCATAAAAGCAGGACTGGATCACTATTATGCTCAAGTGGAACAAATCCCTCCACTAAAAAAACCCCGATCCCTAATCTGATGCATAAGTAAACATCCGGTCAACCGCCCAATATCCGCGGTCGCCGCAATACCCCCACAATCCACGATCCGGTACAACAACCAACACCCGGCCAACCGTCCAATATCCACGGTTGCCGCAATACCCCACAATCTACAATCATGTCCCACAACCGACACCCGGTCAACCGCCCAATATTCGCGGTTACCGCAATACCCCACAATCCAGGCCCTAGCTACACTATCCCAAACCCCTGCTCGAACCTAAGCAGCATGAACCACATGACTAACGAATAAGGAGAAAAGAAGCAAACATGGTTTCTCCTAAGTCAAGTTCCAACATGACATGTAGCAATAAAAGATGGCCTATCTAGATGTCCATACAAGCATGCAAGTATTCTCGAGAAAGATAAATCAGTCATCGATCAGTATCACTATCCACCTATGCATGTCATAATATCCTCAAGTAGTATCCACTAACAGGATAATTCACATTGTCCCAGTTTACTATTCGATTCCACATGCAAGGTTAAGCGCTAACATAGCAAACGGAATATCCATACAAGCATGCAAGTATCCCTACAATAATATTCCCACAATCATATTCTTACATTAATATTTTCCCAATAATATTACCAACATGATATGTCAATGGGGTGATCAATCAATAAGTCTAATATAGAGGCTTCTCTAATAAACCTAGTGAGCAAGTCGAAAAGTGAGGTATACAACAACCACCCACCTCAATCGCGAAGCACGTGAAGCACCGCTCCAAACTCGCCCTCTCACAAAGAAAACCCCGGCTCACTGCGGAAACTGCAACAACAACCAACAAGGTGCACAAATTAAACCTACAATTAACACAATGCCGCTGTCCGCATAATAGTCCAGAAGATAGTCGATTTTCACCTGTGAGATGACCTTAGAAAATTCCAGAAAAATAATCGCTGCGATCCTCGCGACGAGTAGATGCAAAACGAGTACTCGCACATCCTGTTTCGATGCCTGTAGGCCAAGAAACAAATAAAACACCACGGCGAGCCAAAACATCTCACAATCGATAATCTATAGCATTCAGTCTAGAAAAAGTGGAATTATCACCTTCGATGCAACCTCAGAAAAATACGATAAAAGTACGATCGCGTTTCTCTCAAAGCATAAATGCCGATCGAGTCCTCACACGCCCCGATCCGATGCCCGTAGGGCGAGAAATCCTAACAATACTCCACCGCTGTCCCAAACATCACAGCAGTACAAGGGGTCAAAAGGTATCTCGGGAACACCACCAAAAACTCAAAACGGAGCGAAGTGATCAACACGGAAAACGAAGGCGAAGCTCCCTGTCGAAGAAAACTCGAAGGTGAAGCTCCCTATCGAAGATGGGCTCAACAGGGCTCGCAAAAAGCCCAAAAAAAGAAGCCCAAAGGCCTATTTGTAGCACAAGTCCACCAAAGGGAGGGGCCCGGATTCGGGCGCAGGATTCGGGCGCCCGAATCCGGCTCGGCCCGTTACTGTGCGCGACCGAATCCACCACAGCCCGCCACATCACCGCTACGCGCCCCACGCGCCCAGCGCACGCACGCCCACCAATCGCGGCGCGCCGCATGGTGACGCGGTCCACGGCGGGAACCGTGGGCCGCGGTTCACGGCGGCCCAGCCGGGTCGCTGCACCCGCCAATGAGCGGGCGACACGTGGCCTGGCGGGGTCCACGGTGCACCGTGCCCGGCGCGCTGTCGCGCGTGCGATGACCAGCCAATCCCCGCGTGCCACGCGTCCACCGCCACCGCTCGCCGTGCCCGGTGCACGTACTCGATGCACCAGCTGAACCCGAAGCCGCCACCTGTCCCCAGCGCGCCCAAGGGGGAGCCGCCACATGGCACACCCAATCACCGTACGCCGCGCCTGCCCGCGCCCGTGCCGCTGCGCTCCGCCGCCTACCCGCTACTCGCCGGCCAGAACAATAACCAAGTGCCTCGAAATCCGTTTTTGGCATCCGGGCTCCGAAAAATACAAATAAATAGCACATTTCCATCGTTTTCGCGCGCTGAATCCAAATCCGATGTCCATTTTTCCCAATTCCACTTCTAAAATTTGTCGAAGGCATCCAGGTATGTAATCTTAATCCAAATTTCGCGCTGGGTCTAATACTGAGGTCCGATTTGCGCACAAGCACCTCCACCGCACCGGATAAGCCTCCAGAAGTCGGTGATTCAACAGTAATCCTCTCGTGGGGACGCGGGTCCTCACAGTTGTTGTTGTTGGGATCCGTTTGGGTAGACGGTGATCCTGAACCGTTGAGTATCTCCAGTCAATGTTGTCGGGAACCGTTTGGGTAGACGGTGGTCCCGGATCGTTGAGTGTCGTCCGACTAGTTTTGTTAGCCCTTAGTTGTGGGTCGATCCCGGCTGTGGAGTACCTCCAGTCTGTGTGTTTAGCGTGGCATGTTGGGTGTTTCATTTTGCGAGCCGTTTGGGTCAATGGTGGTCCCGGCTGTGGAGTATCTCCAACCAGTGAGTTCTGTGCCACGAGTTGGTTGAGTTAGCTAGTGTCTCAAGATTCGTGAGAGCTGGTTAGCCGCATCGTTGAGAGTACTGCGACTGTCGTGCGAGATGTTTGAGGACCTTGAGTCATTCCGTTCTGAGAGTGAGCGTGGATTTTTATTATAGCCTCCATGATCCACTTTGAGCTCGATAGAGATGCGCGGATACCTTTTTCCTTGGGGGGGTCGCGCCCCTCGAGTGCCCCATCCGGAGTGGGCCGATTACTTTAGCATCGTGACTTGTCGACGCAGTCCCTCTAGCTGGGCCAGTTTTGGCAGTCACGGATGCCCTACGTAAGTCCAGTTCTCTGTGGATGTAATGGTAGTAGGTAGGCGCAAGCTTCACTGGACCCTATGAGGAAGTCAGTTCGATTGGGTCGATTGAGGACCTCGTGTCCAAGTGGTTGCATATCTTTTCATCTGTATCACCCATTGAGCATTTAGATAGAGGCACGGTAGCTGTAGAGTATCTCCAGCTTTTCTTATTCAGTTTTTACTGCATCGTTATCTTATGCCTCTAGTAGACTTAGTGGGCAGACCGTCGGGCTTGGTGGCGGTACCCACTAAGAACTACGTGTTGGTGTAGTTCTCACACCCGTCGAAGGTGATGCTCCCTGTCGAAGATGGGCTCAACAGGGCTTGCAAAAAGCCCAAAAAAAGAAGCCCAAGGGGCTATTTGTAGCCCAAGTCCACCAAAGGGAGGGGTTCGAATTCGGGCGCAGGATTCGGGCGCCCGAATCCGTCCCGGCCCGTTACTATGCGCGCCCGAATCCACCACAGCCCGCCACATCAACGCTACGCGCCTCGCGTGCCCAGCGCACGCGCGCCCACCAATCGCGGCGCGTCGCGTGGCGACGCGGTCCACGGCGGGAACCGTGGGCGGCGGTTCACGGCGGCCCAGCCGGGTCGCTGCGCCCGCCAATGAGCAGGCGACACGTGGCCTGGCGGGGTCCACGGTGCGCCATGCCCGGCGCTGTCGCGCATGCGTTGACCGGCCAATCCTCGCGTGCCACGCGTCCACCGCCACCGCTCGCAGCGCCCGGTGCACGTACCCGATGCACCCGCTTAACCCGAAGCCGCCACCTGTCCCCAGCGCGCCCAATGGGGAGCCGCCACGTGGCACACCCAATCACCGTATGCCGCGCCTACCCGCGCCCATGCCGCTGCGCTCCGCCGCCTGCCCGCTGCCCGCCGGCCAAAACAGTAACCAAGTGCCTCGAAATCCGTTTTTGGCATCCGAGCTCCGAAAAATACAAGTAAATAGCCCATTTCCATCATTTTCGCGCGCTGAATCCAAATCCGATGTCCATTTTGCCTAATTCCACTTCTAAAATTTGTCGAAGGCATCCAGATATGTAATCTTAATCCAAATTTCGCGCTGGGTCCAATCCTGAGGTCCGATTTGCGAACAAGCACCTCCACCACACCGGATAAGCCTCCAGAAGTCGGTGATTCAACAGTAATCCTCTCGCGAGGATACGGGTCCTCACAGTTGTTGTTGTTGGGATCCGTTTGGGTAGACGGTGATCTTGAACCTTGAGTATCTCCGGTCAATGTTGTCGGGAACCGTTTGAGTAGACAGTGGTCCCGGGTCGTTGAGTGTCGTCCGACCAGTTTTGTTAGCCCTGAGTTGTGGGTCGATCCCGGCTGTGGAGTACCTCCAGCCTGTGTGTTTAGCGTGGCGTGTTGGGTGTTTCGTTTTGGTAGCCGTTTGGGTCGACGGTGGTCCCTGCTGTGGAGTATCTCCAACCAGTGAGTTCAGTGCCACGAGTTGGTTGAGTTCGCTAGTGTCTCGAGATTCGTGAGAGCTGGTTAGCCGCGTCGTTGAGAGTACTCTGACCGTCGTGCGAGATGTTTGAGGACCTTGAGTCATTCCGTTCTGAGAGTGAGCGTGGATTTTGATTATAGCCTCCATGATCCACTTTGAGCTCGACAGAGATGCGCGGATACCTTTTTCCTTGGTGGGGTCGCGCCCCTCGAGTGCCTCATCCGGAGTGGGCCGATTACTTTAGCATCGTGACTTGTCGACGCAGTCCCTCTGGCTGGGCCAGTTTTGGCAGTCACGGATGCCATACGTAAGTCCAGTCCTCCGTGGATGTAATGGCAGTAGGTAGGCGCAGGCTTGACTGGACCCTATGAGGCAGTCAGTTCGATTGGGTCGATTGAGGACCTCATGTGCAAGTGGTTGCATATCTTTTCATCTGTATCACCCATTGAGCATTTAGATAGAGGCACGGTAGCTGTAGAGTATCTCCAGCTTTTCTTATTCAGTTTTTACTGCATCGTTATCTTATGCCTCTAGTAGACTTAGTGGGCAGACCGTCGGGCTTGGTGGCGGTACCCACTAAGAACTACGTGTTGGTGTAGTTCTCACACCCGTTGGGGGTTCTTCCTCCCCCCACCACCCTCTTTTCATTCCTCTTCTTTATTTTGCAGAGTCTTCTGCGGGAGTTGCTGGTTCTCCTGTTGCTGCTTCTTCTGATCGAGGCGAGGGAGTCGCGAGCTAGATCCCTACCTGTCCTTGGAGAGTAGCGGTACCCCCTGTTGGAGATTTATAGTACAGTCAGTTAGTTTGTATATTTTACTTTTGAGAGGATTTGACTTGTACTGTGGGCCTGTATACTGATGTATCATTATTTTAGTTATCTCCCGTTTGGGTTCTTAGATGTTGTATCAGAGGATATTGTATAATGATTATTTGGGAGATGGATATTGTATTTTACTTCCAGTTGTAGAGTGGTTGGGTTTTAGTTTTACAGCAGTTTATTTTCCAGTTCTGATATCTGTTTAGCTGTAGTTTTATCCTTACAGGTTGGACGCTTCGCCTATGCGGGGTTTTCCGTATAGGTGGCGGATCTGTTGGCGAGCTCGGGTCGCAGTTTCGACCCCGGGGCGTGATAGATTATAGTGGTATCAGAGCCTAGGATGTAGGGCATTGTGGACTTTAGAAACCCTAGGCTTGTGGTTTGATCAAAGTTCGAAGTGCCGCCCGTGCAGCTCGGCACGGGCCGGCACGTACCGTGCTCCTCAAATGGGGGAACGGTACGGGGGGGGGGGGGGGGGGGGGGGAGGTATCGCTCGAGACATGGCGATACCCAAAGGGTATCGCCGTGCCGTGCCGAACGGCACGCAGCACTTGGTCTTTTTTTTTTTTCTTTTTAATCAAACGCCTACATTTTTTTTTTTTAAATTCACATGTGTACAATACCTTTTTTTTATTTTTTTCCTTTTGGTTTTTTTTTTTTTAATCACATGCGTATAGTAACTTTTTATTTTTTAAAAAAAAAATATCATATGTGCACAGTATATTTTTTTTGTTTTCTCCTTTTGATTTTTTTTTCCTTTCTCTTTCCACCCGTGAATGGGGAGGGAATATTTTTGTCCTTTTCCTCCCCTCCCCCCTCCCCCTCCCCCTCACCCTCACGCTCATAATTCTCAGCAGAAAGAAAGGAAACTTTCTCTCTCTCTTTCTTCCTTTCTTTTCATTTCTTTGTCACGCAATTCGTAATTTTTTTTTTTCATCGCTAAAAAAAGAGGCACAAAAAGTGAAAATCAAAGATCTACTTATTAGGTAAGTAAAAATTATTATAATTTAAGTTTTTATTTAGAATTTTTAAATATTTCACAATTATAAAGCTCTTTTTTTTAAAAAAATTTAAATTAGTTATTTATAAATTATTTAATTTTGAACTATTTTCAGGATTTATTTATTGATCTCTTTCTTTATAATTTATAAATAGTTCTAAATTAAATGGATCAATAAATGGATCTTGAAAAGTGTTGAGAAAAAATATAATATTTTCTAATTTTATATTTTATAGTTTTTAAAATTTAAAAAATGATAAAATTAAAATAATTTTCAAAATTGATATATATAATTTTCTCATCTTTTTCTTATTATTTTGAATGAATTTTCGGATAGTTATTTGTATGTAAAAAAATTATGTAGATCATAATGGCATCTAAGAAAATAGAAGATTATGGTTGGCAGTACGAACGAATGATTGACGGAAACAGATTTCATTGGAAGTGTAATTACTGAAATATGGTCGGAATGGGCGGAGGTGTCACCCGCTTAAAGAAATATATCGCAGAAGGTTTTTTTGAAATATCAAAATGCATTAAAGTTCCTCAGAAAATAAAACATGCAATGAAAATTGAGTTAGAATCTACAAAATTAGCAAAACAGAAAATGAGGGATGATCGAGATGAACTAGATAAACGAGCAGCCGAGTATCCCTCTGTTGACCCATATGAAGGTACAAGTGATAAATTTGATATTGATACTAGAGCTGCCATGGAAGCATCTTTACAGGAAAGAGGGCAGCAAGATGAAGTCCAACGACATAGAGCACAATTTACGACCTCTTAGTTTGATGCCGATGGCGGGTCTAGATCTGGCTCTGCGCCATCAGGTTTATCTCGAAGTGGTTCTGTTGGCCGCATGTTCGACAGATTAAAGAAAATACCAAAACAAAAAGGTGGAAAAGGTCCAAATATTATAGATATAGACCCAATGATATTTTCTGGTCCAGATGCTCAACAACAACGCATAGATACAATGCTCAAAAAAGATAAAAAAGGCAGAATTAGTCGAACAATAGCATAATTTTTTCACTTTAGTCATATTCCTTTTCATGTAGCAAACAGTTCATATTATAGATCAATAATCACTGCCGTACAAAAGGAGAGTCCAGGAGTTGAACCCCCAACACCATATGAGATCGCCGGCAAATACCTTAATGCGGAGGTCAATGATATCCATGCATGGGTAAAAAACTTCAAACAACAGTGGGAGATGTATGGTGTTACCTTGATGTGTGATAGTTGGACATCACATACACATTTGAGCATCATAAATTTTTTATTTTATTGCAATGGCAAGGTGGTCTTCCACAAGTCAGTTGATGCGACCGGTCGATTTGAAGATGCTGATTATATATATATATATGCATTATTGGAGCAAGTTCTAGGTGAGATTGGTGAGAAATATGCGGTACAGGTAGTGTCAGACAATGGTTCAAACTACAAGAAAGCTGGCAAACTACTGATGCAAATGCATCCACACATATTTTGGACTCCTTGTGCGGCGCATTATATCAACCTAATAATGTCTGACTATGGTACGATAAATCAGGTAAAAAAGATTATAGATACTGCACAAAGTGTATCTAAGTATTTGTATAATCATAATTAGGTCCATACTTTAATGTCCAAATTCATTGGACAAGAGATCTTACATCCTGGTATCACACGATTTGCCACAAATTTTATCGCTCTAAACAGTATCCTTAAAGCCAAAAATGGTTTAAAGTCTATGTTTGCATCAAATGAATGACAAACATCTCGTTATGCCTCCAAGACTGATGGAAAGAGTATTGAGCAAATAATTCAGTCCACCAAATTTTGGGATTATGTGAAAGAGATTGTTGATATTGTGGAGCCTCAATACGTGGTCCTTAGATTGGTGGATCAGGAAAAAAAAAACCTCAGATGGGACAAGAGACTATCAAGAAAGTCAATCCATTGCGATGTCAATCTTATCTAAAAATTATCGACAAACGTTGGGAAGTTCAGATGGGTCGGGATCTGCACCTAGCAGGCAAGTATAAATTATAACAAAACTATTTGTTAGTGATTATTCAATTGTATTCTTGCATTGTTGATAGAGTTTTTTTTTTTTTTTTAATAATAGGTTATTATCTTAATCCGTCGTACCACCATCGTTATAATCTTGGATATGATGATGAATTATTAAAGGTATTACGAAATGTCATCAATAGATTGGAAATGGATCCAATGCATGCCGCTCTTGCCATAAATGAGGTACAATAGCTTTTTTAATATATTATTCATTTATTATATGTTAATATGCTAATTCCTCATTATTATAATGTATTATAATATCATAATATAGGAAAAAATATTTCGTGAATCCACTGGAACTTTTTGGCGATGCGGGTGTAATTAACGGGAGACACAACACCAATCCCAGTAAGTAACTAAATAATTACATATTTTATATATGAGGACCTGAATCCCCATGATAGGATTACTGTTGGATCAGCAGCTTCTGGAGGCTTATGTTGGGTGATGGAGTTGTTTTTGCGCAAATTGGACACAAGTGATGGACTCAGTGTGAGAAAATGGATCACGAGTGTATTTGGTTGCCCGACCGAAATTTTAGAAGTAGAATTAGGCAAAACGGACATCGGATTTGGACTCAGCGCGCGAAAACGATAGAAATCGGCTACTTGCTTGTATTTTTCTGAGTCCGGACGGCTGAAAAAGGACACCCGGAAGTTTTCTAGTGTTTTTGGGTGCACGGTGGACCGGTGGACCGGCGGTTGCCACGTGGCGGCTTCGGATTAGCGTCGTACGCCACGTGGCAGTGTGGGAGTGGCAGCGCATTGGGTCCGGCCCACGGGAGCAGGCGCGGTCAGCGCACGGGCGCGGGCAGGCGCAGAGGTGAGCGCGATGCACGGGAGCGGGATGCCACGTGGAGGCTTCTCGTTGGCTGGCTTTGGACAGGTGGCGGCGGCTGATTGGTGGGTGCTTTGTGTGCGGTCCACGGAGCAAGCGGGGAGGTGCCTCGGGCTGCGTGCCGGTCAGGGTGGCAGGCGGCGCTGACAGCGCGCGTGGGCACGACGACCGAGCCGCTGACCCGCGGATTCCCACGCATGGGCGCTCCATGTGTCAGCGTGGGGGCGGGCCACGCGGCGCAACGCAGGTGGTGGGTTTAGCTGTTTGCTATGCGGGGGTGACATGGCGCTTCCTGGTGATTTCGGGCGCGATCGGACGGGCTCCGTCCGACCCGATTTTCGACGCCCGAATGTTTCGGGCGCCCGAAACCGGGGACACCCCGGGGATTATTTGAATTTTTTACCCGGCCTATAAATAGGCCATTCCCTCCTCCGTTCCTCCGTTTTCTGGTTTTTCCGAGCCTCCTCTCCGCGCGATGCCTACTGTGGAGTTCCTCCCCTCCCTCTTCCCCACTCTTTGATGGATTCCCGAGATTTTTGGAGGCCTCGGTATCGGTGTTTTCTGCGACGCGGCGCGCTTCGACGCTCCTTCGTTTTTAGGCTTTTGCCATCGCTTTTCAGTCCGAGAGACCCCCTGGACTACCTCGATGGACTTTTGAGCCGATTTCTACGTCAGCGCGTTCACGAGAGGTACGCCTTCGATTATTGTGTTGATCACTTCGCCTCATTTTGGATTTTTGGCACGGTTCCCGAGGCTTTTCTGTGACCCTTTGTACTGCTGCGAGGTACGGGACAGCGGTGGAGTATTGTTGGATTTTCTCGGTCTACGAGCATCGGAATGAAGCGTTTATGGACTTGATTGATATCTACGCTTCGAGAGGAATGCACCCGTATTTTTATCAGAATTTTTGGAGGACTCTTCGAATGTGATATTTATGCTTCTTGCGAACTGATTTTCTTCCGGATTTTGTTTGTGGATACTTTGACATACCCGCGTTGTTGTATTTATATCTTGGCCTACAGGTGTCAGAATGGGACGTATAAATACTCGATTTGTATCTACTCGTCGCGAGGATCGCAACCGTAATTTTTCTGGGATTTTTGGGGGACTGTATGCAGGTGAGAATCCCCTCTTTTCTCTGCTGGTTTGGAAAACAGCGTGTGCTGTTTGGGTATTTGGGGTATTTGATTGTTGTATGTGGTTGCATTGTTGGTTGAGGCAAAGGCTTGTGCGACTGAGTACCGAGGGTGCAGTTTCGGCAGATTTTGGATAACGTGTGACTACACACTTCACCGACTTCGGCTTTGCCTGCGGAAAGCCCTTCAGGTGGGTTGCTTCATCTTTAGAACCGGTGGACAGTTCTCTAATTCTGTATGTTAGAATACATGCATGTTTAGGGTACAATATTAGTGATTAAGGGGTAAGTTTAGGGATGACAGTTGTACAAGGAATTGCAAGTGAATATTCACGTTAAATATTATTCAGGACTGCTAGATTTGGATATCCAGGATTATGAATAGTAAAAGCTTACCTAAAGGGATTTACCCTATGTGATTGTTAGCATGCATGTTTAATTGTACAATATTTAGCATCGAGATGGAAGCTTGAGGAATGGCCTAGATCATACAGATTGATATACTATAGAAGTAATCTTTTAGCATGCCATGTTGCACACATAGTCTTTTATGATATGATTACTCGATGGAATAGGAGGCTATATCTATGTGCGGGTATCATTCTGATGATTTTGATGGACCATGGATTATGGACGGGTGTTGTAGATTGGTGGATTTGGCAGGTGGAGCTACTATTTGCTATATTACCTTTTATCTTTCTTGAGAACATTTGCATGCTTGTATGGACATCTAGATATGCTACACTATCATGTTGGAATCTGACTTAGGAGAAACTATGTTTATTCTTTCTCCTTTCTTTCTAGATTCAGGTTGCTCAGGTTCGAGCAGGGGTTTGGGATAGTGTAGTCGAGACTTTGGGTCAGGGACAGGTTGGATTTGATTATGGGTATTATAGTGACCGCGGACGTTGGGTGGTCGACCAAGGGTCGGTTGTACTTGATTGTGGATGGCAGGATAGTGCGGCAACCGCGAATATTCGGCAGTTGACCGGAGGTCGGTTATGGGTTTATGGATTGTAGGGCATTACGGCAACCGCGAATACTGGGCGGTTGACCGGATTTGTACTATTGCATCAGATTGGGCATCAGATTTTTTTAGTGGATGGGTTTTTTCCACTTTGATCAGAGTCGTGATCCAGTCCTGCTGATTTATGATACTTATGATACTTGTTACTGAGATACTTTACTCGTGTGGGTCGCTTCCCTCGAGTGCCACTCCGGAGTGTGCGACAGACATGCTTTGAGTCCTTGAGACTCTTTTTTCCCATCGGCGTTATGCGTTGGCCAGCATACCCGATATGGCAGGCACAGCAGGCAGTACTAGTTCTTACTGGTCTATTGATTGGGTTTATTGTAGGCAGGTACTTTTATTGTTGCACTCGTGCGTAGGGGCTGAGTGGAGTCTGGTAGCTGAGTTTAGACCAGTGCTAGTGTTGTTGGGAGCCGTTTGGTTTGACGGTGGTCCTGCGTCGTTAAGAGTACTTTTATCGTTGTGTGGGAGGTTGAGCATCTTGAGTCTATCCGTTCTGAGAGAGAGCGTGGATTTCGACTATAGCCTGCATGAGCCACTATTCGATAGCGAGTTAGTCCGTTTGGACACCCTACGTAATTCCTGCCTGGCAGTGGGAGGTGGTTGTAGGTAGGTGCAGGTTTAACTGGACCAGATGTGGCAGTCAACTCGATTGGGTCGATTGTGCACTTCATGTGCTAGTGGTGGCATACCTTTCTTTGGTTCTCCCCTTGTGAGCATTTAGATAGAGGCATGGTAGTTGTTGAGTACCTCCAGCTTTCTTGTTCAGTTTTTACTGCATGGTTATCTTATGCCTCTAGTAGACTTAGTGGGCAGATCGTCGGGCCTGACGGTGGTACCCACTGAGAACTTCCCTTTTCGTGTAGTTCTCACACCCATTGGGGGTTTTTTCCCCTTCTTTTTCTTTCTCTCCTTTGTTTTGCAGAGTCTTAGCGGATGTTGCTGATTCTGCGGTTGTTGTGCGAGGCGAGAGAGTCGCGAGCTAGATCCCTACCCATCTGTGGAGAGTAGCGGTACCCCTACATTGGAGATCCTGAGTACAGTCGGTAGATTATTTATTTATTTTTCCGCTTTGAGAGATCATTGTATTGTGAGGATCTGAGTTGTACTGAGAGTCTGTACACTGATGTATTATTTCAGGTTACCTCCCTTCTGAGTTCTGGTTTATTGTATTTGAGGATATTGTATGATTATCACTTATGGGAGATGGATATTATATCATTATTTCCAATTGTATAGATGATTGGTTTTAGTTCTACAACATTTTTATTTTATAGCTCTGATATCTATTTAGCTGTAGTCCATTTTCTTGCAGGTAGGACGCTTCGCCTACGCGGGATTTTGTATAGGCGGCGGATCTGTTGGCGAGCCCGAGTCGCAGTTTCGACCCCGAGGCGTGACAGATTAGGGTGGTATCAGAGCCTAGGATGCAGGTCATGGTGGACTTAGAAACCCTAGGCTTATGGTTTGACCCTTGGATGACTTCGTGAGAGTCGTGACTTGTAGCGAGAGTCCTGATTGAGTTTTATACCTCTCCCAAGGGACGGGATGAGTGATTGGCATGTTTATTCTCCTAAGTGATTATGTTGGCTGCAGACAACATAATGCTGTGGAATGGGTGACATACTTTAGACTTTTGCTTGATTGGGTCGAGTATTTGTTGTGTGCTGATTTGCAGTTTTGTCGTGGTGAGCGGTGTCTCCCCGATACTGGGTTTTGACCCGTGTACGTCCTGTTGCAGCAGTTGAGCCTGAGCGGTTGGATTTGGGTCGGATACCCAGATTGAGGTCAGAGAGCTCCGGACCCAGATGGCAGGATTGTTAGAGGCATATCAGCGGTGGGGTGAGCAGCTGGTTTAGGTGACATAGTTGTCGGAGCAGCGGACAGCTCGATAGTGCTTTCCTCCTAAGGCCACCCGGGTGTAGTATCCTCAGTGGCAGTGATTTCTGTGGCGCCGATTGAGCGAGTAGCCCCCTCCGTGCCAATGTTTAGTGCCGAGGCACCGAGGCAGGGTGGATAGCGAATAGCAGATGAGCTGTGGGTCATGATCAATCTATTGAGCCAGTTTTGGGCAGATGAACCACACCGATTCGTAGGTTTGAGCTTGGGGCCTTTGGAGCCTGAATCGTGGTTGGTGGTGATGGAGAAACTATTTGAGAGTCTCCTAGTGCCGAGAGTTTACGCAGTGGTTGAACGGCGCGCTCCATGTTAGAGGGACGAGGCGCATAAATTTGTGTATCTGAGAATGAGTTGCGCCAGGATACCTTTCAGTTTATTCGGTTTCCCCCCGTTACAGATTTTGGATGCCTTGATGAAGTAGGCGTTGTGTATGGAGCGTGGTGCTGCAGTTCCTTGGATAGGGATCTACCGCCGGAGGCGAAGTCTGGATAGAGGCGCTTCGCACCGAGTGTTGGAGGACAGATCGGCCGACAGTGGCATTCCCATTTTCCTTCCCCACGGAAGTGGATTTTTGAGACGCCAGAGATCGGGTGGAGCCCAATGGCAGCTTTAGCATTGGTATCAACAACAGCAGCGATAGCATGGATATGTTATCTGCTGAGGGCCGCATTCGTCGCCCCAGTGTGGGCAGAGGCAGAGGTCGTGCTCCCTATGCGGTTAATCAAGATATGTTTTGGCAGACTGAGCGACGACCGCTTGCATCGAGCGGATGAATCTGTGCCGGCCGGTTGGAGGGTGCCACGGTAGTGGATCGAGTTATCGTAGGTGTGATTTCATCACAGTAGTCGGAGTTAGAGCGTTTTGCATTTCTGCATGGACTAGAGGCAGAGTTGTTACCACGTGCACTAGAGGTACAGGTTCCTGTTGGTGTGGTGCATGTGAGGGAGGCTGGTGGATCATGTCCAGTGCAGTTGAGATCGCGAGTTATACCGGCAGACTTAGTGGTAATTGTGGCAGTTCGGTGTTTTGACCCTGTGCCTGAGATTGGTTGGCACAATGCCACAGGATGTTTGACTGCGGAGAGTGAGGACTTTGATCTTCTGCGAGGCAGACAAGAGGATGGTTGCTGGTTGAGATTGTTAGAGCGCACAGGTTGCAGCGACAGTGTAAGAGGCGCTTACGGCGGGACCGGGACTCAAGGATAACCCTGTTACCCGTGAGATCACGGGTGCGAGTCCCCCTGAGCTGATGTTGATGCCGCCGATTAGGGAGATAGAGTTTGAGATTGACATAGTTTTGGGAACCGCACCAACCTCGACAGCACCTCATTGGATATCGCCAATAGAGCTGAGAGAGTTGTTGGCGCAGTCGCGGGATCTGATGGATCGTGGGGTCTGTTTGACCCAGTGCCACGCCATTGATGTACGGTGGTGATGCCACGTCGGTGGTATACGACAGTGAAGTTTTACTTTGGTTTGAGTGCAGGCAGGTCCAGGCTTTATTTAGAACCTTTTGATGGAGTCATACTCAGGCAGATGTTCGTCTATGATGCCTATACCTATTTGGAATTATACAGCTGCGTATTTTGCCAAGACGGCGTTCTGGACTCGGTAAGGGCATTGTGAGCTCACAGTGAGACCAATTAGATTGATTAATGCCCTGCCGCCTTATGATTTGAGGAACTGTGTGTTCCAGCCGTACATGGACGGTTTTGGTAGCGGTATTCTCCAGGGATATTATGGTTTACTCCCTGAGTGACTTGGAGCTTGTGGAGCACTAGGAGATGGTGCAACCTTGTCAGTGTGGAAGAAGTTGTAGGCCGAGTTGTTGAGGTGCAAGTTTCAGCTTCGAGTGCATACCTTTTTGGGTTACCTTATTCTAGCCGTTGGAGCGGCGGTGGAACCCGGCCAAAAGAGATGCTATTCGAGAATTGGCCGAGGTCAACATTTATCGTTGAGGTGAGGAGATTCTTAGACAGAGCAGTGCTTGGAGGGCTGGACGAACGGATGATGAGGTTGATACCAGCACCGATGTTAGCTTTTCCATAGATGGGAGATGGACTTTTGAGTTTTGGTGATGCCTTTGAGTTTTGGTGATGCCTCCCATAGTGGCTGTGGAGTTACTGTGGTTATCTTCGGTCCACGCTTTTTCAGTTCCACCCTATGGGTATTGTGGTAGGACGGACCGCTGTTTTGTTGGCAACTTTGGTCCTACAGTTGAGTCTTTCAGTATGCTTTTTACCTCCAGCTTTGATTGATATACCAGGACATAGTCCATGCCTACATGGCTATCAGTTCTGTTTACTCAGCATTCTGATTCTATACTACATGATAGAATAAGAGTTCAGCTTCAGTCTACAGTTTCAGTCATACTGCATCAGCAATACGATCGCCTTACTAGCCAGCCTTCAGTCACGTTCATCGATGGTTTGGCCACCGTTAGGGTGTTCTTTACTAGTGGAGGGTTCGACTTCGACCCGTGGGTCCGTTGGAGTTATGACAGCATGTTGAGTGATCAACAGTGGCATGAGATGGTATCTCTAGGGGTCCCTTTTGATGGTAGACCGTGGCTGAGCAGTCCACTCAGAGGGTCAGGATTCGGGAGTGATCGAGTGAGGATGTCACGCCCCGAGGTCGAAACTGCGACCCGGGCTCGCCAACAGATCCGCCACCTATGCCAAACTCCGCATAGGCGAAGCGTCCTACCTGCAAGAAAAGTGCTACAGCTAACAGATATCAGAGCTATAAGATAAAAACTGCTGTAAAATTAAAATCAACCACTGTACAACTGAAAAAAAAAATAATACAACAATGTCCACCACCCAAAAATGATAATCGTACAATATCCTCAAATACAAAACTCATAGCTCAACAGGAAGGTATCTCCAATAAATACATCAGTGTACAGGCTCACAATACATATCATATCCTCACTACATCAGTCTCTCAGAAGAGAAAAATAAAATACCTAATCTACTGAAGATCTCCTCTGAAGGGTATCGCTACTCTCCAACGATGGATAGGGATCTAGCTCGCGACTCCCTCGCCCCGATCAACAACCGCAGAATCAGCAACACCCGCTAAGACTCTGCAAAACAAAGAAGAGGAAGGAAAAAAGAATGGGAAAACCCCCAAAGGGCGTGAGAACTACACCAAATAGGGAGTTCTCAGTGGGTACCACCGCCAGACCCGACGGTCTGCCCACTAAGTCCTCAAGAGACGAAAAGAACCAGAGCAGTAAGAACTGAACAAGAACGCTGATGACACTCAACAGCTACCCTGCCTCCATCTAAATGCTCAAGAGGGGAGAATCAAAGAATGGTATGCAACCACTAGCACATGAAGTGCACAACCGACCCAATCGAGCTGACTGCTACATTTGGTCCAGTCAAACCTGCACTCACCTACAACCACCTCCCACTGCCGGGCAGGAATTACGTAGGGTGTCCAAACGGACTAACTCGCTATCGAGCAGTGGCTCATGCAGGCGATAGTCAAAATCCACGCTCCCTCTCAGAACGGATAGACTCAATATGCTCAACCTCTCACACAATGGTCAAAGTACTCGCAATGACACGGGACCACCGTCAAACCAAACGGCTCCCAACAACACTAGCACTAGACTCCACTTAGTCCCCCTGACACGAGTGTAACAATAAGTACCTGCCTATAATAATCCCAATCTAGTACCACCAGTAAAATTGGTACTGCCTGCTCTACTGTCGAACTCAAAACTCAGCCACGGGAGGCAGACCGGCTCCTGACCGGCACAGTCGCATCCCGAAAGGCAACAGACTGGCTCCTGACCGGCACGGTCATACACACACTCCGGAGTGGCACTCGAGGGGAGCGACCCACACTAGTAAAATATCTCAGTAACCAGTATCAATATAGCAGGACTGGATCACGACTCTAATCAAAGTGGAAAAGCTCAACCACTAAAGGAAGCCTCGGTCCTCAATCAAATGCAATAGTACTCGATAAGTGGGAAACTCCGCTTACTAGGGAAATCTGATACCCAATCTGGTGCATAAATAAATATCCGGTCAACCGCCCAATATCCGCGGTTGCCGCAATACCCTGCCGTCTATAATCAAGTACTATAACCGACCTCCGGTCAACCGCCCAAAGTCCACGGTCACCGCAAAATCCTGCCAGCCGCAATCCAGCACAACCCGTCCCTGACACCAATGTCTCGGCTACACTACCCCAGACCCCTGCTCGCCCCCGAGCAACACAGACCGCCTGACTAACAAAGAAGGAGAAAAGGATAACATGGTTTCTCCTAAGTCAAGTTCCAATAAGTAGTGCAGCATTAAAAGATGGCCTAACTACATGTCCATTCAAGCATGTTTTTGTCGTTGCAATCAATAAAAGAGAGTAAAACATATAGTAGCAAAGCATACTATAGCATTCCTACTATGATATACCAATCTCGCATAAATAGGTCACTGAATAACCATGTATGATCTATATATCATCTAGTGTGGGATAAATATAATCTGTCTATCGCATGCTAAGTCTCTAGTTCAACAAACATGTACAATTATCAGGTAAGCATCAATCCACATGATCTAGGCCATTTCCATGCTTACCTCTCACTCATATTGGTTGTACATTAAATTAGGCATGCTATCAATCATAGAGGGTGACATTTCCACAGGTAAGCTTATCTTAACCATACATGAACATCCACTATTACACCTCCTATAAGGCATAACATGCATACAAACCCTGCCATTCCCTCAAACAGTTGCCATTACTAAGTTTACCCACCTGAAGCGCTTAAACCAAGGCAAACCTGAAGTCGGTGAAGAGCGTGGCCACTTGCTAACAATATCTGCTGAACCCGTATCCACGGTACATGTCGCGTAAACTTCGGCTCTGAGCAGTGCTCCAAAAACACTCGCGGACCTTCCTGGGTACAACAAAAGGTCCAAAGTTACACTTTATGCTAAAAATATCCAAGTATACAACATTTGCTGAATACAGTCCCGAAGATGTGCAATTTTCACCTGCAGAACGGACTCTGAAAAATCCAACAAAAATACTGTCGCGATCGTCGCGTCGAGCCCTTCGAAACGAGTACCTGCACATCACAATCCGAGTCCCGGAGACCAAGTTACAAATTCCACAATACAGGGTGCACACAACCTCACAATAACACATCTGTAACTCCATGCACAGTAAAGGAGGAAAAATATACCTTCGGGCAAATCTCAGAAAAATCCCAGAAAAATACGACGATGATCCTTGCGTCGAGTAGATGCAAAAAGTGCAAAGGAGTGTCTCAATCCGATGCCCGGTTGCGGAGATATCGCCGAAAAACCATGCCGCTGTCCAAGTCTCCGTCACAAAAATAGTGTCACAGTAAGCCCAAAAAAGCACCTCGAAAAGCACGAAACGAGGGGAAGTAGGAAATACCAAGATTGTAGCTCTGTCCGTCGCCGATCCAACGGTGGAAAAATCGCCTGAAAAGGTGGTCGGGGTAGGCCGGGGGAGCTCGCGCACCGAAACGCGACGAAGGGGAACACAAATGGACGAGCGTCTCGCCGCGCCGTAAAAATGGAGACCTCGGGAAGCGTGCCACATAAAATCCTAGAAATCCTCCAGAGGATGCAGAACACGAAGGGGAACAATTTTGCTGGGGATGCCGTGGCGAGGGGAGGCTCGAAAATGGCGGAAAAAGGGAGAAGAAGGCGGCTCGGATCGCTTAAATAGGCACCAGAAAACAATTCCAAAAATTACCATTGTATCCCCGGTTCCGGGCGCCCGCGCAATTCGGGCCGCTACAGTGTTGGGCCCGGCCCAACACTGTGCAGGCCCGAATCCTTCCTGGGCCTCCACGATACCCGCCGAACAGGCAACAGCGAGCGCCAACCACCCACAATGCGCCACGTGGCCGCCCCCAGACGCCGAAACGTGGCCCGGCAGCCGGTCAACGCGCGCTTGGCGCGCGCACGTGCGCGCGTCAGCGCCGCCTGCGCACCCTGCCGGGCACGCGCCCCGAGGCGCCTCGGCCTGCTCCGTGGTCCCGGTCCATAGTACCGACCACCCACAGCCCGCCACGTGTCTGCACCCATCCTGTAGGAAGCTGCCACGTGGCGCGGCGCACCCGTGCGCCGCGCGCCTGCCCGCGCCCGAGCGCCTGCCCGCGCCCGCTCGCCGCCGCTGCCCGCCGCGCTCCGCCGTCGCCTGCCGCCGCCGCCACTGCCCGCTGGCGGCCGAAACAGTACCACCTGCCTCGAAAAACATGCGCATCATCCGGGCTCCGAAAATTGCAAGTAAATAATCCATTTCCATCGTTTTCGCGCGCTAAATCCAAATCCGATGTCCGTTTTGCCAAATTCCAACTCCAAAAATTGCCGAAGGCATCTGGAAAGATGTTCTTTTGTCCAAACTTCGCGCTGAGCCCAATTTTAATATCTATTGCGCGCAAAACCACTTCTAAGCATTCGACGGGTTCATCTGACTACTCTCGTGATCCATTAAACACACCGAGTCCAACACTAGTGTCCTAGTGTCCATTTGGTGCACAAACGCCATCGACACGCCATATAGTCCTCCAGGAGCTGCTGGTCAACCAGTAATCTCGTCATGGGGGTCCGAGTCCTCACATCCTCCCCCACTAAAAAGAGTTTCGTCCTCGAAACTAACTCAATTCCACCAGGAGTCACAAACACCAAGGGTAAGTACTCAACATCATCATCTCCAGCTCCTAAGTCATCACTCACTCCCCGTGATTACCCCTCTACAACAACAACAACAACATTCAGTGAGTCATAGCCCGATTGTGCAATTCCCTCATCTCACGAGCCAGAATTCGCAACGGGCGTCCCTCGTACTCCAAACACTCATAGATCTCAAAGGGGCGAGTCAATCATGGGCGAGGGATCCAAAAACACATCACTCCTTAGCTGAGACATGAAATACCAAAGGGGCTCCAATAAAAGGCTGGGGGAAACGGAAATAACCACATCCTGTGTCAACTCAACCAAGGCAATCCGAAACACATCCTCGTAATCATCCAAGAAGGAAAGAAGCCCTCACAAACAAGGGTCCTCACTCGGTCACTCCCGAATCCTGACCATCCGAGTGGACTGCTCAGCCACGGTCTATCATCCAAAGGGACCCTCAGGGACAAAACCACAAGCCATGGTTGCCTCAACAGTCCACACAGCGCCAGCTGTGGAATCATCAACTCAACCCCAGACAGCTTTCCTGCTCCAGGTATCCGCCAACGCCGTGGCCCTGTCTGGGTTATCCAGAATGCTCAACAATAACCCAACGATAACTCCACAGTCACAATGGAAGGCATCACTAAAACTCGCAAATCTCTCTCCCAACACTGGAAATACTAGCATTGGCGCTGGTATCAGTCTCATCATCCGATTGCCAAGCTCTCTTGGCACTGCCTAGTCCAAGAAGCTCCTCACCTCAACAATAATTGTCGATCTCGGCCAATTCCCAAATAGTATCCATATTGGCCGGATTTCCACCACCGCTCCTACGGCTCGAACAAAGTGACCCAAGAAGGTATGCTTATGAAGCTACAACTTGTACCTCAATAACTTGGCATACAGCTTCATCCACACGGGCATGGTAGCACATCCACAAGTGCTCCTCGTGCTCCAAGTCGCTCTGGGAGTAAATCAAAATATCCTCGGGGAATACCACTCCCAATCCGTCCAAGTACAACTGGGACACACAATTCCTCAAATCTTGAAGACAACAGGGCATTAATTATTCCATTTGGCCTCACTATAAGCTCATAATGCCCTTACCAGATCCTGAATGCCATATAGGCAAAGTCCTCGGCTGTCTGATTCCAAGTAGGTACTCGCATCATACAATAACTGCCGGAGTATAGCTCCATAAAAAGGTCCTAGATACCACCCGGACCCGTCTACACTCGAACCATAAAAGAACCCTCACAGTCGTGTATCAACGACGTGGCATCACCACCGTGTATCAACGGCGTGGCACCAGGTCAAACAGACCCCTCGATCCATCAGATCCTGCAACTGCACCATCAGCTCTCTCAGCTCTACCGGCGATATCCAATGAGGTGCTGTCGAGGGTGGCGCGGTTCCCCGAACCACGTCAAACGCAAACTCTATCTCCCTAACCGGCGGCATTACAAATAGCTCAGGTGAAATCACACTCGGGATCTCATGGGCAACAGAGATATTCTTGAGTCCCGGTGCCACCGTAAACACCTCTCACACTGTCGCTAAACCCTGTGTGCTCTAACAATTTCAACCACCAAGCCTCCTCTCGTCTGTCTTGCAGAAGGTCAAAGTCATCTCTTTCTGCAGTCAAACATCCTGTGGCACCGTGCCAATCAAAACCCAAGCACTATGTCAAAACACCAAACTGCCACAATTACCAATAAGTCTGCCGGCATAACTCACGGCCTCTACTGCACTGGACATGATCCACAAGCCTCCTCCACAAGCACAACACTAATAGGAACCTGTACCTCGAGTGCACGTGGTAACAAATCTGCCTCTAGTCCATGCAGGAACGCAACATGCTCTACCTCCGACTGCTGTGATGAAATCACACCTGCAACTACTCGATCCACCACCGTGGCGCCCTCCAACCGGGCGGCACAGATTCATCCGCTCGATGCAAGTGGTCGTCGCTCAATCCGCCTGAAAATCATGACTATCCACAAGGGAGCACGACCTCTGTCTCTGCTCACATTGGGGCGACGAGTAGGGTCCTCCGCAGATAACAAATCCACGCTACCGCTGCGCCACTCTGATAAAGACGCTGATACTGCCATCGGGGTCCACCCGATCTCTGGCGTCTCAGGAACTCGTTATCCTGGAAAAAGAAATCAGAAATGCCTCTGCCGGCAGATCTGTCCTCCATCACCCGGCACCAAGCACCACTATCCAAAACTCGCCTCTGGCGGCAGATCCCTATCCAAATGAACTGCAGCGCCACGCTCCATACACAATGCCTACTCCAACGAGGCGTCAAAACCTGTAACGGAGGGACTAAATAAACTGAGAGGTATCCTGGCGCAATCCACTCCCAGTCTCACATATCCTATGCGCCTCGCCCCTCGAAACCTGGAGCGCGCAGTCCAACAACTGCATAAGCTCTCTAGCACAGGGAGGCTCTCAATTGATCACTCCATCACCACCAACCACGACTCTGCCTCCAAAGGCTCCAAACTCAATCTTACGAGTCTGGGTGGTTCATCTGCCAAGTCTGGCTCAATAGATCAATCACGTCCCCTCAGCTCACCCGCTGTCAACTATCCACCCTGCCTCGGTGCCTCGCCACTAAACATTGGCACAGAGGGGCTACTCACTCCATCGGTGCCACTGAAATCCCCGCCCCAGAGGATACTGCAACCGGGTGGTCTCAGAAGGAAACACTGTCGAGCTGCCCGCTACTCCGACAACTGTGTCACTAAAACCAGCTGCTCGCTCACTCTGCCGCTGATAAGCCTCTGACAATCCTGTCATCTGGGTCCGGAACTCTCTGACCTCGATCCGGGTATCCGGCCCAAAACCAACCGCTCAAGCTCAACTGCTATGACAGGATGCACACGGGTCAAAACCCAGCGTCGGGGAGACACCGCTCGCCACGACGAAACCACAAAATAGCACACAACGACGCTCGACCCAATCCAGCGAAAGTCTAAAGCATGTCACCCGTTCCACAGCATTATGTTGTCTGCAGCCAACATAATCACTTAGGAGAATAAACATGCCAATCACTCTTCCCGTCCCTTGGGAGAGGTATAAAACTCAATCAGGACTCACGCTATAAATCACGACTCTCACGAAGTCAACCAAGGGTCAAACCATAAGTCTAGGGTTTCTAAGTCCACCATGACCTACAACCTAGGCTCTGATACCAACCTAATCTGTCACGCCCTGGGGTCGAAACTGCGACTCGGGCTCACCAACAGATCCGCCACCTATGCCAAACTCCGCATAGGCGAAGCGTCCTACCTGCAAGAAAAGTGCTACAGCTAACAGATATCAGAGTTATAAGATAAAAACTGCTGTAAAATTAAAATCAACCACTGTACAACTGAAAAAAATAATACAACAATGTCCACCTTCCAAAAATGATAATCGTACAATATCGTCAGATACAAAACTCATAGCTCAACAGGGAGGTATCTCCAATAAATACATCAGTGTACAGGCTCACAATACATATCATATCCTCACTACATCAGTCTCTCAGAAGAGAAAAATAAAATAACTAATCTACTGAAGATCTTCTCTGAAGGGTACCGCTACTCTCCAACGATGGGTAGGGATCTAGCTCGCGACTCCCTCGCCCCGATCAACAACCGCAGAATCAACAACACCCGCTAAGACTCTGCAAAACAAAGGAGAGGAAGGAAAAAGGAGGGGGAAAATCCCCAAAGGGCGTGAGAACTACACCAAAAAGGGAGTTCTCAGTGGGTACCACCGCCAGACCCGACGGTCTGCCCACTAAGTCCTCAAGAGACGAAAAGAACCAGAGCAGTAAGAACTGAACAAGAACGCTGATGACACTCAACAGCTACCCTGCCTCCATCTAAATGCTCAAGAGGGGAGAATCAAAGAATGGTATGCAACCACTAGCACATGAAGTGCACAACCGACCCAATCGAGCTGACTGCCACATCTGGTCCAGTCAAACCTGCGCTCACCTACAACCACCTCCCACTGCCGGGCAGGAATTACGTAGGGTGTCCAAACGGACTAACTCGCTATCGAGCAGTGGCTCATGCAGGCGATAGTCAAAATCCACGCTCCCTCTCAGAACGGATAGACTCAAGATGCTCAACCTCTCACACAATGGTCAAAGTACTCGCAATGACACGGGACCACCGTCAAACCAAACGGCTCCCAACAACACTAGCACTAGACTCCACTCAGTCCCCCTGACACGAGTGTAACAATAAGTACATGCCTGTAATAATCCCAATCTAGTACCACCAGTAAAACTGGTATTGCCTGCTCTGCTGTCGAACTCAAAACTCAGCCACGGGAGGCAGACCGGCTCCTGACCGGCACAGTCGCATCCCGAAAGGCAACAGACTGGCTCCTGACCGGCACGGTCACACACACACTCCGGAGTGGCACTCGAGGGGAGCGACCCACACGAGTAAAATATCTCAGTAACCAGTATCAATATAGCAGGACTGGATCACGACTCTAATCAAAGTGGAAAAGCTCAACCACTAAAGGAAGCCTCAGTCCTCAATCAAATGCAACAGTACTCGATAAGTGGGAAACTCCGCCACTAGGGAAATCTGATACCCAATCTGGTGCATAAATAAATATCCGGTCAACCGCCCAATATCCGCGGTTGCCGCAATACCCTGCCGTCTATAATCAAGTACTATAACCGATCTCCGGTCAACCGCCCAAAGTCCGTGGTCACCGCAAAACCCTGCCAGCCGCAATCCAGCACAACCCGTCCCTGACACCAATGTCTCGGCTACACTACCCCAGACCCCTGCTCGCCCCCGAGCAACACAGACCTCCTGACTAACAAAGAAGGAGAAAAGGATAACATGGTTTCTCCTAAGTCAAGTTCCAATAAATAGTGCAGCATTAAAAGATGGCCTAACTACAAGTCCATTCAAGCATGCTTTTATCCTTGCAATCAATAAAAGAGAGTAAAACATATAGTAGCAAAGCATACTACAGCATTCCTACTATGATATACCAATCTCGCATAAATAGGTCACTGAATAACCATGTATGATCTCTATATCATCTAGTGTGGGATAAATATAATCTGTCTATCGCAAGCTAAGTCTCTAGTTCAACAAACATGTACAATTATCAGTTAAGCATCAATCCACATGATCTAGGCCATTTCCATGCTTACCTCTCACTCATATTGGTTGTACATTAAATTAGGCATGCTATCAATCATAGAGGGTGACATTCCCACAGGTAAGCTTATCTTAACCATACATGAACATCCACTATTACACCTCCCATAAGGCATAACATGCATACAAACCTTGCCATTCCCTCAAACAGTTGTCATTACTAAGTTTACCCACCTGAAGCGCTTAAACCAAGGCAAACCTGAAGTCGGTGAAGAGCGTGGCCACTTGCTAACAATATCTACTGAACCCGTATCCACGGTACATGTCGCGCAAACTTCGGCTCCGGGCAGTGCTCCAAAAACACTCGCGGACCTTCCTAGGTACAACAAAAGGTCCAAAGTTACACTTTATGCTAAAAATATCCAAGTATACAACATCTGCTGAATACAGTCCCGAAGATGTGCAATGTTCACCTGCAGAACGGACTCTAAAAAATCCAACAAAAATACTGTCGTGATCGTCGCGTCGAGCCCTTCGAAACAAGTACCTGCACATCACAATCCGAGTCCCGGAAACCAAGTTACAAATTCCACAATACAGGGTGCACACAACCTCACAATAACACATCTGTAACTCCATGCACCGTAAAGGAGGAAAAATATACCTTCGGGCAAATCTCAGAAAAATCCCAAAAAAATACGACGATGATCCTTGCGTCGAGTAGATGCAAAAAGTGCACAAGAGCGTCTCAATCCGAAGCCCGGTTGCGGAGATATCACCGAAAAACCACGCCGCTGTCCAAGTCTCCATCACAAAAATAGTGTCACAGTAAGCTCGAAAAAACACCTCGAAAAGCATGAAACGAGGGGAAGTAAGAAATTCCAAGATTGTAGCTCTGTCCGTCGCCGATCCAACGGCGCAAGAATTGCTTGAAAAGGTGGTCGGGGTAGGCCGGGGGAGCTCGCGCACCGAAACGCGACGAAGGGGAACAGAAATGGACGAGCGTCGCGCCGCGCCGTAAAAATGGAGACCTCGGGAAGCGTGTCACATAAAATCCTAGAAATCCTCCAGAGGGTGCAGAACACGAAGGGGAACAATTTTACTGAAGACGCCGTGGCGAGGGGAGGCTCGGAAATGGCGGAAAAAGGGAGAAGAAGGCGGCTCGGATCGCTTAAATAGGCACCAGAAAACAATTCCAAAAATTACCGTTGTATCCCCGGTTCGGGGTGCCCGCGCAATTCGGGCCGCTACATTGTTGGGCCCGGCCCAACACTGCGCGGGCCCGAATCCTTCCTGGGTCTCCACGATACCCGCCGAGCAGGCAGCAGCGAGCGCCAACCACCCACAATGCGCCACGTGGCCGCCCCAGACGCCGAAACGTGGCCCGGCAGCCGGTCAACGCGCGCCTGGCGCGCGCACGTGCGCGCATCAGCGCCGCCTGCGCACCCTGTGGGGCACGCGCCCCGAGGCGCCCCGGCCTGCTCCGTGGTCCCGGTCCACACCACCGGCCACCCACAGCCCGCCACGTGTCTGCACCAATCCTGTAGGAAGTTGCCATGTGGCAAGGCGCACCTGTGCGCCGCGCGCCTGCCCGCGCCCGAGCGCCTGCCGGCGCCCCCGCACCGCCGCGCTCCGCCGCCGCCGCTGCCCACCGGCGGCCGGAACAGTACCTACCACCTGCCTCGAAAAACGTGCGCATCATCCGGGCTCCGAAAAATGTAAGTAAATAGTCCATTTCCATCGTTTTCGCGCGCTGAATCCAAATTCGGTGTCCGTTTTGCCAAATTCCAACTCCAAAAATTGCCGAAGGCATCCGAAAAGATGTTCTTTTGTCCAAACTTCGCGCTGAGCCCAATTTTATTATCCATTGCGCGCAAAACCACTTCTAAGCATTCGACGGGGTCATCTGACTACTCTCGTGATCCATTAAACACACCGAGTCCAACACTAGTGTCCATTTGGTGCACAAACTCCACCGACACGCCATAAATGCCTCCAGGAGCTGCTGGTCAACCAGTAATCCCGTCGTGGGGGTTCGAGTCCTCACAAAGGACCCCACCTATTAGGACTCCTTGTCTTATTGGATAATCGTGGTGATGTGTTTATGTCGCCCTGGTTCGGTTGACACTTGAGGGTGGTGTTGGTGCGTGCTGCACTGGCTATTCTTCTCTCCCCCCCCCCCCCCCCCCCGCGCCCAGCTTTGGTTGGAGTCCCTGAGGTTTTTCTACGTCTCAGCTCAGGAGTGTGATGTTTATGGATCCCTCACCCATGATTTACTCGCCCTATTTGAGATCCACGAGTGTTTAGAGTTCGAGGACGCTCGTTGCGAATTCTGGCTCGTGAGACGAGAGGATTGCGCAATCGGGCCAGGCCGTGCTGGTTGTTGTCGTTGTTGTTGTTGTTGTTGAGGATTGATCACGGGGAGTTAGTGGTGTTTCGGGAGCTGGAGACGTTATTGATGGATACCTACCCGTGGTATTTGTGACTCCTATTTGAGTTGTGTTAGTTTCGAGGACAAAACTTTCTTTTAGTCGGAGAGGATGTGAGAACCTGAATCCCCGCGATAGGATTACAGTTGGATCAGCAGCTTCTGGAGGCTTATGTTGGGTGATGGAGTTGTTTTTGCGCAAATTGGACACAAGTGATGGACTAAGTGTGAGAAAATGGATCACGAGTGTATTTGATTGCCCCACCAAAATTTTAGAAGTAGAATTAGGCAAAACGGACATCGGATTTAGACTCAGCGCGTGAAAACGATGGAAATCAGCTACTTGCTTGTATTTTTCTGAGTCCGGCCGGCTGAAAAGGACACTCGAAAGTTTTCTGGTGTTTTTGGGTGCACGGTGGACCGGTGGACCGGCGGTGTGCCGCGTGGCGGCTTCGGATTGGCGCCGTACGCCACGTGGCAGTGTGGGAGTGGCGGCGCATTGGGCCCGGCCCACAGGAGTAGGCGCGGGCAGCGCGCGGGCTCGGGCAGGTGTGCGGGCAGGCGCGCGGGTGAGTGCGGTGCACGGGAGCGGCGTGCCACGTGGAGGCTTCTCGTTGGCTGGCTTTGGACAGGTGGCGGCGGCTGATTGGTGGGTGCTTTGTGTGTGGTACACGGAGCAAGCGGGGAGGCGCCTCGGGCTGCGTGCCAGTCAGGGTGGCAGGCGGCGCTGACAGCGTGCGTGGGCGCGGCGACCGAGCCGCTGACCCGCGGATTCCCTCGCATGGGCGCGCCAAGCGTCAGCGTGGGGGCGGGCCACGCGGCGCAACACAGGTGGTGGGTTTGGCTGTTTGCTATGCGGGGGTGATGTGGCGCTTCCTAGTGATTTCGGGCGCGGTCGGATGGGCTCCGTCCGACCTGATTTTCGACGCCCGAATGTTTCGGGCGCCCGAAACCGGGGAGACCCTGGGAATTATTTGAATTTTTTCCCCGGCCTATAAATAGGCCATTCCCTCCTCCGTTCCTCCGTTTTCTGGTTTTTTCGAGCCTCCTCTCCACGCGATGCCTTCTGTGGAGTTCCTCCCCTCCCTCTTCCCCACTCTTTGATGGATTCCCGAGATTTTTGGAGGCCTCGGTATCGGCGTTTTCTGCGACGCGGCGCGCTTCGACGCTCCTTCATTTTTAGGCTTTTACCATCTCTTTTCAGTCCTAGAGACCCCCTGGACTACCCCGATGGACTTTTGAGCCGATTTCTACGTCAGCGAGTTCACGAGAGGTACGTCTTCGATTTTTGTGCTGATCACTTCGCCTCATTTTGGATTTTTGGCATGGTTTCTGAGGCTTTTCTGTGACCCTTTGTACTGCTGCGAGGTACGGGACAGCGGTGGAGTATTGTTGGATTTTCTCGGTCTACGAGCATCGGAATGAGGCGTTTATGGACTCGATTGATATCTACGCTTCGAGAGGAATGCACCTGTATTTTTATCGGAATTTTTGGAGGACTCTTCGAAGGTGATATTTATGCTTCTTGCGGACTGATTTTCTTCCGGATTTTGTTTGTGGATATTTTGACATACCCGCGTTGTTGTATTTATATCTTGGCCTACAGGTGTCGGAACGGGACGTATAAATATTCGATTAATTTAGGAAGAAGTGAGGCTTATTTTCTTTGTTTATTTTTTTTTTTTCTTTCTCCTAAGATTTATAAGGGCCTACCACATTGATTAAAATTTTTGACATATATTTTTTTTATCTCTTCCTTCCTTTCGAATCTTTGGAAAACCCCCATCCTTTTGTATTTCCTCCCTACCCTTTTCTTTTTCTTATTTTCTAAACCCTAGATCAATATCAATATAGCGAGCAAATAAGAGGAAGAAGAAATGGCCATATTTTTGTCTCCCACCATCTCCCTGTCATTTTTGCCTTTTCTCTCATAACTGTTACATCCGCGAAACATCCATCCCTCTGCGCCACCCTGTCCTTCGTCTCTGTCAACCCCCCACGACGGCGCTTTTCTTTTCTGCCACCTCCACTTTCTTGCCCCCCCTTCATGCTATTTGAATCCGATGTTTGGAACAAGAACGAGGGTAAGCCCAAAACTCTACACAACATTATCTTTTTTCTTGCTGTCGTAAAGTCGAAAATCTCGCGATGGCACAACATACAATTAAAGTTGGGTAATGGAGTGTTCAACTTCATCTTCGAGCTCCCAAATGAGACGAGCACGAAGATGGAAGCCATGACAGGTGAGTCTTACACTCCTATTAAGCAGTATATGAAAAAGATGAAACTACAATACTACTCACAAGCAAAAATTTTCTTCAGAAATTGATATTTACTTTTTCTTTGATACAACTTTATAAACCATACAGTAAGTTCATGTCACTGATATTTTGTAATAAAAAATAATTTAATAAAATTGTTAAATTTTAACAAAAAATTTGTTGAAATTTCTTAAGAATATTTTTATAATAAAAAATAATAATAGTACAAGTAGTGTCAAAACTTTTAAATTTCAAACAACAACCCCGTCAAAACCCTGTTGGAAATGAGTTAGGTACCTACGATGGAGCCAGCGATCCCTGATTCTACCATTGCCGAAGTAGATGCCACCACTGATGGAGTCGATATTAACCGATCAATAGCTTCTTCTAATAATTCAAAAAAAAAATTATTTCCTCTATATGTACGCACTTTCTGAACAATCTTTTAATCTAGGAATGTGTGAAGTGGTTTTGGAAAACTACATAGCTACTATGATATTTTTGGGCAACTTTAATGGCATATGGGCAACTTTAATGGCATGGTATGCTCTATCCCACCTACAAGGCTACTTGGAAGCGTAATAGTGGGAAAGTTACATCAGGGAAAAGGATGTTGGGGGAAGAGTTTTTGCTACTTGGATTTCTCTTTATGGGCTCAAAATACGAGCTTTTTTTTTTTTAATGATTTTGGTAAAAAGAAGAAGCTCGACGAATTGGGGCGAATGACCTTTTCTTTTCTTTTTCCACCATCTTCGTATATGGTAACATTCATTGACTTAAGGAGCATGACCGGTGGGCTTGGACATTAATCAGCTCTTTCCCTACTCGAATACACAAATATGAAGCCTGAATCCTACTTTCCTCGTTCTTTCTTTGGGCGGGATGCTTGACCTATCCACTCTTGGTTCTACCCACACCCAGTGCCAAATCCAAGCACCCGATAGGCCTTTGATTGAGATTGACTATCCTGGTTTGACTAAGCAAGCCAGTAATCGGCGTACGATACTTGAATAGGGAGTTTAGATCATTCATAATATATTGGCCTCCACCCCCTCCAAACCAAGAGTGATCACTTGTAATTTTGCAATATAGCTGGCCGAGTTTGTTCGGCTCGGATTGATTGGGTTATATCTCAGCAGTTATCTTTCAGTGATGCATGCATACACCAGTTGCTATTATTTATTATAGCATTAGAGGCATAGTAGTGGTAGTTTTTCTTTATCAGCAGCTCTACTTTCTTGTTTTACCACTTCACTTTATTCTTGTCTCTAGTAGTATTGGTGGGTACGTTGGAGTATTGATGATTTGCCCATTGAGAACTACTGACTTTTAGTAGTTCTCACACCCATTGTTGCTCCCCCACTTTTTTTCCCCTCCTTTGTTTAAGTTTCTTCGCGGCAGTTGCGGTGCCAGCGGATCGTGGTGAGGGGGATCGGTGGCTAGATAGATCTCCTACCATCTCGAGAGCTAGTAGTGGACCCAATATTGTACTACTTATTTTCTGTTTATAGTTTAGCTGTTCATATTACTGTATATTTGGGTCTGGATTTAGCCAGCTGGTTGTATATTACATTTTTTAGAGATGGCTGTGTATATTTATACTATGGGAGATGTGGATGTACTTATGTTTTTATTTATACAGTTTTAGTCTGAGATGATTTCAGTTTACAGCTCTATTTCTTTTGCTCTTTTATATACTTCTCTTATACTTGAGCAGATTGTAGCGCTTCGTGTACGTGAGAAATTCTGCGTGCACGACGGATCTATAGACGAGCCCGGGTTTTGGTTTACCCACGGGGCGTGACAAGTCTTACTTGTAATCGGTCCCTATAACCCCCTTCAAGCAATACAATTTTTAATCGGCTATTCGACTGTGTCAATTACATGTGTTTGAAAGCTAGTTCGGTTCCTCTATGACGAACTCTGTTGAGAGTTTGATTGAGAAGAACTTGGCCGAGCGGATCCCTCCAGGGCATAATCGCTTGATTCCTCTTTGCACGCAACGCATCACATCTCGAGGGTCAACTCAGAGGTCGTTCGAGGACCACGCCTGGTCAACGATCATTGCGACATTTCGGCCCCAACAACTTTTTGGCACGCCCGGTGGGACGCTCAGGTAAACTCTTACCTTAGTTCTACCAACAAAAATGTCAAACAACAACGGCTTGAATCTGAGGAGCAGAGTCGTTCCCAGACATTCACGGAACGACCAGGCCAGTAGCGCCGGACACGCGGATAACCTGCCATCGACGCTACCAGAGATTCCTAAGACCAGCGGGTGGTCGACACCGACGATACCAGAGATTCCTGAGACCAACGGAAGGTCGGCACCACAGAAGCCGACCCTATCGGATCTATTTGGGCAAATCGCCCGAATGTTAGAGTTTGTCGAGAGGACCCAACAGTCCCTCGAAAGAGACAGCCAGGCGCAAGGTGCCCACCTGGACTCAGTGTTGGCCGTAGTATCGGCCTCGAACGACAATATGGCTCAAATCGGGCAGGCGTTGACCCGAAATGAGCCATACAGTGGAAGATTCGTCTCCACGCTTCCCCAGTCATTGCCAACGCAATCGATTCTGATGGCGCTGGTAATGTCGACAATGCAACCACAAGGAGTTGCACCGACGGCGGCAACTTTCATGGAGGATTCGTGTCACGCCCCGGGGTCGAAACTGCTATCCGGGCCCACTAACAGATCCGTCGCCCATACGGAAAACTCCGTATAAACGAAGCGTCTAACCGGCAAAAGATAGTACTATAGATATACAAATATCAGAGCTGTAAAATAAACTACAGAAATAAGAAATAATACAACTCCGAAAGAAAAAGTACAAGTCTGAACCTCACTACAAAGGTCTCTCAAAGTAAAACTCTCAGAGGTAGCTACCAACTAAAAGATCCAGCAGACTGTACTACAAGCTGTAAAGGGTACCACTATGCTCCAATGATGGGTAGGGAACTAGCGTGCGACTCCCTTACCTCGATCAGCAACAGGAGGATCTGCAACAGGAGCAGCAGGGACTGGAGAAGGGGTCCCTGGGGAAAAAATCACCACTGCGGGTGTGAGAACTACATCCCACAGTAATTCGCAGTGGGTATCGCCACCAAGCCCGACGGTCTGCCCACCAAGTCTACTAAGGCATAAGATAATAGAAAAAACTGTAATAAAGTAAAGATGAGCTGGAAGGAAAACTACAGCTATCATGCCTCTATCTATAATGCTCAATGGGTGATGCAGATGAAAATGATGCATCGACTCTAACCCTCAACACTCAATCAACCCAATCACAGTGACTGCCACATGGGGTCCAGTCAAACCTGCGCCTACCTACTGTCGCGCATCCACAAGAGGACGGGACTTACGTAGGGCGTCCGTGACTGTCAAAACTGGCCCAGCCAGAGGGACTGCGTCGACAAGTCGCGATAGCAAGTAACAGGCCCAGCTCCGGTGTGGTGACCCGGATCTTTGCAGGGCTTCTACAGTGTGACCAGTAGCTTCTGGAGGCCTATGGGGCGTGTTGGTAGTGTTTGTGCACCAATTGGACACAAGTGTTGGACTCAGGGCTTAAAATGAATCACATGGGTAATCGAAGAACCCCATCGGATGTTTAGAAGTGGTTTCGCGCAAAACGGATATCAGAATTGGACTCAGCGCGAAATTCGGGTTAAGAACACTTTTCTGTATGCCTTCGGCAAATTTTGAAATTGGAATTTGGCAAATCAGACGGCAAATTTGGTTTCAGCGCGCGAAAACGATGAAAATGGACTATTTACTTATACTTTTCGGAGCCCAGATGCGAAAACACGATTTTCGAGGCAAGGGGTACTGTTCCGACAGCCGGGGGAAGTGCCGACGGCAGCGGGCAGCGGCGGAGCACGGCGATGCGGTCGCGGGCAGGCGGCGGAGCAAGCGCGGGCAAGCGTGCGGGCGCGGGCAGGTGCGCGCTGCGCAGCGGGAGGAAGTGGACACGTGGCACTTTCCTATTGGTTCAGGGTGGACACGTGGCAGCGTGGGAGTGGCTGGTGCACGGGCGCGGTCAACGGAATAGGGCAGCAGGTGCCTCGGGATGCATGCGCGGCATGGGCGCGGCAGCGCTACGTGCACGCACGTGGGCACGCCGATCGAGGCGTTGACCGGCGAGATGGTGGGCGCGAGGGAAAGGCCACGTGTCGCGAGCGGGTTGGCCGAACCCACTGTATGCTGTTCGGGGGACACGCGGCGCAACGGCAGCGATTCGGGCACTAATGGACGGCCAGGATTCGGGCGCACTGTTTGGCACTGTGCGCGCCCAAATCCGTTTCGGGCGCCCGAAACAGGGGACCCATTCGGTATTTCTTCAAATGTTGAGTTTTGGTTCAGCTGGGCTATAAAAAGGCCCCTTTGTAGCACAGTTTGGGCTTCTTCCCGAGCCAATCTCCCTCTGAGGCCTTAAGGGAACTTGTTCACCATTTTGTGGAGCATCTCGTGATGGATTCCCGGAATTTTTGGAGGCCGCGGCATCGACGTTTTCTGCGACACGGCGCACTTCGACGTTCCTTCGTTTTTAGCTTCTACCGTCGCATTTCAGTGTGCGAGGCACCCTGGATCACCCCGTTGGAGTTTTGAGCTTATTTTTGCGACAACGCGCTCACGAGAGGTACGGCTTCATTTTCCGTGTTGATCGCTTCACCTTATTTTGGGTTTTTGGCACGGTTCCCGAGGCAACTTTTGACCCTATTTTCTGTGGTGGCTTTTTGGACAGCACTGGCTTGTCGGATTTATATCTTTGCCTACGAGCATCGGATCAGGGTATATGAGGACTCTATCAACATCTACTCTTCGAGCGGAACGAACCCGTATTTTTATTGGATTTTTTGAGGTCGTTTCGAGGGTGAGAATTAAGCATCTCTGCTACTGTTTTTCCAGCAGGATTATGTTCTTGAGAAAGTGGGTTTCGGCGATGTTCTAATTGTTTCTTGGCCTACAGGTGTCGGATTGGGGAGTATAAATACTCGTTTTGAGGCTACTCGTCGCGAGGATCGCAATTGTGATTTTTGTGGAATTTTTGGAGGACTGTACGTAGGTAAAAATGCCCCTTCTTTGTGCTGGTTGGAGAAAACAGCATATGTTATTTTGTGTGTGAATGTGATTGTGAATGTTGTGTTGTGGTGTGGCTGTGGATAGTGTGACAGTGGACTTGACTGTGTTTGGCTGCAATGTTGTTTGTTGGAACAGTGGATGGGACTTTGTACCGAGGGTGCGGTTTCGGCAGACTTTGGATAGTGTATGGCATCGTACTTCACCGACTTCGGCTTTGCCTACGGAAAGCGTTTCAGGTGGGTTGCCTTGTCCCTAGAACCGGTGGACAGTTCTCTAATTCTATTTGTTAGAATGCATGCATGTTTAGAGCATAATATATGTGATTGAGAGGTAAGCTTAGTAATGGTAATTGTATAAGGGAACGGCAAGGTTTATATGCATGTTGTGCCTTATGGGAATTGCAATAGTAGATGATTATGTTATGGTTAATGTAAGCTTACCTATGGAAATGTTATCCTTTATGATTGATAGCATGCATAATTTAATATACAACCAATATGAGTGAGATGTAAGCTTGGAAAATGGCCTAGATCATGTGGATTGATGCTTACTTGATTATTATACATGTTTTGGTGGATTGGAGACCTAGCATATTGTAGATGGTTATGTTCATCCCACACTGGCTATTCACAGGAATCTAGAACCATATTCTAATGTTCACCAACACCTCATTAGAATCGACACATAGGCCACCGAATTTTATAACCTGGGGACAATTGAAAGATCAACAACTTCCTTAAGCTTCTGGGCTAGCAGTGGGGCCGGTGCAATAATAGCAGTCATCTTCTGCTGTGCCATCTGCTAGACGATTACGGCAAATGCGATGGTCTGACCTTCAACTGCTATAACTAATCCGAGCCCTCTGGCTCTACTGAAGCATCAAGCCCACGGCCGGTACCATGACCGCGGCTAACCCTGCACTAGCAACGACCCCAAGCCCAGAGCGCGTACGAACGCCGCTCACAACCACAATACTGAGACTCAACTGTGTGTGAACACACGTGAGCTCCAATCAACTATGCCAATACCCTGCGCTCTCACGTGAATACAAGTCATCCTAGGGTTCGTTCCTAGCCAAACCTAGGCATCGTATTCCTATTGCTCTGATACCATCTAATCTGTCACGCCCCGAGTTTGAAAAACAGCGTCTAATTATTTTTATTTTTTTTTGAAATCAGAGTTTAGAAATTCCACCCAGGGCGCAACAGACCGCCACATATATAGAAAATTCTCAATCCCCAATGGATTTAGCCTTTTCTATACATGCTCGGCTCAACAATGGCAAACCACATCAGAGTAGACCAAACTACGAACTCTAAAGAAAAATTAAACAGTTACAATTACTACAACAACTTATTACAAATTGAGTTACATATTTAATAAATTGATAAACATAAACAACGGCTGTCCAGGGTCAAAGCTATCGCGGTATCTCACCTACACGTCCCGACATCCTAACACCCGCTCGACCTGAAAAATGGTCACCCAGGGGGTGTGAGATACATCGACAGTGTATCCCAGTGGGCACGCCGAGCCGAGAAATAGCAAATCGTACCTACTGACATACAATAACTAGCGGATCGTAATGATCATTAGGCAAGGCAGTCATATATCATGATGCTGTAATAAAATCATGAATATAGTGCTGAGCATAACAGGAACGATCATAATAAGAGCATGCTGATATATATACTAAACAGGAACTGAGCAATTATAATGAACAGGTAACCATGCATCAACTGATAGAAACAACAAATACCCAATCGAAGCCACCATATTGGTCAACAAGACCTCAGAAAAAATACCACATGTACACCAATCTGCTGTCATAACCCTCTGGGCTCACGGGTCGCCACTGCTGACCACTTTACCGGTAAAGTACACCACTGCGGGTAGCAATTCCGCTGGTGTACGTGAAAGAACAGTTAGCTCTGTGGAGATCATAATGCTAATGCTCAAGCTCACGGTCCACCGACCGGGTAATCGGCAATAAGTCGGAAATCCCAATAGGGATGCAATGGCAGAAAGCCAACTATATCTCATCATATGCAAAGTATAATCGAACAATCACTATAACATGGATCAGGATATACTGAGAATCAAATAAAGGAGTGCAAGCTAGCTAATGACCAATCAAGCATGGCAAATGTCCAGGATATAAAATTATAGTATCTGGAAGCAACTAAAGATCAATCATGCAAGGCATCATATAGGCTGATAACTAATACTGATCAAATAAACAGGCAGATATAGCAATAGAAAAGTAATGCTGATCAATAAAAAGGCAGGCTCAAATAATGAAATTTAGGCTACCACAAGAACAGGGGTCCGACCAATTAAGGTACCCCAGAGGGCCGAAATGATAAAGCCCGAACCGAAGATAAACCCACCTGTCGTTTGCAGGCGACTTAATAACACCAACGGTATGCTCGAAAGCTAGAGTCGAACCATGCCAACCTACATCAAAAATGCTGATCAGGGAATAACTCAAACCCAAACCACATACTCTCAACTCCCAAAACCTAGACCTGGATCTTTTCCAGATTAACGCGACTTGCCGAAAATCCGTTGTTCGGCCCACTTTGACCCGAACAGCGCTTATAGATTTCCGATTTCAACGAAACCTGACGTGCAGCCTCGGAATACTTAAACATCAATGTTCGACAAATAACATTTTGCCAAACACAACCCTATGCTCAAATATTGGCATAATTACCAAAATGCCTATCCCGAAGATTCAATTTGGATTTTCGGGAGACACGGCTTCAACCCTTTGCTGCTGGGTCAACCAGATTCTACTGGGACACATCAGACAGCTAGGCGAAACCGCCGCAATTGTTCGAATTGCGCGATTGCCACTGGGGCGCCGTTAAACCGACGATTTTGCCGATTTACGGTCTGATAACCAATTTTCGCTCAACGAGAGCCGTTGGATCTCTAAAAAAAGCTTAGAGATCATGGACACATTGCCCGAGACAGCACGTAAGGCTACAATTACATTTAGACCCCTAGGGTTTCCAGAAATTGCATTTTTACACACATTTGAGAGCCGTTTTCGCTCGTTCTAACTATCGGAGCGTCATTTTAACGAACCATCACCACCAGTAGGTGGCCCTCGACTTGGTGAACACTGTGCTCACCACTTGGCAGCAGCACGGATCCCGAGAAAAACTTCGGGCCATGACTTACTATACTAACATAGGCTTTAATTCATTTTTAATTCTTGAGCTCAACCAAATTCAAATCTAAGGTGAGCATCGCGTCGAGTGACCCCAAAATAGCTAGGAGCTCGCTGTCGCGACTTCGCAAAGTGCCCTAAACAGACCCTAAGCCAACCAACCAAACATAATGCTCTATAATGCCAAATCTTTAAACCTACTTATGCAAATTCTAAATAAATTGGAGCATTCATCTCTGGACAGTACCAGGACACAGGGGCTTGCCATTTTGCAGTCCAAAAGCTGCTGGATCAAAGAGATCCAACCCACATGCTCTACTCTTTACAACATTGCTCTACACAAAACCATACAGCCCAAGAATCGGATCTGAAGTGAGCATCAAGCTCAGGGGAGTGTGTGGAGACTACCAGTACTTTGCTGGATGCTAAATAGTTGCTTATACAAAATTCGGTTCATTGGAGCATTCTAACAAACACTTGGTGGGCACTTTTGCTTAACATGCAAACAACTCAATCCCATGCTACAACTTTGTAACCGTGGGTTCTGGGAGCTTCTTACATGGATGAAAAGTTGCTCCAGGGTTGTAGGAGCATTCCCAGCAAGTCTAGGCTCAACCTGCACTCTCGGTTGGCCGTGGGCATGGTGACAAAACATAAAGAAGATGAGCTCGGATGCCCATTAATAGTGATTTTTCATCACTGGGTTCTGGGCCTTTCCCAACAGCACCAAAATGTGCTTCTCATCCCTGCTAAGCTATCCGAATCCGTACCTGGCGACAGGACACGGCGGCGGCGGCGGCGGAGCAAGCTCGGCCAAGCTTCCCAATGGCCATTAATGGCAACTCCCCAACCATAGGGTTTTAGGTGCAATGGATAGCACCAGTAGCTTCCTAGCAAGCTTTTCGGAAGGTCTGGGCTTGACCCCGCCGTCGGCGGTCGCCGGATGGCCGGCCGCCATTAACGAGCTCGAACTCGAGCCATCCATGGCAGCCACATTTTCGGGCTGCATGGATGCCATGCAAAGGCATGGATGGAGTCCTCTCACTCCCAGGAAGTTTTCAGGCCATGTGCCCGGCGGCGAGGAGCGACGCCGGCGCCAGAGCAACCAGCTCGGTCACGGCCTTCTTTTCCCGAAACTAGGGCAGGCGGCTGTGGTGTCCACAATTCACCAAACTACCCCAATTTTTGTGGAGGGCAAGAGCATGACCAGAGAAAGAAGACTACCATTTTAGTTTTTGTCCTTAGCCGCCCGGAGTGAAGAGAACTCGAGGCGGAGCAACGCGGCTTTTCCGGCGGTGCAACTTCACCGCCGGCAAACAGCCGTGCATGGAGGTTCGAGGCTTGTCTTGGAGCATCCTTAGAACCTACAGAGACCACTTCCAAAGGTCTCGACCTCTAAAACTCAAAGGATGAAGAGGGCTTACCTCGCTGGAGTTGGGGAAGAAGGTGTTAGTGATAATGCTAATTAGTTAGAATTAGATTATCTAAGATATTTGGTTGTTTAAATTTTGATAAAGATAAATCTAATTAGATAGGATATCTAATTGGAATAGGATTTTGTATAATAATCTATAAATAGATAGGTCGGGCTATTATGATTGTTAATGAAGCCGGAGTCGCCTTAATTAATTAGTGAGGCCAAAGAAAGACGTGAGGACATGAAGTTATTTTTTTAATAAAGGCAAGTTTAGTTTGCTTCCACCAAAACATACCAGATTTTTTATTATTTGTCTTTCTCTCTTCTCTTTTCCATTCTATTTTTGTGGAGATTCCTATATACCATAACAAGTATATAGAAAATATTTGGAGGCCCATCACCGTAACAAGTGGTATCAGAGCCTTGTTTTCAAGAGAAGAAGATACCGATGGCATTTAACAGTGCCAATGGAGTTGCACAAGGATTCCCAATATTCAAAGGAGACAATTATGATTTTTGGTGCATGAAGATGCGGACGTTGCTGCGATCCCAAGATCTATGGGATTTTGTTGAAAAATGATGTAAGGAAGCAACTGGAAAAAAGATGCGAAGGCACTTTTCTTTATTCAACAATCTATTGACGACTCAATATTTTTCCACATTACCGGCGCTACCCGATCGAAAGAAGCATGGGATATATTACAAAAGGAATACCAAGGTAACGAAAAGGTACTTAGAATTAAAATTCAAACTTTAAAAAGAAAATTTGAGACTTCATTTATGGAAGAAAAAGAAAATATTCATACCTTTTATTCTAGAGTTATGGAATTAGTTATCTTGATGCGTACCTATGGTGAACAAATTTCTGATCAAACAGTAGTTGCAAAAATTTTAAGTTTGACGAAAAAATACAGTGATGTAGTTTCTGCTATAGAAGAAGCAAAAGATTTATCTAAATTATCTTGTAGCGAACTTCTTGGTTCTCTCTTAGCACATGAGGAATGAAAAGATAAAACAGAAAAATTTTCTGAGTATGCTTTTCAAAGCGAATCGGACGGCAATGAAAAAGATAAAGCAGATACTTCTAGTTGCCAAGCTTCAGCATCTAGAGACCATGGTAGAGGTCGTGGTCGTGGTCGTGGCCGTGGTAGAGGTCGCGGCGGTAGATCGGGTGGATACAATAACAGAAACGGTGAAGGATCAAGTAATCAAAATCAGAGAACCTACAGAGGTAATGATCAGCCCCATAATTATAAAAATATTCAATGTTATTATTGTAAGAAATTTGGTCATATCGAGCGATTTTGTCGATTGAAACAACAAAACGCTAATTTTTCTCAAGGAAATAATGAAAACGATAATATACTTTTTGTATGTCGTTCATCAGAAAAAGCTGCTAACAGTATTTGGTATGTCAATAGTGGTTGTAGCAGTCACATGACAGGAAAAGAAGAGAACTTTATTAATTTGGATAATAAATCTGTTAAAGGCCGAGTGACGATGGGTGATGGCTATGTTCAGGACGTGCATGGAAGAGGTATAATTGAGGCAAATATTTCAGGAATTCAAAAAATAAATAATGTTTTATATGTTCCTGGTTTGAATTCCAATCTTTTTAGTGTGGGCCAATTTTTGAAAGAAGGTTATTCGCTTATTTTTGAAGATTCTAAGTGCACTATTTATAAAGATAAATATAAAAGGGATTTATTTTTTGAAGTTCCGATGACAGAAAATAAGGTTTTTCCTGTTCATGTTGCAATGAAAGTAGTGCTAGATAATGATTGGTTATGGCATTATAGATATGGTCACTTGAGTTTTAAGGGGCTTGATTTATTACATAAAAAGAATATGGTTGATGGTTTACCTTTGGTGCATAATAATGGTTCTGTATGTGAAAGTTGTGTGTTAGGAAAGCATCACAGAGACTCTTTTCCAAGAAATAGCAATTGGAGAGCCAAAGAACCACTAGAATTGATACATGCTGATGTTTGTGGGCCAATGCAGACACCGTCGCTCAGCAGCAATTATTATTTTGTGGTTTTCGTGGATGACTACAGTCGAATGACTTGGATTTATTTTATTAAAAATAAATCCAAAGCTTTTGATGTTTTTCGAAAATTTAAAAACTTGGTCGAAAACGAATCTGGTTATTATATTAGGACTCTCCGTACAAATCGAGGGGGAGAATTTATTTCTAGTAAATTTGAAAATTTTTGTGAATCAAATGGTATTCGCAGGCAGTTGACAACCAGTTACACGCCTCAACAGAATGGCGTTGCTGAGCGCAAAAATCGAAGTTTAGTAGAGATGGCAAAAAGTATGTTGAAAGCGAAAGGACTTCCAAATAAATTATGGGCAGAAGCGGTATCTACTGCAGCATACATTCTTAATAGAAGTCCAACTTTGGCGCTGGATAATATTACACCTTATGAAGCATGGAGAGGTTGGAAACCGAAGGTAAAGCATTTTAAAATTTTTGGATCGGTTTCTTTTGTTCATATTCCATCACAAAATAGGCAAAAATTGGATAATAATAGTAGCAAGTGTATTTTTGTGGGCTATAGCGAAAGAAGTAAAGCCTATCGATTTTATAATCCTGTTACTAACTCCTTAATTATAAGTCGTGATGCTATATTTGATGAACAAAAAGGTTGGGATTGGAGTGCAAAAGTAAAGGATAATCCACGTTAGGAGATAAAACTACTATTGAGAATAAGAACAATGGTGAAAATAGTATAAGTACTGAAACAACACCACATGCTTCACCACGAACATTTCCAGGAACTTCGCCTGAGACAACACCGAGAAAGGTAAAATTGCTTAGTGAAATATATGAGCAGTGCATGTACACACAATGTGGAGAACCACAAACTTTCGAGGAAGCGGCAAAATCTGATGATTGGTGTAAAGCTATGAATGAAAAAATTGCAGCGCTAGAGAAAAATAATACATGTGAGCTTGTTGAACCATCCACAAAAAAAGAAGTTATCGTGCTGAAATGGATATACAAGGTAAAATATAAACCAGATGGATTGATCCAGAAATTAAAAGCACATTTAGTTGCAAAAGATTACTTACAGCAAGCAGGTATTGATTTTAATGAAATCTTTGCACCCGTAGCTCGATTTGATACTATCCGAACTGTTTTGGCTTTGTCTACACAAAATAAATGAAAAGTTTTTCAATTTGATGTTAAATCAGCTTTTCTTAATGAATTTTTGGATGAAGAAGTTTTTGTTGAGCAGCCGCATGGCTACAAAATTAAAGGACAAGAAGATAAAGTCTACAGACTACGAAAGGCGTTATATGGATTAAAACAGGAACCAAGAGCTTGGTATAGTCGGATCGATTCGCACTTTATTCAAAACAAATTTTCTAGAAGTGAAAGTGAACCCACACTTTATATCAAATCTCGAGGTATGGAGATTTTGATTGTTTACCTTTATGTTGATGACTTGATTTACACTGGAAACAGTACAGATTTGATCAATGATTTTAAGAAAAATATGATGATTGGATTTGAGATGACTGATCTTGGCCCCATGAGTTATTTTTTGGGTTAAGAGGTAAAACAAGAAGATAATGGAATTTTTATCTGTCAGAAAAAATATCTTGATGATTTACTTGAGAAGTTTAATATGAAAAATTGCAATCCTGTGCAAAATCCAATGGGTACGAATATGAAGCTATCATTGGATAATGGAGAAGAAAAAATTGATTCGAGTTTGTACAGAAGCCTGATTGGGAGTTTACTCTATATTGGTAACAGTAGACCGGATATTATATATGCGACATCTTTGTTATCGAGATTTATGCAAAGCCCAAGTAAAATTCATTGGGGAGCGGCGAAAAGGATATTGAGATACTTGAAAGGAATAAGAGACCACGGACTGTGGTGTAGTGTTCTGGATTCCCCATGCAGCTTTTCCGTTGAATCCACTGTGTAGAACACCTAGTGTTGGTGTGTCTGGCCCATGGTGCATCAAAGGGGTGCCACAGATGGACCCTGTGTGACATTTTCAGCTGATTTGGCCTTCGACTGTATTTGCCGAATTTTAGAAAAGGAATTGGGCCAAACAGAGTTCGGATTTGGATTCAGCGCGGAAAAACGCTTGAAAACGGCTATTTGCTTGTTAAATTTGGAGTCCGGATGACCAAAAAGGGCTTCCGGAAGTTTTCGGAGAAATTCGGTGCATGGGGGTGAACCGTGGACCGGCCAGAGCCACGTGGCAGCCCATTATTGGGCGGCTCACGTCGCTCAGTCCACGGGAAGGCACGGCCGGTGCATGGACCGCGCGGCGGGCCACGTGGCGTGGGCTGAGTGGCTGGCTCACGCGGCGCGGTTCAGCGAGCGCGCGCGGCTTCGGTAGACCGGGCGTATGACACGTGGCGGCACGGTATTCGCGGGCTCACGAAAGCGCGGTCCACGGGAGCATTGGTGCGGCACCTCGAGGCGCGTGCCAGCGCAGGGCGCCTGTGCGGCTGGTCGGGCGCACATGGCCCGCACTCGAGTGCGGGCCACGTGTCGTCCCGCCAGAGGCGGGGCGCATGCACCGCCTCCAGCGAGCCCTGCCACGCGGCAGGCGCCCAGCCGCCCCGCACAGCTGTTTGCTGTGCGGGGGACACATGGCGGCACCTTAGGATTTCGGGCGCTTTGGACGGGGAGCGTGCGACCTGCTTGGCGGATTCGGGCGCCCGAAAGTTGCGCCCGAATCCGGCCCAAAGCAAGTTGCGGGCTGCGCTATAAATAGTGACTTTTGGGGGGGGACCTTTAGCTCTTTTCTGAGCGGATTTTTTACAGTGAGTTCTTAAGGAGATTTCTTCCTCCACCTGAGACTAATTTAGCTGAGCTTCCCTGGGATTTTTAAGAGCGCGTTTTTCGAGGTTTGCTATTTTACGGCGCGGCGCGACGCTTGTTCACCGACGACCCGTTTCGTCCCCTCGCAGTGTTCAGGCTCCCCCGGCTCATCCCGACCTCCGTTTCAGGTGATTCTTGTGCCGTTGGACTCTTGATAGGTAGGGCTTCGATTTTAGTGCTTGAGTTTTCCCTGGTTTGCATGTGGATTTTGAGTTTCCTGAGCTTCTTTGTGACCCATTTTTCTTCGCGGAGTTTTTGGACAGCACCCGATTGTTTCAGCTGTAACTTCGCGCTCAGGCAACCGATCGAGGTGATTCAAAAGGCGTTTTTCATCTACATCTCGCAAGGAATCTCCTGGAATTTTCTCAGATTTTTTTGAATATTTTACGAAGGTGAAAATCTCCTTTCTCTGTAGATCTTTGGCACAGAATTTCTATACAGTTTTTATTGGGATGTTTCACTTGCCGAATTTGTGTCTCAGCGTAGGAAGCTCGGTTTTGGTCGTGCAGGGACTCGTTTCGACCGGTTCGTCGCAAGGATCGCGACGGTATTTTTCTTGGAATTTTCCGAGCACCCTTCGTAGGTGAAAATGGGGAAACTTTGGATTGACATTTTTGGACAGATTTTTCATGATCATTGAAAGCTTAAATTGTGTATATTCTTTTGGGAAATTTTTCACAGTGTTGAGGTGAGCTTTTGGATCGAGCGCGGGTTTCACATTTGGGACAAGAATTTTAGCGCTCGAGGTGGGTACCGTTGTTAACCTCCTACTTGTGATAACCCACTAGGCATATTGGAGCTAATCCTATGTAATGTTGCTAGTATACTAGTGGAATGAATATAGCATGTTTAATTGGAAGAAATGGACTTGTGGTTGATACTTCCATCTTTAGAGGACTAGGTACTAATAAATGGTAATTCTTACAAATGTTAAGTTGATTAGAATCCCTGGGAACAATTGCTTAAACCTTTTGGCAATAATCGGCTAAAACCATATCATGCTTTATGTATAATTGGGAGACTTATGCAGGTGTATAAATTAGCTTATGGCACGTTAGTACTTCTGATATTTAAACAAAGGCATACTGTAATTTTTGTAAGAATTGGAACACTGAAATTATCTTGCTAAGTAAAGGACTTTTGCATGCTTGAATGGTCACCTAGTTAGGCCACCTTTTTCTGCTACACTACCATGCTGGAATTGACTTAGTAGAAACCATATTTTATTCTTTCTCCTGTTGTCTATTCTTAGGGGATTGTGTGCTCAGGTTAGAGCAGGGACCAGGATAGTGTAGGCAGTTATTGGGATTTGGGACAAGCATGTTTGAGGCCAGGGTATTTGCGGCAACCGCGAATTTCGGGCGGTTGACCGGATTGTTATTAATGCATCAAATTTGGGGATAGTGGATCGGGACTTCTTTAGTGGAAGGGTTCTTCCTACTTAGTTAGAGTCTTGATTCAGTCCTACTATATCAGGTTACTTATGATGACTTATTTCACTCGTGAGGGTCGCTCCCCTCGAGTGCCACTCCGGAGTGTGCATGCTTGTGACCGTGCCGGTCAGGAGCCGGTCTGTTGCCTTTGGGATGGGACCGTGTCGGTCAGGAACCGGTCTGCACCCCGCAGCTGAGTTGTGAGTTAGTAGGCATAGTAGGCAGTACCGGTGCTCACCGGTGGTTAGTTTGGGTTACCCAGGAAGGCATATGTATATTCTGATGCATACATTTTAGCTTTTTTAGCTGGGCATGTAGAGGCGTATTAGTGGTAGTTTTTATCAGTAGTTATACTCATAGTTTACCACCTTTATTCTTTTCGCCTCTGGTAGTCCTAGTGGGCATGTCTGAGTTGAGATTTACCCACTAGGGGAGGCTGCTGTGTCACGCCCCGGGTGTAAACCAGAACCCGGGCCCGTCTACAGATCCGCCGTGCACACGGTATTTCCCGCGTACACGAAGCGCCAAACCTGCTCAGATATATAAGAGATAATAATAAATGAGCAATAAAACAGAGCTGAACTAAAACTAATACATCTCAGACTGAAGCTGAAAATAAAATACAATACATCTGTATAAATGATACATCTGTCTCTCCCAGCTCACCAAAATAAATACAACCTGCTGGCAAAAGCCAGTCCCAAAGTAAAAGTACAATCGTCTGAGGAAACACGGGTACACCAACAGTCCAGCTAACACGCTCATCCTGCCTCAAAGTCTATCTACTCAGCCGTCCTCTCTCCTCGACCCATCGCTGAAAACCCAGCAGCACCTGCAGAAGACACTGCAAAACAAGGGAGAAGAAAAAGAGGAAAGAAGAATGGGGGTGAGACTACCAGTAAACCAGTAGCCTCCCCTAGTGGGTAAAACCTCAAACCCTGACACACCCACTAGGTCTACCAGAGGCAAAAGGAAAGAAGTGCGGTAAGCAATGATGACTGCTGAAAACAGGAAACTACCACTACTATGCCTCTAATATGCCAAGCTAAAGGGATAGCTAAAAGTATGCATCAGAATAGGAATGCCTGCCTGGGTAGTACAACCTAGTCACCGGCGAACACCGGTACTGCCCACTGTGCCTACTAACTCCCAACTCAGCTACGGGGTGCAGACCGGCTCCTGACCGGCACGGTCCCATCTCGAGGGCGACAGACCGGCTCCTGACCGGCACGGTCCCGCCCCAAAGGCAACAGACCGGCTCCTGACCGGCACGGTCACAAAATACACACTCCGGAGTGGCACTCGAGGGGAGCGACCCACACGAGCATAGTGCCTCAGTGATAAGTATCAAGTCAGCAGAACTGGATCATGACTCTGATCAAAGTGGGAAAACCCGTCTACTAAAAGGAGACCCGATCTCAAAGATGATGCAAGATAGACAAATAGTGGGAAACTCCATCCACTAGAGACCTGATACCCAATCTGATGCATAAGCAACCTCCGGTCAACCGCCCAAGGTCCGCGGTTGCCGCAATACCCTGCCATCAAGCCTGCCTGTCCCAAAATCCAAGGTCCATAATCCGGTAGAACCATCGATATCCGGTCAACCGCCTACTGTCCGCGGTTGCCGCAATAACCCCCAAGTCCGACATCAAGTACACCCTGTCTCCGACCCCAAGGTCCCAGCTACACTATCCCAAACCCCCGCTCAAACCCGAGCAACATGACTCGAAAGTCTAAATAAGAAGGAGAAAGAAAGCAATCATGGTTTCTCCTAAGTCAAATCCCAATATAATAGTGTAGCAATAAAAGATGGCCTATCTAGATGTCCATACAAGCATGCAAGTGTTCTCAAGGAAATATAATTAAAGGCATTAATCATTAACAGTATCCACCTACGCATGTCGTCTACCCTCAAGTAGTACCATCAACAGGATAATCAAATAGTCCAACATAAATATTCCATTCCACATGCAAGGTTAACCGCTATCAAAGCAACCCTATTCCCACACCGGCATGCATGAACCCAACCCCAATCATGATTAATCAAGATGTCCAATAAAGGGGATCACTCTAATATTCCTAGTGAGCATGTCAAAATAGAGGCAAGAAACAACCGCCCACTTCGAGCGCTAAATCCTGATCCCAACAGCGAAGTCCGCGCCCGGTCTCAACGATCACCACGGTACTGCGAGATCTGCTCGAGAAATTCCAGGAAAAATACCGTCACGATCCTCGCGACGAACCGGTCGAAACGAGTACCTTCGGAGAAAATTCAGGAAATTCCAAGAAAATTCAGGGAGACTCCTTGCGATGCGTAGAAGCAAATCCCCTTTTGAATCACCCCAATCCGATGCCCGGTTGCGGAGATATCGCCGAAATACCGAACCGCTGTCACGAATCCAACGGCGCAAAAATCGTGAAAATAGGAGGTCGGGGTGAGTCGGGGGAGCCTGAACACTGAAATGCGACGAATCGGGTTGCCGGAGAATGATCGTCGCGCCGCGCCGGAAAAATCTCAAACCTCGGGATCCGAGCCTCCTAAATTCCTCAAACTTGACAGGAGTGTTCCTCTCTTCTTGATGAAGATTTCATCTTCTCACCTCTCGGGAAGATGAAGCCTCTAAGATGGTGAAAATGCCCTTGAATGAGCCTCGGATGGAGATAATAGGAAAAACCAGAAAATCTTTTCAAATAATTCCCACTGTGTCCCGCCGAACACGAAACAGCAATCGCAGCCACTGGAAACGCGCCACGTGGCACCGACCGGCCTGACCGAGCGCCCAGACGCGCCAGCTGCCCCCTGCCCGCACAGTTGACCGACCAATAGGATACTGCCACGTGTCAACGCCACTGTCTGCTGCACCCGGTGCACGAGATCCTGTGAACCGAACGAATAAAAACCTGCCACGTGTCCAAGCCCGGTGCACCATAAACCATGAGCCATCCTGAATACTCTGTAGACCAAATGCCGTGAGCCGACCTATCATATGATGCCACGTGTCCTCCCTGTCGGTCCACTGTGCACCCGAAGAATTCCGTGGACCGCGCCGTATGAACCATCCAACCACAGGCCGCCACGTGGCACCGCCCTGGTGCACGCCCGCGCTGTGGACCGCGCGCCTGCCCCGCGCTGCCCGCGCCCTGCCCGCGCCGCGCGCTGCCGCTGTGCCGCCTGCCCGAGGCTGCGCCGCCGCCCGCCGACGCTGCCCGCCGCCGCCGCCGCCGCCGCCGGTGATCGCCGGAATTACTGTTCCGGCGATGAACAGTACCCGAAGCTCAAAAAATCAAGTAGGTAGTCCATTTGAAGCGTTTTCGCGCGCTGAATCCGAATTTGACGTCCGTTTCGCCAAATTCTCACCCTAAAAATTGCCGAATGCCCCCGGAAAGGTATTCTTAGTCCAAATTTCGCGCTGAGCCCAATCTGAATATCCGTTTTGCCCGAGAACACTTCCAGAGATCCGACGGAGTCACCCGATCACCCACGTGATCCATTTAAGTCCGAAGTCCAACACTAGTGTCCAATCGTGCCCCAAACACTTCCAACACACCGCGTCGGCCTCCAATAGCCACCCCAACGCACTGCAACAGCTCTGCGGAGATCCAGGTCATCACATGCTGTCTTTATAGTAGTTCTCACCCCCACTCTTTTTCCTTTTCTTTTTTCCCTTTGTTTTGCAGAGTCCTCTGCAGGAGCTGCGGGACCCTCTTCCCAAGACCGAGGTAAGAGGATCGTTGACTAGTTAGCTGCTTCCCTGATTCAGAGTTCAGTAGATTTTGATGTATCCCCTGTACACTCAACGGTTGTATTTTCTTTTATTTTTGGGTCTGGCTTCGACCAGCTGGATGTATTTTATTTTGTGAGCTGGGAGAGACACATGTATATTTATGAGAGCTATGTTGTACTTTCTTTTCCAGTTTTTGTCTGAGATATACTAGTTTTAGTTTAGCTCTGTTTTTATGCTCCTTTATTATATCTCTATATCTGAGCAGGTTACCAGCGCTTCGTGTACACGGAAAATTCCGTGTGCACGGCGGATCTGTGGACGAGCTCGGGTTCTGGTTTACACCCGGGGCGTGACAGATTAAGTTGATATCAGAGCTTAGGGATAGGTCAGTTGGGACTTAGGAAACCCTAGGCTTTTGGCAGACCCTAGGACGGCAGGGCGTGAGTGGCGTGATATTTTGCGAAAGTCGGCAATTTATTATTAAACTCTTCCTGTGAGTGAAGAGGGACTGGCATATCCTATTTCTGGGGGACTATTATGTTGGCTGCAGACAACATAAGGTTACAAAAATGGGAGGATGACCGTGACTTTCGCTAGATTGAGTCGAGTGTGGTTTTGTTTACTGACCCGTGGTTTCTTGTGTGGCAGGATGCCTCCTAGACGGCAGATTCCTACCCGGGGGACTCCTACACCCCCGAAGGAGCCGGAGCAGTCCGGACCTTCAGAGATTAGTGAGCTGAGGGCCATGGTGGCCCAGTTGGCGGAGAGTCACCGCCGACAGGAGCAGAGGTTTGAGCAGTTGCTTGCTCAGGTTGGGGCACCTCCCCCTACTACTGTAGAGGCCCCTGTACCACCGGTTGTACCGCCGGCTATTCCACCAGTCCCTACGGCACCGTCGTCGAGCAGTGGGGCCCAGGGGATGTTCAGGCCATTGACCCCAGCGGAGAAGCAGGAGTTTGCTGACAAACTCACGCAGTTTTGTCAGCGAGGACCGCCTAGGTTTTCAGGGCGGAGCACACACCCGTGGGAGATAGGATCGTGGCTGGCAGCAATGGAGAAGTTATTTCGGGACTTCTTCATTGACCATAGATACAGAGTGCATATGGCAGTACACTGTCTAGAGGAGGATGCAGATGCCTGGTGGCATCGGGTTGAGCCTTTGGAGTTTCAGATTACCCGACAACTACCTTGGTCAGAGTTTCGGCGGATGATTCTGGACACTTATTTCTCCACGAGCGTGAAGAAAAAGTTTGAAGATGATCTGAAGAACCTCCAGCAGGGTGACCGGGCAATATGGGACTACTTTCAGGAGTTCACGCAGTTGCTCAACTGTGTACCCTATGTTGCTAGGGATGGGCTGCACCAGGTGGAGCTTTTTGAGACGGGTCTACGCCCAGAGATTTATACCTTGGTGCATGCCCAGAGGCTTCAGACCTTATCAGAGGCAGTGGATCATGCACAGTGGGTCGAGAGGGGAGACCACGTTGTCACTAGACGTGGAGGCTCGGTCGCTCAGAGTTCTGAGAGGAAGCGACCAGCGCCAGAGGATGGGGGACAGGCCAGTTCCTGGAGGCCGCCCCGACCGCCACTGCCTCAGTTTACGGGCCGTGGGCGTTCGGAGCGGCGAGGGCCTTGGGGATCCCAAAGGCCCCCGCAGCATCAGCAGCAGCCCCAGCGACAGCAGCAGCAGCACTCGCAGCAGCAGAGGTCGCAGTCGCGACAGCAGGGGTCACAGCGGCAGAGGCAGCAACAGCAGCAGTCGAGGCCGCCCTGGTCTACAATTGGGTGTGTCTTCTGCAGGGGTCAGCACCCCTCTGATACTTGTGATTTGAGGCACGGTCGCTGTTTCAGGTGCGGGCAGTCAGGTCATCTGCGAGCTACTTGCCCTTTTTCGACATCGTCGGCTCCTTCCTCAGCATCAGTCCCTTCGGTGCCCCAGCAGCGACCTTATGCTCCAGCGAGCAGGGCTCCTTCCTCCCACCCTGCAGACTACAGACTTCCAGCTCAGAGCGGGCGAGTCTATGCCGCCCAGGTAGAGGACTCCGCAGCAGCCGACCACGTGGTGGCAGGTATCACTTTACTTTTTGGTACTAGAGCTCGCACTTTATTTGATACCGGTGCATCACATTCTTTTATCAGTAGATCATTTGCATCATCCCATGGACTAGAGTTAGGTCGGTTGCCACATGCATTAGTGGTACAGATTCCCGAGCATACTTTGCATGTAGAGGAGTGTTGCTGGTCTTGTCCGGTACAGGTTGAGTCTTGGATTTTGCCTGCGGACCTGATGGTCCTTAGCTAGCTGCGAGATTTCGACATAGTGCTTGGGATGGATTGGCTGGCTCGCTATTTCGCGACGATTGATTGCGCCGTGAGGACTGTGACTTTTAGCGAGCCAGGCCAGGAGGTGTTTGTTTATAGGGGGTGTCAGAGTGCTTTCTTTACCTCAGTAGTTTCGACTTCTCGGGCGAGGCAGATGATGCGCAGTGGATGCATGGCCTTTTTGGGTTGTGTGGTTAAGGAGCCTACGGCGGCACCGGGACTCGTGGATATTCCTATTGTCCACGAGTTCCCGGATGTGTTTCCACCGGAGTTGACTAGTATGCCGCCGGATAGGGAGATCGAGTTTTTGATTGACGTAGTCCGAGGAACTGCGCCAATCTCTAAGGCTCCTTACCGTATGGCACCGGCTGAGCTGCGAGAATTAAAGGCGCAACTTCAGGATTTAATGGATAAAGGTTTTGTGAGACCAAGTGTATCGCCTTGGGGAGCGTCGGTGCTATTTGTGAAGAAGAAGGATGGATCACTTCGACTGTGTGTTGATTACCGAGAGCTGAATAAAGTGACCATCAAGAACAAGTACCCTTTGCCGCGCATTGATGACCTATTTGATCAGCTGCAAGGGTCTTGTGTCTTCTCCAAGATTGACTTACAGTCTGGTTACCACCAATTGAAGGTGAAGGCCGAGGACATTCCGAAGACGGCATTCAGGATGCGGTACGGGCATTATGAGTTCACCGTCATGCCTTTTGGATTGACAAATGCCCCTGCTGCTTTTATGGATTTAATGAATAGGATCTTTCGACCATACCTGGATCGGTTCGTTGTGGTATTTATTGATGATATCCTGATCTATTTCCGGAGTGATGTGGAGCACGAGGAGCACCTGAGGATTGTGCTGCAACTTTTCAGAGAAAGGAAGTTGTATGCCAAATTATCTAAGTGCGAATTTTGGCTTCGGGAGGTTGTCTTTTTGGGACATGTGATCTCCGCCGCAGGAGTAGCTGTAGACCCGGCGAAGATTGAGGCAGTCCGGGATTGGCCCCGACCGACGACGATATCTGAGGTTCGCAGTTTTATGGGCCTAGCCGGATATTACCGTCGGTTTGTGGAAGGTTTTGCGAGGCTTTCCACACCCCTCACTCGCCTGACTCGTAAAGGGATTAAGTTTATTTGGAGTGAGGATTGCCAGAGGAGCTTTGAGGAATTAAAGAACAGATTGATGTCGGCTCCTATCCTTTCCCTCCCTGTTATGGGGAAAGGATATGTGGTCTACACTGATGCATCGCACAGTGGTCTTGGTTGCGTGCTGATGCAGGAGGGTAGGGTAATCGCTTATGCCTCTCGGCAACTGAAGGATTATGAAAAGAATTACCCTACCCATGACTTGGAGCTAGCTGCCGTGATTTTCGCATTAAAGTTGTGGCGCCATTACCTGTATGGGGAGCACTGTGAGATTTATACCGACCACAAGAGCCTGAAATACCTGTTTACACAGAAGGAGCTCAACCTGAGGCAACGCAGATGGTTAGAATTGTTAAAGGACTATGACGTGGATATACTCTACCATCCTGGCAAGGCCAACGTGGTTGCTGATGCCCTGAGCAGGAGAGCAGTACAGAGCCTATCCTTGATGATCACCGATTAGGCACCATTACTTGAGCAGATGAGGCGGTTAGAGATCGAGGTTGTGTCCCCTGGGGTCTCTGCTAGACTTATGTCTCTAGTCGTGCAGCCCACTCTGTTGGACAGGATTCGAGAGAAACAGAGCAAGGACCCCCACTTGATGAGGATTCGAGAGCAGATTCAGACGGATTCGACAGGGGATTTCTCAGTTAATGCTTCGGGAGTACTGCGGTACAGGGACCGAGCTTGTGTGCCCATGGATACAGAGATTCGAGAGCAGATCTTGAGGGAGGCCCACTATACACCTTATACCATCCATCCTGGAGGGACTAAGATGTATAGGGACCTCAAGGCACAGTTTTGGTGGAACGGGATGAAAAGAGACATTGGGAGATTTGTGGCACATTGCTTAACTTGTCAGCAAGTAAAGGCTGAGCATCGTGTACCTGCTGGCAAGTTGCAGAGCCTCCCAATCCCTGAATGGAAATGGGAACATGTTACCATGGACTTTGTCACTGGGTTGCCGAGGGCACAGACTGGAGCAGACGTGATCTGGGTAGTCGTGGATAGACTCACCAAGTCCGCTCACTTCTTACCGGTACAGGTGACTTGGCCACTCGAGCGACTGACGCAGCTGTATTTAGACGAGGTGGTGAGATTGCATGGTGTACCTGCCTCCATTGTATCTGATCGAGATCCGAGGTTTGTTTCGCGCTTTTGGAGGAGCCTACCGGCCACTTTGGGGACACAGCTCAGTTTCAGCACGGCATTTCACCCACAGACAGACGGACAGTCAGAGCGGACTATACAGATTCTTGAGGACATGCTCCGGGCTTGCACGCTAGACTTTGGAGGAGGTTGGGTGCGACACTTATCACTGGCAGAGTTTGCGTACAACAATAGCTTTCAAGCGAGCATTCAGATGGCTCCGTTTGAAGCATTGTATGGACGCAAGTGTCGTTCTCCACTTTATTGAAGCGATGTGGGTGAAAGGCGGACCTTGGGGCCGGAGTTGCTTCGAGAGGCAGAGGATAAAGTCAGGATAGTCAGGCAGCATCTTCAGACAGCTCAGACCAGACAGAGGAGCTACGCAAATGTGCGGAGGCGAGACCTTGAGTTTATGGTTGGAGATCATGTCTTTTTGAAAGTCTCGCCTTCAAAAGGAATCCGGAGATTTGGGATTCGTGGGAAACTGAGCCCTCGTTATATTGGACCTTTCGAGATATTGGAGCGTGTAGGGCCGGTTGCCTACAGGCTTGCACTTCCTCCCAGGCTTGCCGGTGTTCACGATGTATTTCATGTATCGACTTTGAGGAGGTATGTTCATGACCCGTCACACATCATCGATTTCACCCCACTGGAGATCGCTGAGGACTTGAGCTATGTTGAGCGGCCGTTGAGGATCTTGGACCGTGAGGTTAGGGAGTTGCGCAGTCGGGCCATCCCTAACGTGAAGATCCTCTAGAGCAGTTATGATGAGCGCGAGGCTACTTGGGAGCTGGAGTCAGCGATGATGGATGCTTACCCCCACTTGTTCGAGGCCCCAGCTTGAGGTATGGCTTTTGTTTCGAGGACGAAACTTTTTCTTGTGGGGGAGGATGTAGTGTTCTGGATTCCCCATGCAGCTTTTTCGTTGAATCCACTGTGTAGAACACCTAGTGTTGGTGTGTCTGGCCCATGGTGCATCAAAGGGGTGCCACAGATGGACCCTGTGTGACATTTTCAGCTGATTTGGCCTTCGGCTGTGTTTGTCGAATTTTAGAAAAGGAATTGGGCCAAACAGAGTTCGGATTTGGATTCAGCGCGGAAAAACGCTTGAAAACGGCTATTTGCTTGTTAAATTTGGAGTCCGGATGACCAAAAACGGGCTTCCGGAAGTTTTCGGAGAAATTCGGTGCATGGGGGTGAACCGTGGACCGGCCAGAGCCACGTGGCAGCCCATTATTGGGCGGCTCACGTCGCTCGGTCCACGGGAAGGCGCGGCCGGTGCATGGACCGTGCGGCGGGCCACGTGGCGTGCGCTAAGTGGCTGGCTCACGTGGCGCGGTTCAGCGAGCGCGCGCGGCTTCGGTGGACCGGGCGTATGACACGTGGCGGCACGGTATTCGCGGGCTCACGAAAGCACGGTCCACGAGAGCACGGTGTGGCGCCTCGGGGCGCGTGCCAGCACAGGGCGCCAGTGCGGCTGGTCGGGCGCACATGGGCCGCACTCGAGTGCGGGCCACGTGTCGGCCCGCCAGAGGCAGGGCGCATGCACCGCCTCCAGCGAGCCCTGCCACGCGGCAGGCGCCCAGCTGCCCCGCACAGGTGTTTGCTCTGCGGGGGACACGTGGCGGCACCTCAGGATTTCGGGCGCGTCGGACGGGGAGCGTGCGACCTGCTTGGCGGATTCGGGCGCCCGAAAGTTGCGCCCGAATCCGACCCAAAGCAGGTTGCGGGCTGGGCTATAAATAGTGACTTTAGGGGGGACCTTTAGCTCTTTTCTGAGCGGATTTTTTACAGTGAGTTCTTAAGGAGATTTCTTCCTCCACCTGAGAGTAATTTAGATGAGCTTCCCTGGGATTTTTAGGAGCGCGTTTTTTGAGGTTTGCTATTTTACGGCGCGGCGCGACGCTTGTTCACCGACAACCCGTTTCGTCCCCTCGCAGTGTTTAGGCTCCCCCAGCTCATCCCGACCTCCGTTTCAAGTGATTCTTGCGCCGTTGGACTCTTGATAGGTAGGGCTTCGATTTTGGTGTTTGAGTTTTCCCTAGTTTTCATGTGGATTTTGAGTTTCCCGAGCTTCTTTGTGACCCATTTTTCTTTGCGGAGTTTTTGGACAGCACCCGATTGTTTTAGCTGTAACTTCGCGCTCAGGCAACGGATCGAGGTGATTTAAAAGGCATTTTTCATCTACATCTCGCAACGAATCTCCTCGAATTTTTTCAGATTTTTCTGGATATTTTACGAAGGTGAAAATCTCCTTTCTCTGTAGATCTTTGGCACAGAATTTCTGTACAGTTTTTATTGGGATGTTTCCCTTGCCGAATTTGTATCTCAGCGTAGGAAGCTCGGTTTTGGTCGTGCATGGACTCGTTTCGACCGGTTCGTTGCAAGGATCGCGACGGTATTTTTCTTGGAATTTTCTGAGCACCCTTCACAGGTGAATATGGAGAAACTTTGGATTGACAGTTTTGGACAGATTTTCATGATCATTGAAAGCTTAAATTGTGTATATTCTTTTGGGGAATTTTTCACAGTGTTGAGGTGAGCTTTTGGATCGAGCACGGGTTTCACATTTGGGACAAGGATTTTAGCGCTCGAGGTGGGTACCGTTGTTAACCTCCTACTTGTGATAACCCACTAGGCATATTGGGGCTAGTCCTATGTAATGTTGCTAGTATACTAGTGGAATGAATATAGCATGCTTAATTGGAAGAAATGGACTTGTGGTTGATACTTGCATCTTTAGAAGACTAGGTACTAATAAATGGTAATTCTTACAAATGTTAAGTTGATTAGAATCCCTGGGAACAATTGCTTAAACCTTTTAGTAATAATTGGCTAAAACCATATCATGCTTTATGTATAATTGGGAGACTTATGCAGGTGTATAAATTAGCTTATGGCACGTTAGTACTTCTGATATTTAAACAAAGGCATACTGTAATTCTTGTAAGAATTGGAACACTGAAATTATCTTGCTAAGTAAAGGACTTTTGCATGCTTGAATGGTCACCTAGTTAGGCCACCTTTTTCTGCTACACTATCATGCTGGAATTGACTTAGTAGAAACCATGTTTTTTATTCTTTCTCCTGTTGTCTAGTCTTAGGGGATTGTGTGCTCAGGTTAGAGCAGGGACCGGGATAGTGTAGGTAGTTATTGGGATTTGGGACAGGCAGGTTTGAGGCCAGGGTATTTGCGGCAACCGCGAATTTCGGGCGGTTGACCGGATTGTTATTAATGCATCAGATTTGGGGATAGTGGATCGGGACTTCTTTAGTGGAAGGGTTCTTCCTACTTAGTTAGAGTCTTGATTCAGTCCTACTATATCAGGTTACTTATGATGACTTATTTCACTCGTGAGGGTCGCTCCCCTCGAGTGCCACTCCGGAGTGTGCGTGCTTGTGACCGTGCCGGTCAGGAGCCGGTCTGTTGCCTTTGGGATGGGACCGTGTCGGTCAGGAACCGGTCTGCACCCCGCAGCTGAGTTGTGAGTTAGTAGGCATAGTAGGCAGTACCGATGCTCACTGGTGGTTAGTTTGGGTTACCCAGGCAGGCATATGTATATTCTGATGCATACATTTAGCTATCTTTTTAGCTGGGCATGTAGAGGCGTATTAGTGGTAGTTTTTATCAGTAGTTATACTCATAGTTTACCACCTTTATTCTTTTCGCCTCTGGTAGTCCTAGTGGGCATGTCTGAGTTGAGATTTACCCACTAGGGGAGGCTACTGTCTTTATAGTAGTTCTCACCCCCACTCTTTTTTCTTTTCTTTTTCTCCTTTGTTTTGCAGAGTCCTCTGCAGGAGCTGCGGGACCCTCTTCCCAGGACCGAGGTAAGAGGATCATTGACTAGTTAGCTACTTTCCTGATTCAGAGTTCAGTAGATTTTGATGTATCCCCTGTACACTCAGACGGTTGTATTTTCTTTTATTTTTGGGTCTGGCTTCGGCCAGCTGGATGTATTTTATTTTGTGAGCAGGAAGAGACACATGTATATTTATGAGAGCTATGTTGTACTTTCTTTTTTAATTTTTGTCTGAGATGTACTAGTTTTAATTTAGCTCTGTTTTTATGCTCCTTTATTATATCTCTATATCTGAGCAGGTTACCAGTGCTTCGTGTACACGGGAAATTCCGTGTGCACGGCGGATCTGTGGATGAGCTCAGGTTCTGGTTTACACCCGGGGCGTGACATGTGGTATACTAACGGTAACGATTTTTATTGTTCTGATAGTGATTGGGCTGGTTCGGTAGATGATCAACGAAGCACGAGCGGGTTCGTCTTCAATTTTGGTGCAGGAGCAATATGTTGGTCTTCCAAAAAATAGCAGTCGACGGCTCTATCATCTTCTGAAGCCGAATACGTAGCAGTTACGACTGCTACATGTCAAGCAATCTGGATGCGACGAATCTTAACAGATTTGAAGTACGAGCAAAAAGATCCAACTGTAATTTATTGCGATAATCAATCGATTATCGCAATGGCGAAAAATCCAGTTCATCACAGCCGAACCAAACACATCGAACTGCGACATCATTTTATTCGTGAACAGATCGCTAACGGTCAAGTCGAGTTGATACACTGCTCTACCTAAGAACAGATGGCCGATATTTTTACAAAGTCGCTACCATTGAAAAAATTCATTTTTTGCCGAGAGAAGATCGGTGTGAAGAACATTAGCATTATGGGGGAGTGCTAGAGATAATGCTAATTAATTAGAATTAGATTATCTAAGATATTTGGTTGTTTAAATTTTGATAAAGATAAATCTAATTAGATAGAATATCTAATTGGAATATAATTTTGTATAATAATCTATAAATAGATAGGTCGGGCTATTATGATTGTTAATGAAGCCGGAGTCACCTTAATTAATTAGTGAGGCCAAAAAAAGACGTGAGGACATGAAGTTATTTTTTTAATAAAGGCAGGTTTAGTTTGCTTCCACCAAAACATACCAGATTTTTTATTATTTGTCTTTCTCTCTTCTCTTTTCCATTCTATTTTTGTGGAGATTCCTATATACCATAACAAGTATATAGAAAATATTTGGAGGCCCATCACCGTAACAGAAGGGATGTAGCCGGTTAATCTCCCCGGCGACGCGCGGCAGCGGCTCCACTTCCACGAAGCTCCTAGGATGCAGAGGAAGTCGCCAACAAGCTTTTGGAGAGGTTGGGTTACCAGAGGTGTGGGTGCTCGCAACCTTCACCCAAGCTCGGCCAAATCAAGGGTGGAGTGGCTCCTCGGCAACCCCAGACCTTTCTCGCCGATTTCCATGCCTTCCGTGGTTTGAGAGGAGCACGAGGAGTCAGTTAAACCCCTCATATCCCCCCATAGGCTAGCCCAAGAGTCACCCGAAATAAGTATGATTTTACACAAATCGCGGTTTGGTCCTTGCATGTTTAACCTCCAGCCACTAGATCCCTACTGTAGGTCACAATTGCACCCAACACCCTCTCCAAGAAATCTCATTCAATTTGGTACATGAAATATTAGCCTTTTTGCAAAAATATCCACTTTTTCAGTGTATTTCACGCTTTTCGAGGCACTCGAGTCGTCGAAACTGAAAACGGACTTCTCCACGACGTCCGGCTCGTCGAGACCTTTTAGATAGTGCATTTTGCTTGTTTGATTCAGTGCTCGAATAAATTCTCGGGCCATAAAGTTCTATGAGGTATACTGCATTGCACGTATTTCGGTGCACCAGAGTCGCCAAACGTGAATTCTGTCAGTGCCATTGCGTTCAAAGCATCAAAATTAGCCAGAATCGACTACTCATACTGCTAGGTTCGGATCGCAGACAGTGAATCGGTCGTCGGTTAATCGAGAGGGGAACGAAAATCCAGGTTACTATTCACAACTTAAGTTGTGGGCCCCGCAACTTCTTCCCCGATTTGCGGAAGATCCGACCGTCTAATCGAAAACATATGAATATCAATCTTTCTTATTTCGACGAGACGGTCGGTGATCTCAGATTTTCGAGATCAGGCTCCGATCAAAAGTCGGTATTTTCGGGCCACAATTGTACTACTAATAATCCATTTTTGCCATTTAAATAATTCAGAAAATTATTTAAACTTAGATTTTGGATTTCAAAAATCACGGTTACTACAGACATCCACATCAGGCTCAAGCTCACTCACAAGTATCAGGCGATGTGAGACTCGTCTCGCTAGCCTTAGTCGACCTTATGGGGAGTTGCACTCCACCCACAACGGTCATTAGTCGGGGAGCCGCACTCTACCCGCTATTTAACCTTGGCTCAGTCGAGACTCATCTCACATTTTCGGTTAGTGATTGGCTCTGATACCAACTGTGACGGCCCAACTTCCCAAGGGGTCACCCATCTAGAACTACTCTAGCTCTAGCACACTTAACCCTCTTAACCTCTTGGATCTAGCAACCACCTAAAATGCTATAGCCAGGTTAAGAGATTTACTCCTATTATATCATTTATATATATGCTTAATCCAAATTCCGAGGGTGTCTGTCACGCCCCGAGTGTAAACCAGAACTGGAGTTCGACAACAGATCCACCGTATACGCAGTAATTTCTACATATACGAAGCGATACAACAACTCAGGTAACAGGATGATATATACAGGAGTGAGTAAAGCCCAAAAAGTGGTATAAAGCGAGGAAATAAATCACGGACTAAACTGTATATAAATAAACACATCTCCAAAGCCAACTCCAAGATGCAAGTCTGAAAACTGTGGGTTATAGGATCCAAGGATCTAAATAGGAAAAAAACCATCTAGAGGGGGGTGAATAGGTGTAAACAATAAAGCTCAAAAATCTTTGCGTAAAAATAACCCAATGCGGAAAATAAAAAATTATACGCAAGATTTACATGAAAAACTCTATCACAGGAGTAAAAAACCACGGGACCGATCACACAAAAAATCCACTAAGATTAAAACACGTACAATGTGATATAACGCAACACTACGACTCAACCTTTTTCATACGCTCCGAGTAGATCTTCTCGGCAGTTTTCAACACGCCTCGATCACACGATTTGCGCCCAACTTCGAATCCATGAAGTTCAACGTCCACGACGTCTAACCGAATCCACGGTCGTCACCAATGTAGCACGAGTCAATCACACGAACACGCCTAACTTCAAATCCACGATGTCGATAGGCACCTTGAATCACAAGGCCACGCGAATCCACGTGCCGATATTCCTTTCGAAAATCGTTGTTTGTTTATTGGTGGTGATGATTTTGAATACTTAGATAATCATAGATAGACAAGAAAACACCATCTAAGTATTCATCAACTTAGTCAAGACGCGAATCCCTCTTCGTTGACTCATTCTCCCATCGGCTGATGTCTTTAGCCGATGATAAATGCCACGTGTCACTCTTTTAAATGGCGAAAATTTTGATCTCAACAGAGTGCAATTTTGTGCTCCAACAAAAATCAGGAACTGTTAACTGAGTGGCTGATGCTTTATGTCGGCAGACCAGAGTCCTTACCACTTTGAGGGTTCAGGTTGTTGGCTTCAATACTTTAAAGGATCTGTATACAGAAGAACTGTAATTTGGCAAGATGTTTACTAAATCTGAGTCCAGTAAATCAGTAGAATTTCAAATTCGAGATGGGTTTCTATTTAAAGGTGTGCAATTGTGTATTCTCGATTATTCGTTGCGTGAGAAAATTATCAAGGAGTTACATATTGAGGGGCATTTTGGTCGGGATAAATTGTTGGCACTAGTTTCAAGCAACTATTACTAGTTGAAGATGAAGCGAGACATCGGTAGATTTGTCAACCGATGCCATGTATGCCATGTGTCAAAAGGAGTTGCAACGAATGCAAGGTTGTGTACTCCTTTCCTGTCACGCCCCTTGTTGGGTTTAGGTTAATAAGGATCTAATAGGGGAAAAAACACCTAGAGGGGGGTGAATAGGTGTAAACAATAAACACTCAAAAAATCATTGTGCGATAAAACCCAATGCGGAAAAATAAAAGAACACACAAGATTTTTACGTGGAAAAACTCCAAACCGGAGTAAAAAACCACGGGACCGATAACACGGCGAAATCCACTAGAATTAACACACGTACAAGGTGATATAACGTACTCACAGACGACTCAACCTTTTACCATACGCCCCTAGTAGATCTTCTCCGCTCGCTCCACGACGCTTCTCGAATCCACGATCTGCGCCCAACGCTGAATCCACAGCGTCCAACGTCGAGTCCACGACGTCCAACCGAATCCACGGTCTTCACCCAATGGCACGCTTCGAATCCACGAACGCACCTCGCTCCGAATCCACGAGAGCGATAACACCTTGAATCCACAAGGCCACGCGAGTCCACGCGCCGATTTTGGGGTAAATCGTTGTTTGTTTGGGTGGTGATGATCCGCCGAATACTTAGATTAAAGATAGATCGGAAATACCATCTAAGTATTCATTAGTTTGATTCAACTCAAGATATGAGTATGAAAACCTAGAATCAAACTAATCAATATAGATGAAGAACCATTAAATAGATCTAATGATTTCCGTTCTTCTCTATATATGTGGATTTTTCTTTTCGGCTATCTTTTCTCAATCAGCCGTTCTATTGCGGATGCCCTAGAAATGAAATGGAAGGGCTATTTATAGGTTAGAAACCCTAGGAAGAATATTCGGATCAAAAACAAACTTTTCTGGAAAGTTTTACCGACGGCGATCCGGATTGCAAAGCCACGATCCGGATTGCAGAAGCACAAAGACGGTTTCCAGAAAATTGCTGTTCGGGATCCGGATCGAAAGCCACGATCCGGATCGTTCATACAGTTTTACCAGAAAAACATGTTCGGGATCCGGATTGCAATTCCTGATCCGGATCGAAGAAGCAAACAGGTAAAACTAGTGTTCGGGATCCGGATCAGAGATGCTGCGATCCGGATTGAACCAGTGTATGAACAAACACCTTTCGGGATCCGGATTGAAAGCCACGATCCGGATCCTGAACATGTCCCATGTCCAGTTTTTGATGAATAAGCAATTAAAACCTCTTCCAGGTGTTTCTACACTATAAGAAGTATTCGGATCATCAAAATTATTTAGTTAAACGTACCTGATCCTTTTGAATTCTTCTTTCTTGAGATTGAGGTATACGATCCAAAGTTTCTTCATCTTCAATCTTCAAGACTTAATACATTCACGAAATACGCCAACTCAAATTCCGTAACAATCTCCCCCTTTGGCGGTTTCGTGACAAAACACAAATCCACAAAGAAAATTCAAAAAGATATTTTTGTTGCTATCACCATACAACAAAAATTTACAAAAGAGTTCCAGAAATTAAAAACATGAGATAAACTCCTAGAACAGACTCTAGACTTAGACATCTGTAATCTCTGCACACAGAAAACATTCTTGACAAACAAATTGGTTAGATACCTCAAGAATTGAAGCATACAAAACCAAATACAGAGATAGAGTTTAGTCTCATCATGACATTTGAAAAATTCAGATATGTAAGAAAATCATAGTTAAAACCAACATATCTTCTAAGCAGTCGAAAACCAAATGTCAAAGTATGTTAGTCCAACATCAACTTGTTAGTCATATTACATGCCCAAATAGTTAGTCGAATAGTTAGTATAGAAGCATGTCACAAATCACAAAAGAAAACCAAAGTTGAGTTGGAGTGGTTCATACTTACCTTGATATCATCGATATTCACAATCATTGTTCACATCATTCATTGTTCAGAGTTCTTTCTAACTCTCTCACTCTCTCCCCCTTTTTGTCACAAAACAAAGCCAAAACGTAGCATGAGCTACAATATGTAAGGAGAGTAACAAAAAAATAGAGTTCTAAAAGTATGCACAAACTGAGAACTAAACTAAAAGTATCAATAACAACTAAGTCCTGAAAACTAAGAATCAAGAGTTACGAACTGCAAAAGAGTAAGATCATAGAGAAAGTGATCAGAAGGTGCTGCTCAGTCTGAAGAATCTGAACTAGTACAACTCAGCTTGCTCAAAACCCCTTTAAGCAAATTCTTAAGATTTGAGTACTTTTTCTTGATCTTCTTGTGTTCAGAGGAAATCTGCTGTATTTCTCTCGATATTCTCTCTTGTGTAGCAGAGAGTCTTTTATGTTCCTGACGAATCGATTCCAAAACCTCTGTATCAGTTGTCCGTGTCTTTGATGGGCGCCGTGTAGATGCAGATGGTACATCCGGTCCCGCAACCCATGGAGATTCAGTTTGCAGAATTCCAGAAAGTGAGCGAGCTCTTGTAAGAGGCCCACTATGATAACTTTCACTTCTTTGGACATTCTTACGTCTTGTATATTGCTTAGTTGTTGATGCAGATTTCATAAGCCTTTTGCCTTTGACAGATGTTCTGTTTTCCTCATCAATCTTCCGTTGAACATCTTTGAAGAATTCATCCCATTCTTCCGAATCGTAATCCGAGCTGTCCTCCTTGCCTTCGGTTGTCTTGTCTCGAGTTGAGACATCCGGTTCCTCTTTAACAGACGTACTCGTGTGCATCATCGTAACCAGTAGCAAGATTAACCAGGAGAATGCCATTGGTGTGAGTGCTCTGAATTCAAGAGGTACTCTGTGCAAAAAAACTCAAGAACACATGAAAAAATCGTCAATTTTGAAAAATTTGAAAACGTTGTACCTAGACAATCATAATCATATTGAGAAGCCAAGAATCAAATTAGTTTTCCAAAAAGAATTTTAAAAATAGATCAATCCCATGATTTACAGAAATTCCTCTTTTATGCCCTAAAACTGAATTTTCAGAAATCGAAGCCTAAAAACTCGTTAATCAAGTAGAATCCCAGCATAAAAGCAAAACTAATTGATCCAGAGTTCTTATTTCAAAAGAAATTTGATCAAAAACCAATCACAAACGAAAAAGATCCAAGATTTCAACTCACGTTTGGTGAAAAACCATAAAGACCGAGTTTTGATCATGAAAACTTACTTGAATCCGAAGAACTTTGAGTTTTGAAGCACCAAGAAGCAAGAAATCTAGAGAGAGAGACTCTAGAGGCTTGAAAACCAGAGATTAGGGTAAAGAAATCAAGAATCTGTATGTTTCTATATAAACCCTATCCGTGATCCGGATCGGCCGAGAATGTGATCCGGATCGGCTACCCGCAGGAAAAATCCTGCGTTCGGGATCCGGATCACTTGCCCCGATCCGGATCGGCTACACCTTTTTCTTCAGAAAAATTTAGAAAAACCAATAAAATCCAGAAAAAGTATGTAAGCACTTTACCATGTCAACTTTAAACAAATGGCATCGTTTCATGCAACAAGAAATAGATTATGCAAAATCTATCAAAAATATCCAAAAATGAAACGAAGATTTACGAAAGTTAAAACACTTAAAGTTGAACAACTTCAATTACATCTATCCTGATCCTATGTGTAATGTCTTTATCAAATCATCAATTTCAGTAAAGAAAATGAAGTACCAAGATCAATAGATGTTTGAAATCCCAGATAAGTTAAATAATATATCTAGACAATCTGTTGAAGGAGTGGCTCTTTGAGCATCTTTTAAAAAAATCCCACCTTATACCAACCATGAAATATGACTGAGTCAAATATTTCAATATGTATTTCATCAACATTTTCAAAACAAAGATTTGCTTTTCATTCATGGAGTATCTTTTTCTTTCATTTTCTCCATGTGGTGGTAGTTTTCACACTCCTCATTGGGATGTAACTCTTTCCACATCTTTTGAGCATTTCACATTTCATTGACTCCCCCTCAATTGGCTATCAATTATTCAATATATAAAGTATTCAACCAAACCATTGATCTCGAATTCATACTCGACTAAGCAATCAAATATGATAATGACTATACCAAGAGATCATTGAGAGAGAAATTGACTTTGATCACAGAAAGATGGTTTAATTAACGTAAATGATCATTGCAACATTGAAACATTATGACATCAAAAACATAATAAATTTCTAAATGCATAAAAGGATGCAATTAAAGTCAATTATGATATATGCTCAATTAGTGTGCTATGTACAGAACATAGACAAAGAACAAAACAAAAACAAAGAACAAAACAAAACCTAATTCTAAGCAAAGGTTTCAAAACGGTTATTTCCAAGAAAGCATGCCAATTGCTTTACGCAAATGAATAAAACGTTTTTGATCCAACGGTTTTGTTAAGATGTCGGCTAATTGATCCTCAGTTGAAATATATGACAGTTGAAGAATGTTTGATTCAACTAGCTCTCTAAGAAAATGATATCTAAGTTCAATATGTTTTGTTCTAGAGTGCAACACAGGGTTTTTAGAAATGTTAATGGCACTAGTGTTGTCACATAAAATGGTTACCGAAGATGTTGAAATCCGGAAATCGCTCAACACACTCTTCATCCAAATCAATTGGGTTGAACAACTTCCTGCTGAAATGTACTCCGCTTCGGCAGTCGAGAGTGCTATGCAGTTCTGCTTTTTACTGTGCCATGCGACAAGGCAGTGGCCGAGATAGAAGCATGCACCACTCGTGCTTTTCCGGTCATCCACCGATCCAGCCCAATCGGCATCTGAGTATCCAACAATATCCAAAGTCGTTCCCATAGGATACCAAATTCCGAAATTGATTGTACCTTTGATATACCGGATGATCCGTTTCACCGCTTTCAGGTGAACCTCCTTCGGTGCTGATTGATATCTCGCACAAATCCCAACACTGAAGGATATATCCGGGCGACTAGCCGTGAGATATAGTAGACTTCCAATCATACTGCGGTACAGTTTCTCGTCTACATTCTCACTTTGTGATTCACTTCCAAGTCCCTTATGGCTAGTTCCCATTGGAGTCGGAAAATCTTTAGAATTTTCAAGATCAAACTTTTTGACCAACTCCAGTGCATATTTGGATTGACACAAGTGAATTCCTTCATCGTTCTGCTTAACTTGTAATCCAAGAAAATAATTCAATTCGCCCATCATGGACATCTCAAATTCGCTTTCCATGGTCTCCGCGAATTTAGAAGCATCATTATCTCTCGTTGCTCCAAAAACAATGTCATCAACATAGATTTGAGCAACTATGAAATTGTTTTGATAATGCTTCACAAAGAGAGTCCTGTCAGCTCCCCCTCGAGTGTAGCCCTTTTCCAAAAGGTGCTTTGTCAACCTTTCGTACCATGCTCGCGGTGCTTGTTTCAGACCGTAAAGAGCCTTTTTCAATCGAAAAACATGGTTAGGTAGTTTATGATCCACAAAACCTTTCGGTTGAGCTACATAAACTTCCTCATTTAAAAATCCATTTAAAAAGGCGCTCTTAACGTCCATTTGAAATAATCTGATTTTGAAATGACAAGCGATCGCAAACAATATACGAATGGACTCGAGTCTAGCTACAGGGGCGAAGGTTTCATCAAAGTCTATACCTTCTACTTGAGAATAGCCTTGAGCAACTAACCTTGCTTTGTTCCTGATGATAGTACCTTCTTCGTTTTTCTTGTTCTTGAAGATCCATTTGGTACCTATCACATTGTGTTGCTTCGGAGGCTTCGTCAGTTCCCAGACTTTGTTTCGCTCAAATTGATGGAGCTCTTCCTGCATTGCTTTAATCCAATAATCATCTTGGAGAGCTTCATCAACATTCTTTGGTTCGATTTGTGATACATAGCATGCAAATCCGCAAACCAATTGTCTCCGTGTTCTAACTCCTTCTTGTGGATCTCCAATTATGTTCGATTCAGGGTGATCCTTGGAGATGCGTAACGTTTGAGGTAGAGGAGTAGGCGGAGGTACACGAGATGATTCCTGCACATCAGATGATCTTGAAGAACCGTTAGATGCATCAACATTATTATCGAAAGAATTGTTAGAAGAAGATGCATTAGCAGGTGTATCATCATCAAGAGAGATATCGAGGGTAGATTTTTCAGTTTCAAAGTGAAAAGCTTCATCTACCTTAACATTTATCGATTCTACGATCGTCTTAGATTCTAAGTTAAAAACTCGATATGCTCTACTGTTTGTAGAATAACCTAAGAAAATCCCTTCGTCACTTCGAGAGTCAAATTTTCCAAGATTTTCGCGATCACGCAAAATAAAACACCGACTCCCGAAAATGCGAAAATATTTGATATTAGGTTTTCTACAAAACCATAGTTCATATGGTGTATTAAAAGTCCCCGGGCGCAAATACACTCGATTGATAACATAGACAGCCGTGTTCACCGCTTCAGCCCAAAAATATAAAGGAAGGTTCCGGCTATGAAGCATAACACGAGCCATCTCCTGTACGACCCTGTTTTTGCGCTCGACTACACCATTTTGTTGAGGTGTGTAAGGTGCAGAGAATTCATGTTTAATGCCGTTAGAAGAGCAAAAATCAATGAATTTGGAATTTATGAATTCCCCACCTCTATCACTCCTAACTCGAGTAATCCTTTCATTCTTTTCAATCATAATACGATTGCAAATTTCGAGAAAAGAATCAAAAGTATCAGCTTTTTCTTTTAAAAAGGCTACCCAAGTATATCTAGAAAAGTCATCAACCAACAAAAAATATACCATTTACCTCCCAGAGATGGTTGACGAGTTGGCCCCATTAAGTCCATATGCAAAAGTTCCAAAGGCCGTTTTGTACCTATGTGGTTCAAATTCTTGTGTGCAGTCCTAGACTGTTTTCCCTTTTGGCAACCGCCACACACAAGGTTTTGTTCAAAAGAAAGTTTTGGAACCCCCTTGACCACATCTTTATTTGAAATTCTAGCAAGTTCCTTAAAGTTTATGTGACCTAGCCTTTCATGCCAAAGTGTTTCATTTTTCAAAGATGCTAGGTTACATTTTTCAGAAATCTTAGAAGGAACTACATAACAGTTGTTTTCTGATCTAACCCCCTTTAAAAAGAAAGCATGGTTCATGTCAGTTACAGTGCATTTATCAGATGAAAAATTAACTGAATAACCACTATCACACAGTTGACTTATGCTTATGAGGTTAGTCTTAAGGCCATGAACAAATAATACATTATCTAGAACCGGGCCATCTGGAATAGCTACCGTTCCCTTTCCAACAATTTTGGAAGACCGACCATCTCCGAAAACAACAAGTCCTCCGGAGTTTTTCTCAAATGTTTGAAAACAGTTTTTATCGCCGGTCATATGACGGGAACACCCGCTATCCAGGTACCAAGACGAACTATCATATGCATGCAAAGAAACATTGGTAGCAAGACAGGGAAAGATTTCACCTTTGCGCACCCAAACCTTTTTGGAGTGCGTCGGTAATGGTCGTGAAGTTGATTTCCTAGGTGAGAGCGTCTTGCTTGAAGAATTGCTGCTCCTTGATGATGTCGTCTTGAGCGGTGTACTACCAAGGCTCTTTTCCGTCAATTTGATTGGAGTTGTTTCCGAGGAATAGCCCTTTTGGTAGTCATTGCAAGATGTGCTTGAGGTGTGCGTTTGGCTTCCGTCTTGCAATTTCTTCTTATGTGCCCTGAAATGCCACAACGAAAACATACCTTGATTCTTGTCGATTCCGAGGAGGATGTAGTAGGTTCGTTGTCGTTGCTTGTCGTGAACACCGGTGTCGGAGGAGGAGATACCGACTGAGGCACAAATACTGTCCCACTCGAACTTGGAATGTCTCCAGTTTGAGTGTATCCGAGGCCGAACTTGTTTCTTGACCGAGACCAAGAAGTCTGTCCAACTTACTCCTTCCAGAAGAAAATCTCTGTAAGTCATCCTTCAGTTGGCGTATGGTCTCTGTCATTTCCAATTTTTCCTGTCGGGCCTCGCCGTAGAGCTTCAAGAAGTAATTCGCTTTGTTCACCATATCCATATAATTTCTTCTCGAATTGCTCATTGGACTCTTGAAGGGAAACATTTGTTTTAATCAGATTGTCCCTTTCCACTTCAAGATCGGTTGAGATAGAGGTTACTCTTTTTACTTCATCTTCAAGATCCTGCAATCTCTCTTTCAACCCCTTGTTTTGCTTAGCCAGTTTCTTTGAATCCCTCAAAAGTTATGGTAGGCTAAAACAAAATCTTCACCTTCCGAATCATCTGATTCATCGTCCGTTGCAATCTTTTCCACAGTGGAGTTGGACAGTGAATCGGATGTACTTGCCATTAAGCACATGAAGGAGAAGATGTGGTGGACGCGTGGAAAGCTGTCGCGTTGTCTTCTTCATCACTTGACGATGACTCATTTGACGTGGAGTTGTCATCCCAAGTAACTACTTGCATCGCTTTCTTCTTAGCCGGATTCTTGTTGGGACACTCCGTTGAAATGTGGCCGTAGCCTCGACATTTGAAACACTGAACTTGTCCCTCAGAACTTTTCTTATCCTTTGAGAAGTTCTCTTGGCTTCTTGACTTGTAACTTGAAGGACCCTTGCCTTTCTTCGACTTTCCGAAGGATTGAGTTTTGCTTGAATTTCCCCTTCGAAAGTTGCGGCGAAACTTCCTTGTCAAGAGAGCGAGCTGCTTCTCAAAGTCCTCCATAGAAATGTTCTCGTCGTCGTCCGAGGAGGATGAATCCGCGTCTTCTTCTTTAGTTGATTTCAATGCGTAACCTGAAGACTTAGAAGAGGATGCCTTTCCAGAAGAATAGTTAGTAGGAAAAGTCATTTCATAAGTTTGTAAAGCACCTACTAATTCTTCTACACGCATTTCGTCCGGGTGTTTAATTGTTTCAATGGCTGCGACCTTCGGGCGAAATCGTTCAGGAAGAGTTCTTAGAATTTTTCTTACAACTTTAAATTCTGGAATCTTCTCTCCCAAGTTAGCACATGAGTTCACGATGTCTTGCAATCGTGTGTAATAGTCAGTGAAGGATTCATTCTCTGCCATAGAGATAGAGTCAAACTTGCTCGTGAGCATTTGCAGTTTCTGAATCTTCACTAAGTTAGTTCCCTCATGCGTAACTTGAAGAACATCCCAGATTTCTTTCGCAGTCTCACATGCCGAGACGCGAGAGAACTCAGTTTGTGACAAAGCATTAAATAGAGCATTAATCCCTTTGCCATTGTAAGAAGATAAGTCTATCTCTTCCTTGGTCCATTTCGACCTAGGTTTTAAGGTGCGAACATCATCTAAAATTTCAGTTGGATTAGACCATCCTAATTCAATTGATTGCCACACCCTTTCGTCGATGGAAATTAAGAAAGCTTTCATCCGTACTTTCCAGTACGCATAATTTGTTCCATCAAAGAAAGGGGGTCGATTGATGTTTCCACCTTCAACCATTGTTTACAACCCTATTCCCGCTCTGATACCACTTGTTGGGTTTAGGTTAATAAGGATCTAAATAGGGGAAAAAACACCTAGAGGGGGGTGAATAGGTGTAAACAATAAACACTCAAAAAATCATTGTGCGATAAAACCCAATGCGGAAAAATAAAAGAACACACAAGATTTTTACGTGGAAAAACTCCAAACCGGAGTAAAAAACCACGGGACCGATAACACGGCGAAATCCACTAGAGTTAACACACGTACAAGGTGATATAACGTACTCACAGACGACTCAACCTTTTACCATACGCCCCTAGTAGATCTTCTCCGCTCGCTCCACGACGCTTCTCGAATCCACGATCCGCGCCCAACGCTGAATCCACAGCGTCCAACGTCGAGTCCACGACGTCCAACCGAATCCACGGTCTTCACCCAATGGCACGCTTCGAATCCACGAACGCACCTCGCTCCGAATCCACGAGAGCGATAACACCTTGAATCCACAAGGCCACGCGAGTCCACGCGCCGATTTTGGGGTAAATCGTTGTTTGTTTGGGTGGTGATGATCCGCCGAATACTTAGATTAAAGATAGATCGGAAATACCATCTAAGTATTCATTAGTTTGATTCAACTCAAGATATGAGTATGAAAACCTAGAATCAAACTAATCAATATAGATGAAGAACCATTAAATAGATCTAATGATTTCCGTTCTTCTCTATATGTGGATTTTTCTTTTCGGCTATCTTTTCTCAATCAGCCGTTCTATTGCGGATGCCCTAGAAATGAAATGGTAGGGCTATTTATAGGTTAGAAACCCTAGGAAGAATATTCGGATCAAAAACAAACTTTTCTGGAAAGTTTTACCGACGGCGATCCGGATTGCAAAGCCACGATCCGGATTGCAGAAGCACAAATATTTCCAGAAAATTGATGTTCGGGATCCGGATCGAAATCCACGATCCGGATCGTTCATACAGTTTTACCAGAAAAAATGTTCGGGATCCGGATTGCAATTCCTGATCCGGATCGAAGAAGCAAACAGGTAAAACTAGTGTTCGGGATCCGGATCAGAGAGTGCTGCGATCCGGATTGAACCAGTGTATGAACAACACCTTTCGGGATCCGGATTGAAAGCCACGATCCGGATCCTGAACATGTCCCATGTCCAGTTTTTGATGAATAAGCAATTAAAACCTCTTCCAGGTGTTTCTACACTATAAGAAGTATTCGGATCATCAAAATTATTTAGTTAAACGTACCTGATCCTTTTGAATTCTTCTTTCTTGAGATTGAGGTATACGATCCAAAGTTTCTTCATCTTCAATCTTCAAGACTTAACACATTCACGAAATACGCCAACTCAAATTCCGTAACACCCGGGAGTGGTTGGAAAGCGAAAAACGGACTAATTTTTTTTTTTTTTTTTAAAGCCTTTACCTCCCCCGACACGTGCCCAGATCCGCCACATACACAAGATCACTCTCAATAACCGGACAGAGTCTCTCTTGTAAATGAACGGCGTCGCTAACATACAAACAGCAATCACCACCAGTTTACATACACACATTCGATTAAGGGATCAATTAAACTTTACAACATTGAAAGGAACTCGCCCACTCTATACTCCAAGTTGAAAGGATAAAGTCACAAGGTTTTAAAATAGTGCCTACCCGACACCTTTGTTTTTGAAATCCTTTTCGCAATTTTTTAACTTTTCAAAAGATCTTCACATTCCACATACAACCATCACAATATAAGAATGAAAGACTAAAAGTTCATCATCCCAATGCCATCACAGTGTTCAAGTGTTCCTACATCCATGTCACGTCACCATCCACATCACAATCTATTCAAAATATCATGCAGCCATTATCATCCAATGTAATGATCAAAAGAGGAGTAAAAAGTCACCAGAATGACGTAATGTGAGTCACTCGTGAACTGACGCCTCTCTCCGTCCCTCACCGAAAAGGAACCTGTCACATGGTGGGAGTCAGTGACTAAAAATATAGGAAGGAAATCCGACAACATAATAAACAACATGCTGTAAAAGGTACAAAAGTAAATAGGACATCAAACTGTATTCCGGAACATCCAATCCATCCTTATCATCCCTTAGTCCGTAGACCCAAGGAAATACGAACCTGCTCATCTTGGTGCCCTGTTTTTGATACAGTCCCGTAGCACCTCGGAAGGCCCCT
>CM054942.1:17498806-17727896 GCA_029168755.2 Tillandsia fasciculata
ACTAGGCATATTGGAGCTAATCCTATGTAATGTTGCTAGTATACTAGTGGAAGGAATATAGCATGTTTAATTGGAAGAAATGGACTTGTGGTTGATACTTCCATCTTTAGAGGACTAGGTACTAATAAATGGTAATTCTTACAAATGTTAAGTTGATTAGAATCCCTGGGAACAATTGCTTAAACCTTTTGGCAATAATCGGCTAAAACCATATCATGCTTTATGTATAATTGGGAGACTTATGCAGGTGTATAAATTAGCTTATGGCACGTTAGTACTTCTGATATTTAAACAAAGGCATACTGTAATTTTTGTAAGAATTGGAACACTGAAATTATCTTGCTAAGTAAAGGACTTTTGCATGCTTGAATGGTCACCTAGTTAGGCCACCTTTTTCTGCTACACTACCATGCTGGAATTGACTTAGTAGAAACCATATTTTATTCTTTCTCCTGTTGTCTATTCTTAGGGGATTGTGTGCTCAGGTTAGAGCAGGGACCAGGATAGTGTAGGCAGTTATTGGGATTTGGGACAAGCATGTTTGAGGCCAGGGTATTTGCGGCAACCGCGAATTCGGGCGGTTGACCGGATTGTTATTAATGCATCAAATTTGGGGATAGTGGATCGGGACTTCTTTAGTGGAAGGGTTCTTCCTACTTAGTTAGAGTCTTGATTCAGTCCTACTATATCAGGTTACTTATGATGACTTATTTCACTCGTGAGGGTCGCTCCCCTCGAGTGCCACTCCGGAGTGTGCATGCTTGTGACCGTGCCGGTCAGGAGCCGGTCTGTTGCCTTTGGGATGGGACCGTGTCGGTCAGGAACCGGTCTGCACCCCGCAGCTGAGTTGTGAGTTAGTAGGCATAGTAGGCAGTACCGGTGCTCACCGGTGGTTAGTTTGGGTTACCCAGGAAGGCATATGTATATTCTGATGCATACATTTTAGCTTTTTTAGCTGGGCATGTAGAGGCGTATTAGTGGTAGTTTTTATCAGTAGTTATACTCATAGTTTACCACCTTTATTCTTTTCGCCTCTGGTAGTCCTAGTGGGCATGTCTGAGTTGAGATTTACCCACTAGGGGAGGCTGCTGTGTCACGCCCGGGTGTAAACCAGAACCCGGGCCCGTCTACAGATCCGCCGTGCACACGGTATTTCCCGCGTACACGAAGCGCCAAACCTGCTCAGATATATAAGAGATAATAATAAATGAGCAATAAAACAGAGCTGAACTAAAACTAATACATCTCAGACTGAAGCTGAAATAAAATACAATACATCTGTATAAATGATACATCTGTCTCTCCCAGCTCACCAAAATAAATACAACCTGCTGGCAAAAGCCAGTCCCAAAGTAAAAGTACAATCGTCTGAGGAAACACGGGTACACCAACAGTCCAGCTAACACGCTCATCCTGCCTCAAAGTCTATCTACTCAGCCGTCCTCTCTCCTCGACCCATCGCTGAAAACCCAGCAGCACCTGCAGAAGACACTGTAAAACAAGGGAGAAGAAAAAGAGGAAAGAAGAATGGGGGTGAGACTACCAGTAAACCAGTAGCCTCCCCTAGTGGGTAAAACCTCAAACCCTGACACACCCACTAGGTCTACCAGAGGCAAAAGGAAAGAAGTGCGGTAAGCAATGATGACTGCTGAAAACAGGAAACTACCACTACTATGCCTCTAATATGCCAAGCTAAAGGGATAGCTAAAAGTATGCATCAGAATAGGAATGCCTGCCTGGGTAGTACCAACCTAGTCACCGGCGAACACGGTACTGCCCACTGTGCCTACTAACTCCCAACTCAGCTACGGGGTGCAGACCGGCTCCTGACCGGCACGGTCCCATCCCGAGGGCGACAGACCGGCTCCTGACCGGCACGGTCCCGCCCCAAAGGCAACAGACCGGCTCCTGACCGGCACGGTCACAAAATACACACTCCGGAGTGGCACTCGAGGGGAGCGACCCACACGAGCATAGTGCCTCAGTGATAAGTATCAAGTCAGCAGAACTGGATCATGACTCTGATCAAAGTGGGAAAACCCGTCTACTAAAAGGAGACCCGATCTCAAAGATGATGCAAGATAGACAAATAGTGGGAAACTCCATCCACTAGAGACCTGATACCCAATCTGATGCATAAGCAACCTCCGGTCAACCGCCCAAGGTCCGCGGTTGCCGCAATACCCTGCCATCAAGCCTGCCTGTCCCAAAATCCAAGGTCCATAATCCGGTAGAACCATCGATATCCGGTCAACCGCCTACTGTCCGCGGTTGCCGCAATAACCCCAAGTCCGACATCAAGTACACCCTGTCTCCGACCCCAAGGTCCCAGCTACACTATCCCAAACCCCCGCTCAAACCCGAGCAACATGACTCGAAAGTCTAAATAAGAAGGAGAAAGAAAGCAATCATGGTTTCTCCTAAGTCAAATCCCAATATATAGTGTAGCAATAAAAGATGGCCTATCTAGATGTCCATACAAGCATGCAAGTGTTCTCAAGGAAATATAATTAAAGGCATTAATCATTAACAGTATCCACCTACGCATGTCGTCTACCCTCAAGTAGTACCATCAACAGGATAATCAAATAGTCCAACATAAATATTCCATTCCACATGCAAGGTTAACCGCTATCAAAGCAACCCTATTCCCACACCGGCATGCATGAACCCAACCCCAATCATGATTAATCAAGATGTCCAATAAAGGGGATCACTCTAATATTCCTAGTGAGCATGTCAAAATAGAGGCAAGAAACAACCGCCCACTTCGAGCGCTAAATCCTGATCCCAACAGCGAAGTCCGCGCCCGGTCTCAACGATCACCACGGTACTGCGAGATCTGCTCGAGAAATTCCAGGAAAAATACCGTCACGATCCTCGCGACGAACCGGTCGAAACGAGTACCTTCGGAGAAAATTCAGGAAATTCCAAGAAAATTCAGGGAGACTCCTTGCGATGCGTAGAAGCAAATCCCCTTTTGAATCACCCCAATCCGATGCCCGGTTGCGGAGATATCGCCGAAATACCGAACCGCTGTCACGAATCCAACGGCGCAAAAATCGTGAAAATAGGAGGTCGGGTGAGTCGGGGGAGCCTGAACACTGAAATGCGACGAATCGGGTTGCCGGAGAATGATCGTCGCGCCGCGCCGGAAAAATCTCAAACCTCGGGATCCGAGCCTCCTAAATTCCTCAAACTTGACAGGAGTGTTCCTCTCTTCTTGATGAAGATTTCATCTTCTCACCTCTCGGGAAGATGAAGCCTCTAAGATGGTGAAAATGCCCTTGAATGAGCCTCGGATGGAGATAATAGGAAAAACCAGAAAATCTTTTCAAATAATTCCCACTGTGTCCCGCCGAACACGAAACAGCAATCGCAGCCACTGGAAACGCGCCACGTGGCACCGACCGGCCTGACCGAGCGCCCAGACGCGCCAGCTGCCCCCTGCCCGCACAGTTGACCGACCAATAGGATACTGCCACGTGTCAACGCCACTGTCTGCTGCAACCGGTGCACGAGATCCTGTGAACCGAACGAATAAAAACCTGCCACGTGTCCAAGCCCGGTGCACCATAAACCATGAGCCATCCTGAATACTCTGTAGACCAAATGCCGTGAGCCGACCTATCATATGATGCCACGTGTCCTCCCTGTCGGTCCACTGTGCACCCGAAGAATTCCGTGGACCGCGCCGTATGAACCATCCAACCACAGGCCGCCACGTGGCACCGCCCTGGTGCACGCCCGCGCTGTGGACCGCGCGCGCCTGCCCCGCGCTGCCCGCGCCCTGCCCGCGCCGCGCGCTGCCGCTGTGCCGCCTGCCCGAGGCTGCGCCGCCGCCCGCCGACGCTGCCCGCCGCCGCCGCCGGCCGCCGGTGATCGCCGGAATTACTGTTCCGGCGATGAACAGTACCCGAAGCTCAAAAAATCAAGTAGGTAGTCCATTTGAAGCGTTTTCGCGCGCTGAATCCGAATTTGACATCCGTTTCGCCAAATTCTCACCCTAAAAATTGCCGAATGCCCCCGGAAAGGTATTCTTAGTCCAAATTTCGCGCTGAGCCCAATCTGAATATCCGTTTTGCCCGAGAACACTTCCAGAGATCCGACGGAGTCACCCGATCACCCACGTGATCCATTTAAGTCCGAAGTCCAACACTAGTGTCCAATCGTGCCCCAAACACTTCCAACACACCGCGTCGGCCTCCAATAGCCACCCAACGCACTGCAACAGCTCTGCGGAGATCCAGGTCATCACATGCTGTCTTTATAGTAGTTCTCACCCCCACTCTTTTTCCTTTTCTTTTTTCCCTTTGTTTTGCAGAGTCCTCTGCAGGAGCTGCGGGACCCTCTTCCCAAGACCGAGGTAAGAGGATCGTTGACTAGTTAGCTGCTGCCCTGATTCAGAGTTCAGTAGATTTTGATGTATCCCCTGTACACTCAACGGTTGTATTTTCTTTTATTTTTGGGTCTGGCTTCGACCAGCTGGATGTATTTTATTTTGTGAGCTGGGAGAGACACATGTATATTTATGAGAGCTATATTGTACTTTCTTTTCCAGTATTTGTTTGAGATGTACTAGTTTTAGTTTAGCTCTGTTTTTATGCTCTTTTATTATATCTCTATATCTGAGCAGGTTACCAGCTCTTCGTGTACACGGAAAATTCCGTGTGCACGGCGGATCTATAGACGAGCCCGGGTTCTAGTTTACACCCGGGGCGTGACAGATTAAGTTGGTATCAGAGCTTAGGGATGGTCAGTTGGGACTTAGGAAACCCTAGGCTTTTGGTAGACCCTAGGACGGCAGGGCGTGAGTGGCGTGATATTTTGCGAAAGTCGGCAATTTATTATTAAACTCTTCCTGTGAGTGAAGAGGGACTGGCATATCCTATTTCTGGGGGACTATTATGTTGGCTACAGACAACATAAGGTTACATAAATGGGAGGATGACCGTGACTTTCACTGGATTGGGTCGAGTGTGGTTTTGTTTACTGACCCGTGGTTTCTTGTGTGGCAGGATGCCTCCTAGATGGCAGATTCCTACCCGGGGGACTCCTACACCCCCGGAGGAGCCGGAGCAGTCCGGACCTTCAGAGATTAGTGAGCTGAGGGCCATGGTGGCCCAGTTGGCGGAGAGTCACCGTCGATAGGAGCAGAGGTCCGAGCAGTTGCTTGCCCAAGTTGGGGCACCTCCCCCTACTACTGTAGAGGCCCCTGTACCACCGGTTGTACCGCCGGCTATTCCACCAGTCCCTACGGCACCGTCGTCGAGCAGTGGGGCCCAGGGGATGTTCAGGCCATTGACCCCAGCGGAGGAGCAGGAGTTTGCTGACAAACTCACACAGTTTTGTCAGCGAGGACCGCCTAGGTTCTCAGGGTGGAGCACACACCCGTGGGAGATAGGATCGTGGGTGGCAGCAATGGAGAAGTTATTTCGGGACTTCTTCATTGACCATAGATACAGAGTGCATATGGCAGTACACTGTCTAGAGGAGGATGCAGATGCCTGGTGGCATCGGGTTGAGCCTTTGGAGTTTCAGATTACCCGACAGCTACCTTGGTCAGAGTTTCGGCGGATGATTCTGGACACTTATTTCTCCACGAGCGTGAAGAAAAAGTTTGAAGATGATCTGAAGAATCTCCAGCAGGGTGACCGGGCAATATGGGACTACTTTCAGGAGTTCACGCAGTTGCTCAACTGCGTACCCTATGTCGCCAGGGATGGGCCGCACTAGGTAGAGCTTTTTGAGACGGGTCTACGCCCAGAGATTTATACCTTGGTGCATGCCCAGAGGCTTCAGACCTTATCAGAAGCAGTGGATCATGCACAGTGGGTCGAGAGGGGAGACCACGTTGTTGCTAGACGTGGAGGCTCGGTCGCTCAGAGTTCTGAGAGGAAGCGACCAGCGCCAGACGATGGGGGACAAGCCAGTTCCTGGAGGCCGCCCCGACCGCCACCGCCTCAGTTTACGGGCCATGGGTTCGGAGCGGCGAGGGCCTGGGGGATCCCAGAGGCCCCCGCAGCATCAGCAGCAGCCCCAGCGACAGCAGCAGCCCCAGCGACAGCAGCAGCAGCACTCGCAGCAGCAGAGGTCGCAGTCGCGACAGCAGGGGTCACAGCGGCAGAGGCAGCAACAGCAGCAGTCGAGGCCGCCCCGGTCTACACTTGGGTGTGTTTTCTGCAGGGGTCAGCACCCGTCTGATACTTGTGATTTGAGGCACGGCTGCTGTTTCAGGTGCGGGCAGTCAGGTCATCTGCGAGCTACTTGCCCTTTTCCGACATCGCCTGCTCCTTCCTCAGCATCAGTCCCTTCGGTGCCCCAGCAACGGCCTTATGCTCCAGCGAGCAGGACTCCTTCCTCCCACCCTGCAGACTACAGACCTCCGGCTCAGAGCGGGCGGGTCTATGCCGCCCAGGTAGAGGACTCCGCAGCAGCCGATCACATGGTAGTAGGTATCACTTTACTTTTTGGTACTAGAGCTCGCACTTTATTTGATACCGGTGCATCACATTCTTTTATCAGTAGATCATGTGCATCATCCCATGGACTAGAGTTAGGTCGGTTGCCACAGGCATTAGTGGTACAGATTCCCGAGCATACTTTGCATGTAGAGGAGTGTTGTTGGTCTTGCCCGGTACAGGTTGAGTCTTGGATTTTGCCAGCGGACCTGATGGTCCTTAGTCAGCTGCGAGATTTCGACATAGTGCTTGGGATGGATTGGCTGGCTCGCTATTTCGCGACGATTGATTGCGCCGCGAGGACTGTGACTTTTAGCGAGCCAGGCCAGGAGGTGTTTGTTTATAGGGGGTGCCAGAGTGCTTTCTTTGCCTCAGTAGTTTCGACTTCTCGGGCGAGGCAGATGATGCGCAGTGGATGCGTGGCCTTTTTGGCTTGTGTGGTTAAGGAGCCTACGGCGGCACCGGGACTCGCGGATATCCCTATTGTCCACGAGTTCCCGGATGTGTTTCCACCGGAGTTGACTAGTATGCCGCCGGATAGGGAGATCGAGTTTTTGATTGACGTAGTCCCAGGAACTGCGCCAATCTCTAAGGCTCCTTACCGTATGGCACCGGCTGAGCTGCGAGAGTTAAAGGCGCAACTTCAGGATTTAATGGATAAAGGTTTTGTGAGACCAAGTGTATCGCCTTGGGGAGCGCCGGTGCTATTTGTGAAGAAGAAGGATGGTTCACTCCGACTGTGTGTTGATTACCGAGAGCTGAATAAAGTGACCATCAAGAACAAGTACCCTTTGCCGCGCATTGATGACCTATTTGATCAGCTGCAAGGGTCTTGTGTCTTCTCCAAGATTGACTTACAGTCTGGTTACCACCAATTGAAGGTGAAGGCCGAGGACATTCCGAAGACGGCATTCAGGACGCGGTACGGGCATTATGAGTTCACCGTCATGCCTTTTGGATTGACAAATGCCCCTGCTGCTTTTATGGATTTAATGAATAGGATCTTTCGACCATACCTGGATCGGTTCGTTGTGGTATTTATTGATGATATCCTGATCTATTTCCGGAGTGATGTGGAGCACGAGGAGCACCTGAGGATTGTGCTGCAACTTCTCAGAGAAAGAAGTTGTATGCCAAATTATCTAAGTGCGAATTTTGGCTTCGGGAGGTTGTCTTTTTGGGACATGTGATCTCCGCCGCAGGAGTGGCTGTAGACCCGGCGAAGATTGAGGCAGTCCGGGATTGGCCCCGACCGACGACGGTATCTGAGGTTCGCAGTTTTATGGGCCTAGCCGGATATTACCGTCGGTTTGTGGAAGGTTTTGCGAAACTTTCCACACCCCTCACTCGCCTGACTCGTAAAGGGATTAAGTTTATTTGGAGTGAGGATTGCCAGAGGAGCTTTGAGGAATTAAAGAACAGATTGATGTCGGCTCCTATCCTTTCCCTCCCTGTTATGGGGAAAGGATATGTGATCTACAGTGATGCATCGCACAGTGGACTTGGTTGCGTGCTGATGCAGGAGGGTAGGGTGATCGCTTATGCCTCTCGGCAACTGAAGGATTATGAAAAGAATTACCCTACCCATGACTTGGAGCTAGCTGCAGTGATTTTCGCATTGAAGTTGTGGCGCCATTACCTGTATGGGGAGCACTGCGAGATTTACACCGACCACAAGAGCCTGAAATACCTGTTTACACAGAAGGAGCTCAACCTGAGGCAACGCAGATGGTTAGAATTGTTAAAGGACTATGACGTGGATATACTCTACCATCCTGGCAAGGCCAACGTGGTTGCTGATGCCCTGAGCAGGAGAGCAGTACAGAGCCTATCCTTGATGATCACCGATCAGGCACCATTACTTGAGCAGATGAGGCGGTTAGAGCTCGAGGTTGTGTCCCCTGGGGTCTCTGCTAGACTTATGTCTCTAGTCGTGCAGCCCACTCTGTTGGACAGGATTCGGGAGAGACAGAGTGAGGACCCCCACTTGGTGAGGATTCGAGAGCAGATTCAGACGGATTCGACAGGAGATTTCTCAGTTGATGCTTCGGGAGTACTGCGGTACAGGGACCGAGCTTGTGTGCCCATGGATACAGAGATTCGAGAGCAGATCTTGAGGGAGGCCCACTATACACCTTATACCATCCATCCTGGAGGGACTAAGATGTATAGGGACCTCAAGGCACAGTTTTGGTGGAACGGGATGAAAAGAGACATTGGGAGATTTGTGGCACATTGCTTAACTTGTCAGCAAGTAAAGGCTGAGCATCGTGTACCTGCTGGCAAGTTGCAGAGCCTCCCAATCCCTGAATGGAAATGGGAACATGTTACCATGGACTTTGTCACTGGGTTGCCGAGGGCACAGACTGGAGCAGACGCGATCTGGGTAGTCGTGGATAGACTCACCAAGTTCGCTCACTTCTTACCGGTACAGTTGACTTGGCCACTCGAGCGACTGGCGCAGCTGTATTTAGACGAGGTGGTGAGATTGCATGGTGTACCTGCCTCCATTGTATCTGATCGAGATCCGAGGTTTGTTTCGCGCTTTTGGAGGAGTCTACAGGCCACTTTGGGGACACAGCTCAGTTTCAGCACGGCATTTCACCCACAGACAGACGGACAGTCAGAGCGGACTATACAGATTCTTGAGGACATGCTCCGGGCTTGCACGCTAGACTTTGGAGGAGGTTGGGTGCGACACTTATCACTGGCAGAGTTTGCGTACAACAATAGCTTTCAAGCGAGCATTCAGATGGCTCCGTTTGAAGCATTGTATGGACGCAAGTGTCGTTCTCCACTTTATTGGAGCGATGTGGGTGAAAGGCGGACCTTGGGGCCGGAGTTGCTTCGAGAGGCAGAGGATAAAGTCAGATAGTCAGGCAGCATCTTCAGACAGCTCAGAGCAGACAGAGGAGCTACGCAAATGTGCGGAGGCGAGACCTTGAGTTTATGGTTGGAGATCATGTCTTTTTGAAAGTCTCGCCTTCAAAGGGAATCCGGAGATTTGGGATTCGTGGGAAACTGAGCCCTCGTTATATTGGACCTTTTGAGGTATTGGAGCGCATAGGGCCAGTTGCCTACAGGCTTGCACTTCCTCCCAGGCTTGCCGGCGTTCATGATGTTTTTCATGTATCGACTTTGAGGAGGTATGTTCATGACCCGTCACACATCATCGATTTCACCCCACTGGAGATCGCTGAGGACTTGAGCTATGTTGAGCGGCCGTTGAGGATCTTGGACCGTGAGGTTAGGGAGTTGCGCAGTCGGGCCATCCCTTACGTGAAGATCCTCTAGAGCAGTCATGATGAGCGCGAGGCTACTTGGGAGCTGGAGTCAGCGATGATGGATGCTTACCCCCACTTGTTCGAGGCCCCAGCTTGAGGTATGGCTTTTGTTTCGAGGACGAAACTTTTTCTTGTGGGGGAGGATGTAGTGTTCTGGATTCCCCATGCAGCTTTTTCGTTGAATCCACTGTGTAGAACACCTAGTGTTGGTGTGTCTGGCCCATGGTGCATCAAAGGGGTGCCACAGATGGACCCTGTGTGACATTTTCAGCTGATTTGGCCTTCGGCTGTGTTTGTCGAATTTTAGAAAAGGAATTGGGCCAAACAGAGTTCGGATTTGGATTCAGCGCGGAAAAACGCTTGAAAACGGCTATTTGCTTGTTAAATTTGGAGTCCGGATGACCAAAAACGGGCTTCCGGAAGTTTTCGGAGAAATTCGGTGCATGGGGGTGAACCGTGGACCGGCCAGAGCCACGTGGCAGCCCATTATTGGGCGGCTCACGTCGCTCGGTCCACGGGAAGGCGCGGCCGGTGCATGGACCGTGCGGCGGGCCACGTGGCGTGCGCTAAGTGGCTGCTCACGTGGCGCGGTTCAGCGAGCGCGCGCGGCTTCGGTGGACCGGGCGTATGACACGTGGCGGCACGGTATTCGCGGGCTCACGAAAGCACGGTCCACGAGAGGAGCAGGTGTGGCGCCTCGGGGCGCGTGCCAGCACAGGGCGCCAGTGCGGCTGGTCGGGCGCACATGGGCCGCACTCGAGTGCGGGCCACGTGTCGGCCCGCCAGAGGCAGGGCGCATGCACCGCCTCCAGCGAGCCCTGCCACGCGGCAGGCGCCCAGCTGCCCCGCACAGCTGTTTGCTGTGCGGGGGACACGTGGCGGCACCTCAGGATTTCGGGCGCGTCGGACGGGAGCGTGCGACCTGCTTGGCGGATTCGGGCGCCCGAAAGTTGCGCCCGAATCCGACCCAAAGCAGGTTGCGGGCTGGGCTATAAATAGTGACTTTAGGGGGGACCTTTAGCTCTTTTCTGAGCGGATTTTTTACAGTGAGTTCTTAAGGAGATTTCTTCCTCCACCTGAGAGTAATTTAGATGAGCTTCCCTGGGATTTTTAGGAGCGCGTTTTTCGAGGTTGCTATTTTACGGCGCGGCGCGACGCTTGTTCACCGACGACCCGTTTCGTCCCTTCGCAGTGTTTAGGCTCCCCCAGCTCATCCCGACCTCCGTTTCAAGTGATTCTTGCGCCGTTGGACTCTTGATAGGTAGGGCTTCGATTTTGGTGTTTGAGTTTTCCCTAGTTTTCATGTGGATTTTGAGTTTCCCGAGCTTCTTTGTGACCCATTTTTCTTTGCGGAGTTTTTGGACAGCACCCGATTGTTTTAGCTGTAACTTCGCGCTCAGGCAACGGATCGAGGTGATTTAAAAGGCATTTTTCATCTACATCTCGCAACGAATCTCCTCGAATTTTTTCAGATTTTTCTGGATATTTTACGAAGGTGAAAATCTCCTTTCTCTGTAGATCTTTGGCACAGAATTTCTGTACAGTTTTTATTGGGATGTTTCCCTTGCCGAATTTGTATCTCAGCGTAGGAAGCTCGGTTTTGGTCGTGCAAGGACTCGTTTCGACCGGTTCGTCGCAAGGATCACGACGGTATTTTTCTTGGAATTTTTTGAGCACCCTTCGCAGGTGAAAATGGAGAAACTTTGGATTGACAGTTTTGGACAGATTTTTCATGATCATTGAAAGCTTAAATTGTGTATATTCTTTTGGGGAATTTTTCACAGTGTTGAGGTGAGCTTTTGGATCGAGCACGGGTTTCACATTTGGGACAAGGATTTTAGCGCTCGAGATGGGTACCGTTGTTAACCTCCTACTTGTGATAACCCACTAGGCATATTGGAGCTAGTCCTATGTAATGTTGCTAGTATACTAGTGGAATGAATATAGTATGTTTAATTGGAAGAAATGGACTTGTGGTTGATACTTGCATCTTTAGAGGACTAGGTACTAATAAATGGTAATTCTTACAAATGTTAAGTTGATTAGAATCCCTGGGAACAATTGCTTAAACCTTTTAGTAATAATTGGCTAAAACCATATCATGCTTTATGTATAATTGGGAGACTTATGCAGGTGTATAAATTAGCTTATGGCACGTTAGTACTTCTGATATTTAAACAAAGGCATACTGTAATTCTTGTAAGAATTGGAACACTGAAATTATCTTGCTAAGTAAAGGACTTTTGCATGCTTGAATGGTCACCTAGTTAGGCCACCCTTTTCTGCTACACTATCATGCTGGAATTGACTTAGTAGAAACCATGTTTTATTCTTTCTCCTGTTGTCTAGTCTTAGGGGATTGTGTGCTCAGGTTAGAGCAGGGACCGGGATAGTGTAGGTAGTTATTGGGATTTGGGACAGGCAGGTTTGAGGCCAGGGTATTTGCGGCAACCGCGAATTTCGGGCGGTTGACCGGATTGTTATTAATGCATCAGATTTGGGGATAGTGGATCGGGACTTCTTTAGTGGAAGGGTTCTTCCTACTTAGTTAGAGTCTTGATTCAGTCCTACTATATCAGGTTACTTATGATGACTTATTTCACTCGTGAGGGTCGCTCCCCTCGAGTGCCACTCCGGAGTGTGCGTGCTTGTGACCGTGCCGGTCAGGAGCCGGTCTGTTGCCTTTGGGATGGGACCGTGTCGGTCAGGAACCGGTCTGCACCCCGCAGCTGAGTTGTGAGTTAGTAGGCATAGTAGGCAGTACCGATGCTCACTGGTGGTTAGTTTGGGTTACCCAGGCAGGCATATGTATATTCTGATGCATACATTTTAGCTATCTTTTTAGCCGGGCATGTAGAGGCGTATTAGTGGTAGTTTTTATCAGTAGTTATACTCATAGTTTACCACCTTTATTCTTTTCGCCTCTGGTAGTCCTAGTGGGTATGTCTGAGTTGAGATTTACCCACTAGGGGAGGCTACTGTCTTTATAGTAGTTCTCACCCCCACTCTTTTTTCTTTTCTTTTTCTCCTTTGTTTTGCAGAGTCCTCTGCAGGAGCTGCGGGACCCTCTTCCCAGGACCGAGGTAAGAGGATCATTGACTAGTTAGCTACTTTCCTGATTCAGAGTTCAGTAGATTTTGATGTATCCCCTGTACACTCAGACGGTTGTATTTTCTTTTATTTTTGGGTCTGGCTTCGGCCAGCTGGATGTATTTTATTTTGTGAGCTGGAAGAGACACATGTATATTTATGAGAGCTATGTTGTACTTTCTTTTTTAATTTTTGTCTGAGATGTACTAGTTTTAATTTAGCTCTGTTTTTATGCTCCTTTATTATATCTCTATATCTGAGCAGGTTACCAGTGCTTCGTGTACACGGAAAATTCCGTGTGCACGGCGGATCTGTGGATGAGCTCAGGTTCTGGTTTACACCCGGGGCGTGACATGTGGTATACTAACGGTAACGATTTTTATTGTTCTGATAGTGATTGGGCTGGTTCGGTAGATGATCAACGAAGCACGAGCGGGTTCGTCTTCAATTTGGTGCAGGAGCAATATGTTGGTCTTCCAAAAAATAGCAGTCGACGGCTCTATCATCTTCTGAAGCCGAATACGTAGCAGTTACGACTGCTACATGTCAAGCAATCTGGATGCGATGAATCTTAACAGATTTGAAGTACGAGCAAAAAGATCCAACTGTAATTTATTGCGATAATCAATCGATTATCGCAATGGCGAAAAATCCAGTTCATCACAGCCGAACCAAACACATCGAACTGCGACATCATTTTATTCGTGAACAGATCGCTAACGGTCAAGTCGAGTTGATACACTGCTCTACCTAAGAACAGATGGCCGATATTTTTACAAAGTCGCTACCATTGAAAAAATTCATTTTTTGCCGAGAGAAGATCGGTGTGAAGAACATTAGCATTATGGGGGAGTGCTAGAGATAATGCTAATTAATTAGAATTAGATTATCTAAGATATTTGGTTGTTTAAATTTTGATAAAGATAAATCTAATTAGATAGAATATCTAATTGGAATATAATTTTGTATAATAATCTATAAATAGATAGGTCGGGCTATTATGATTGTTAATGAAGCCGGAGTCACCTTAATTAATTAGTGAGGCCAAAAAAAGACGTGAGGACATGAAGTTATTTTTTTAATAAAGGCAGGTTTAGTTTGCTTCCACCAAAACATACCAGATTTTTTATTATTTGTCTTTCTCTCTTCTCTTTTCCATTCTATTTTTGTGGAGATTCCTATATACCATAACAAGTATATAGAAAATATTTGGAGGCCCATCACCGTAACAGAAGGGATGTAGCCGGTTAATCTCCCCGGCGACGCGCGGCAGCGGCTCCACTTCCACGAAGCTCCTAGGATGCAGAGGAAGTCGCCAACAAGCTTTTGGAGAGGTTGGGTTACCAGAGGTGTGGGTGCTCGCAACCTTCACCCAAGCTCGGCCAAATCAAGGGTGGAGTGGCTCCTCGGCAACCCCAGACCTTTCTCGCCGATTTCCATGCCTTCCGTGGTTTGAGAGGAGCACGAGGAGTCAGTTAAACCCCTCATATCCCCCCATAGGCTAGCCCAAGAGTCACCCGAAATAAGTATGATTTTACACAAATCGCGGTTTGGTCCTTGCATGTTTAACCTCCAGCCACTAGATCCCTACTGTAGGTCACAATTGCACCCAACACCCTCTCCAAGAAATCTCATTCAATTTGGTACATGAAATATTAGCCTTTTTGCAAAAATATCCACTTTTTCAGTGTATTTCACGCTTTTCGAGGCACTCGAGTCGTCGAAACTGAAAACGGACTTCTCCACGACGTCCGGCTCGTCGAGACCTTTTAGATAGTGCATTTGCTTGTTTGATTCAGTGCTCGAATAAATTCTCGGGCCATAAAGTTCTATGAGGTATACTGCATTGCACGTATTTCGGTGCACCAGAGTCGCCAAACGTGAATTCTGTCAGTGCCATTGCGTTCAAAGCATCAAAATTAGCCAGAATCGACTACTCATACTGCTAGGTTCGGATCGCAGACAGTGAATCGGTCGTCGGTTAATCGAGAGGGGAACGAAAATCCAGGTTACTATTCACAACTTAAGTTGTGGGCCCCGCAACTTCTTCCCCGATTTGCGGAAGATCCGACCGTCTAATCGAAAACATATGAATATCAATCTTTCTTATTTCGACGAGACGGTCGGTGATCTCAGATTTTCGAGATCAGGCTCCGATCAAAAGTCGGTATTTTCGGGCCACAATTGTACTACTAATAATCCATTTTTGCCATTTAAATAATTCAGAAAATTATTTAAACTTAGATTTTGGATTTCAAAAATCACGGTTACTACAGACATCCACATCAGGCTCAAGCTCACTCACAAGTATCAGGCGATGTGAGACTCGTCTCGCTAGCCTTAGTCGACCTTATGGGGAGTTGCACTCCACCCACAACGGTCATTAGTCGGGGAGCCGCACTCTACCCGCTATTTAACCTTGGCTCAGTCGAGACTCATCTCACATTTTCGGTTAGTGATTGGCTCTGATACCAACTGTGACGGCCCAACTTCCCAAGGGGTCACCCATCTAGAACTACTCTAGCTCTAGCACACTTAACCCTCTTAACCTCTTGGATCTAGCAACCACCTAAAATGCTATAGCCAGGTTAAGAGATTTACTCCTATTATATCATTTATATATATGCTTAATCCAAATTCCGAGGGTGTCTGTCACGCCCCGAGTGTAAACCAGAACTGGAGTTCGACAACAGATCCACCGTATACGCAGTAATTTCTACATATACGAAGCGATACAACAACTCAGGTAACAGGATGATATATACAGGAGTGAGTAAAGCCCAAAAAGTGGTATAAAGCGAGGAAATAAATCACGGACTAAACTGTATATAAATAAACACATCTCCAAAGCCAACTCCAAGATGCAAGTCTGAAAACTGTGGGTTATAGGATCCAAGGATCTAAATAGGAAAAAAACCATCTAGAGGGGGGTGAATAGGTGTAAACAATAAAGCTCAAAAATCTTTGCGTAAAAATAACCCAATGCGGAAAATAAAAAAATTATACGCAAGATTTTACATGAAAAACTCTATCACAGGAGTAAAAAACCACGGGACCGATCACACAAAAAATCCACTAAGATTAAAACACGTACAATGTGATATAACGCAACACTACGACTCAACCTTTTTCATACGCTCCGAGTAGATCTTCTCGGCAGTTTTCAACACGCCTCGATCACACGATTTGCGCCCAACTTCGAATCCATGAAGTTCAACGTCCACGACGTCTAACCGAATCCACGGTCGTCACCAATGTAGCACGAGTCAATCACACGAACACGCCTAACTTCAAATCCACGATGTCGATAGGCACCTTGAATCACAAGGCCACGCGAATCCACGTGCCGATATTCCTTTCGAAAATCGTTGTTTGTTTATTGGTGGTGATGATTTTGAATACTTAGATAATCATAGATAGACAAGAAAACACCATCTAAGTATTCATCAACTTAGTCAAGACGCGAATCCCTCTTCGTTGACTCATTCTCCCATCGGCTGATGTCTTTAGCCGATGATAAATGCCACGTGTCACTCTTTTAAATGGCGAAAATTTTGATCTCAACAGAGTGCAATTTTGTGCTCCAACAAAAATCAGGAACTGTTAACTGAGTGGCTGATGCTTTATGTCGGCAGACCAGAGTCCTTACCACTTTGAGGGTTCAGGTTGTTGGCTTCAATACTTTAAAGGATCTGTATACATAAGAACTGTAATTTGGCAAGATGTTTACTAATCTGAGTCCAGTAAATCAGTAGAATTTCAAATTCGAGATGGGTTTCTATTTAAAGGTGTGCAATTGTGTATTCTCGATTATTCGTTGCGTGAGAAAATTATCAAGGAGTTACATATTGAGGGGCATTTTGGTCGGGATAAATTGTTGGCACTAGTTTCAAGCAACTATTACTAGTTGAAGATGAAGCGAGACATCGGTAGATTTGTCAACCGATGCCATGTATGCCATGTGTCAAAAGGAGTTGCAACGAATGCAAGGTTGTGTACTCCTTTACTGTCACGCCCCGGTGTTGGGTTTAGGTTAATAAGGATCTAATAGGGGAAAAAACACCTAGAGGGGGGTGAATAGGTGTAAACAATAAACACTCAAAAAATCATTGTGCGATAAAACCCAATGCGGAAAAATAAAAGAACACACAAGATTTTTACGTGGAAAAACTCCAAACCGGAGTAAAAAACCACGGGACCGATAACACGGCGAAATCCACTAGAGTTAACACACGTACAAGGTGATATAACGTACTCACAGACGACTCAACCTTTTACCATACGCCCCTAGTCGATCTTCTCCGCTCGCTCCACGACGCTTCTCGAATCCACGATCTGCGCCCAACGCTGAATCCACAGCGTCCAACGTCGAGTCCACGACGTCCAACCGAATCCACGGTCTTCACCCAATGGCACGCTTCGAATCCACGAACGCACCTCGCTCCGAATCCACGAGAGCGATAACACCTTGAATCCACAAGGCCACGCGAGTCCACGCGCCGATTTTGGGGATAAATCGTTGTTTGTTTGGGTGGTGATGATCCGCCGAATACTTAGATTAAAGATAGATCGGAAATACCATCTAAGTATTCATTAGTTTGATTCAACTCAAGATGTGAGTATGAAAACCTAGAATCAAACTAATCAATATAGATGAAGAACCATTAAATAGATCTAATGATTTCCGTTCTTCTCTATATATGTGGATTTTTCTTTTCGGCTATCTTTTCTCAATCAGCCGTTCTATTGCGGATGCCCTAGAAATGAAATGGTAGGGCTATTTATAGGTTAGAAACCCTAGGAAGAATATTCGGATCAAAAACAAACTTTTCTGGAAAGTTTTACCGACGGCGATCCGGATTGCAAAGCCACGATCCGGATTGCAGAAGCACAAAGACGGTTTCCAGAAAAATTGATGTTCGGGATCCGGATCGAAAGCCACGATCCGGATCGTTCATACAGTTTTACCAGAAAAACATGTTCGGGATCCGGATTGCAATTCCTGATCCGGATCGAAGAAGCAAACAGGTAAAACTAGTGTTCGGGATCCGGATCAGAGAGTGCTGCGATCCGGATTGAACCAGTGTATGAACAAACACCTTTCGGGATCCGGATTGAAAGCCACGATCCGGATCCTGAACATGTCCCATGTCCAGTTTTTGATGAATAAGCAATTAAAACCTCTTCCAGGTGTTTCTACACTATAAGAAGTATTCGGATCATCAAAATTATTTAGTTAAACGTACCTGATCCTTTTGAATTCTTCTTTCTTGAGATTGAGGTATACGATCCAAAGTTTCTTCATCTTCAATCTTCAAGACTTAACACATTCACGAAATACGCCAACTCAAATTCCGTAACAATCTCCCCCTTTGGCGGTTTCGTGACAAAACACAAATCCACAAAGAAAATTCAAAAAGATATTTTTGTTGCTATCACCATACAACAAAAATTTACAAAAGAGTTCCAGAAATTAAAAACATGAGATAAACTCCTAGAACAGACTCTAGACTTAGACATCTGTAATCTCTGCACACAGAAAACATTCTTGACAAACAAATTCGTTAGATACCTCAAGAATTGGAGCATACAAAACCAAATACAGAGATAGAGTTTAGTCTCATCATGACATTTGAAAAATTCAGATATGTAAGAAAATCATAGTTAAAACCAACATATCTTCTAAGCAGTCGAAAACCAAATGTCAAAGTATGTTAGTCCAACATCAACTTGTTAGTCATATTACATGCCCAAATAGTTAGTCGAATAGTTAGTATAGAAGCATGTCACAAATCACAAAAGAAAACCAAAGTTGAGTTGTGGTTCATACTTACCTTGATATCATCGATATTCACAATCATTGTTCACATCATTCATTGTTCAGAGTTCTTTCTAACTCTCTCACTCTCTCCCCCTTTTTGTCACAAAACAAAGCCAAAACGTAGCATGAGCTACAATATGTAAGGAGAGTAACAAAAAAATAGAGTTCTAAAAGTATGCACAAACTGAGAACTAAACTAAAAGTATCAATAACAACTAAGTCCTGAAAACTAAGAATCAAGAGTTACGAACTGCAAAAGAGTAAGATCATAGAGAAAGTGATCAGAAGGTGCTGCTCAGTCTGAAGAATCTGAACTAGTACAACTCAGCTTGCTCAAAACCCCTTTAAGCAAATTCTTAAGATTTGAGTACTTTTTCTTGATCTTCTTGTGTTCAGAGGAAATCTGCTGTATTTCTCTCGATATTCTCTCTTGTGTAGCAGAGAGTCTTTTATGTTCCTGACGAATCGATTCCAAAACCTCTGTATCAGTTGTCCGTGTCTTTGATGGGCGCCGTGTAGATGCAGATGGTACATCCGGTCCCGCAACCCATGGAGATTCAGTTTGCAGAATTCCAGAAAGTGAGCGAGCTCTTGTAAGAGGCCCACTATGATAACTTTCACTTCTTTGGACATTCTTACGTCTTGTATATTGCTTAGTTGTTGATGCAGATTTCATAAGCCTTTTGCCTTTGACAGATGTTCTGTTTTCCTCATCAATCTTCCGTTGAACATCTTTGAAGAATTCATCCCATTCTTCCGAATCGTAATCCGAGCTGTCCTCCTTGCCTTCGGTTGTCTTGTCTCGAGTTGAGACATCCGGTTCCTCTTTAACAGACGTACTCGTGTGCATCATCGTAACCAGTAGCAAGATTAACCAGGAGAATGCCATTGGTGTGAGTGCTCTGAATTCAAGAGGTCCTGTGCAAAAACCAACTCAAGAACACATGAAAAAATCGTCAATTTTGAAAAATTTGAAAACATTGTACCTAGACAATCATATTCATGTAGAGAAGCCACGAATCAAATTAGTTTTCCAAAAAGAATTTTAAAAATAGATCAATCCCATGATTTACAAAAATTCCTCTTTTATGCCCTAAAACTGAATTTTCAGAAATCGAAGCCTAAAAACTCGTTAATCAAGTAGAATCCCAGCATAAAAGCAAAACTAATTGATCCAGAGTTCTTATTTCAAAAGAAATTTGATCAAAAACCAATCACAAACGAAAAAGATCCAAGATTTCAACTCACGTTTGGTGAAAAACCATAAAGACCGAGTTTTGATCATGAAAACTTACTTGAATCCGAAGAACTTTGAGTTTTGAAGCACCAAGAAGCAAGAAATCTAGAGAGAGAGACTCTAGAGGCTTGAAAACCAGAGATTAGGGTAAAGAAATCAAGAATCTGTATGTTTCTATATAAACCCTAGCCGTGATCCGGATCGGCCGAGAATGTGATCCGGATCGGCTACCCGCAGGAAAAATCCTGCGTTCGGGATCCGGATCACTTGCCCCGATCCGGATCGGCTACACCTTTTTCTTCAGAAAAATTTAGAAAAACACAACAAAATCCAGAAAAAGTATGTAAGCACTTTACCATGTCAACTTTAAACAAATGGCATCGTTTCATACAACAAGAAATAGATTATGCAAAATCTATCAAAAATATCCAAAAATGAAACGAAAATTTACGAAAATTAAAACACTTAAAGTTGAACAACTTCAATTACATCTATCCTGATCCTATGTGTAATGTCTTTATCAAATCATCAATTTCAGTAAAGAAAATGAAGTACCAAGATCAATAGATGTTTGAAATCCCAGATAAGTTAGATAATATATCTAGACAATCTGTTGAAGGAGTGGCTCTTTGAGCATCTTTTAAAAAAAATCCCACCTTATACCAACCATGAAATATGACTGAGTCAAATATTTCAATATGTATTTCATCAACATTTTCAAAACAAAGATTTGCTTTTCATTCATGGAGTATCTTTTTCTTTCATTTTCTCCATGTGGTGGTAGTTTTCACACTCCTCATTGGGATGTAACTCTTTCCACATCTTTTGAGCATTTCACATTTCATTGACTCCCCCTCAATTGGCTATCAATTATTTAATATATAAAGTATTCAACCAAACCATTGATCTCGAATTCATACTCGACTAAGCAATCAAATATGATAATGACTATACCAAGAGATCATTGAGAGAGAAATTGACTTTGATCACAGAAAGATGGTTTAATTAACGTAAATGATCATTGCAACATTGAAATATTATGACATCAAAAACATAATAAATTTCTAAAAGCATACAAGGATGCAATTAAAGTTAATTATGATATATGCTCAATTAGTGTGCTATGTACAGAACATAGATAAAGAACAAAACAAAAACAAAAACAAAACCTAATCTAAGCAAAGGTTTCAAAAGAGTTTATTTCAAGGAAAGCATGCCAATTGCTTTACGCAAGTGAATAAAACGTTTTTGATCCAAAGGTTTTGTTAAGATGTCGGCTAATTGATCCTCAGTTGAAATATATGACAGTTGAAGAATGTTTGATTCAACTAGCTCTCTAAGAAAATGATATCTAAGTTCAATATGTTTTGTTCTAGAGTGCAACACAGGGTTTTTAGAAATGTTAATAGCACTAGTGTTGTCACATAAAATGGTTACCGAAGATGTTGAAATCCGGAAATCGCTCAACACACTCTTCATCCAAATCAATTGGGTTGAACAACTTCCTGCTGAAATGTACTCCGCTTCGGCAGTCGAGAGTGCTATGCAGTTCTGCTTTTTACTGTGCCATGCGACAAGGCAGTGGCCAAGATAGAAGCATGCACCACTCGTGCTTTTCCGGTCATCCACCGATCCAGCCCAATCGGCATCTGAGTATCCAACAATATCCAAAGTCGTTCCCATAGGATACCAAATTCCGAAATTGATTGTACCTTTGATATACCGGATGATCCGTTTCACCGCTTTCAGGTGAACCTCCTTCGGTGCTGATTGATATCTCGCACAAATCCCAACACTGAAGGATATATCCGGGCGACTAGCCGTGAGATATAGTAGACTTCCAATCATACTGCGGTACAGTTTCTCGTCTACATTCTCACTTTGTGATTCACTTCCAAGTCCCTTATGGCTAGTTCCCATTGGAGTCGGAAAATCTTTAGAATTTTCAAGATCAAACTTTTTGACCAACTCCAGTGCATACTTGGATTGACACAAGTGAATTCCTTCATCGTTTTGTTTAACTTGTAATCCAAGAAAATAATTCAATTCGCCCATCATGGACATCTCAAATTCGCTTTCCATGGTCTCCGCGAATTTAGAAGCATCATTATCTCTCGTTGCTCCAAAAACAATGTCATCAACATAGATTTGAGCAACTATGAAATTGTTTTGATAATGCTTCACAAAGAGAGTCCTGTCAGCTCCCCCTCGAGTGTAGCCCTTTTCCAAAAGGTGCTTTGTCAACCTTTCGTACCATGCTCGCGGTGCTTGTTTCAGACCGTAAAGAGCCTTTTTCAATCGAAAAACATGGTTAGGTAGTTTATGATCCACAAAACCTTTCGGTTGAGCTACATAAACTTCCTCATTTAAAAATCCATTTAAAAAGGCGCTCTTAACGTCCATTTGAAATAATCTGATTTTAAAATGACAAGCGATCGCAAACAATATACGAATGGACTCGAGTCTAGCTACAGGGGCGAAGGTTTCATCAAAGTCTATACCTTCTACTTGAGAATAGCCTTGAGCAACTAACCTTGCTTTGTTCCTGATGATAGTACCTTCTTCGTTTTTCTTGTTCTTGAAGATCCATTTGGTACCTATCACATTGTGTTGCTTCGGAGGCTTCGTCAGTTCCCAGACTTTGTTTCGCTCAAATTGATGGAGCTCTTCCTGCATTGCTTTAATCCAATAATCATCTTGGAGAGCTTCATCAACATTCTTTGGTTCGATTTGAGATACATAGCATGCAAATCCGCAAACCAATTGTCTCCGTGTTCTAACTCCTTCTTGTGGATCTCCAATTATGTTCGATTCAGGGTGATCCTTGGAGATGCGTAACGTTTGAGGTAGAGGAGTAGGCGGAGGTACACGAGATGATTCCTGCACATCAGATAAGCTTGAAGAACCGTTAGATGCATCAACATTATTATCGAAAGAATTGTTAGAAGAAGATGCATTAGCAGGTGTATCATCATCAAGAGAGATATCGAGGGTAGATTTTTCAGATTCAAAGTGAAAAGCTTCATCTACCTTAACATTTATCGATTCTACGATCGTCTTAGATTCTAAGTTAAAAACTCGATATGCTCTACTGTTTGTAGAATAACCTAAGAAAATCCCTTCGTCACTTCGAGAGTCAAATTTTCCAAGATTTTCGCGATCACGCAAAATAAAACACCGACTCCCAAAATGCGAAAATATTTGATGTTAGGTTTTCTACAAAACCATAGTTCATATGGTGTATTCAAAGTCCCCGGGCGCAAATACACTCGATTGATAACATAGACAGCAGTGTTCACCGCTTCAGCCCAAAAATATAAAGGTAAGTTCCGGCTATGAAGCATAACACGTGCCATCTCCTGTACGACCCTGTTTTTGCGCTCGACTACACCATTTTGTTGAGGTGTGTAAGGTGCAGAGAATTCATGTTTAATGCCGTTAGAAGAGCAAAAATCAATGAATTTGGAATTTATGAATTCCCCACCTCTATCACTCCTAACTCGAGTAATCCTTTCATTCTTTTCAATCATAATACGATTGCAAATTTCGAGAAAAGAATCAAAAGTATCAGCTTTTTCTTTTAAAAAGGCTACCCAAGTATATCTAGAAAAGTCATCAACCAACAAAAAATATACCATTTACCTCCCAGAGATGGTTGACGAGTTGGCCCCATTAAGTCCATATGCAAAAGTTCCAAAGGCCGTTTTGTACCTATGTGGTTCAAATTCTTGTGTGCAGTCCTAGACTGTTTTCCCTTTTGGCAACCGCCACACACAAGGTTTTGTTCAAAAGAAAGTTTTGGAACCCCCTTGACCACATCTTTATTTGAAATTCTAGCAAGTTCCTTAAAGTTTATGTGACCTAGCCTTTCATGCCAAAGTGTTTCATTTTTCAAAGATGCTAGGTTACATTTTTCAGAAATCTTAGAAGGAACTACATAACAGTTGTTTTCTGATCTAACCCCCTTTAAAAAGAAAGCATGGTTCATGTCAGTTACAGTGCATTTATCAGATGAAAAATTAACTGAATAACCACTATCACACAGTTGACTTATGCTTATGAGGTTAGTCTTAAGGCCATGAACAAATAATACATTATCTAGAACCGGGCCATCTGGAATAGCTACCGTTCCCTTTCCAACAATTTTGGAAGACCGACCATCTCCGAAAACAACAAGTCCTCCGGAGTTTTTCTCAAATGTTTGAAAACAGTTTTTATCGCCGGTCATATGACGGGAACACCCGCTATCCAGGTACCAAGACGAACTATCATATGCATGCAAAGAAACATTGGTAGCAAGACAGGGAAAGATTTCACCTTTGCGCACCCAAACCTTTTTGGAGTGCGTCGGTAATGGTCGTGAAGTTGATTTCCTAGGTGAGAGCGTCTTGCTTGAAGAATTGCTGCTCCTTGATGATGTCGTCTTGAGCGGTGTACTACCAAGGCTCTTTTCCTTCAATTTGATTGGAGTTGTTTTCCGAGGAATAGCCCTTTTGGTAGTCATTGCAAGATGTGCTTGAGGTGTGCGTTTGGCTTCCGTCTTGCAATTTCTTCTTATGTGCCCTGAAATGCCACAACGAAAACATACCTTGATTCTTGTCGATTCCGAGGAAGATGTAGTAGGTTCGTTGTCGTTGCTTGTCGTGAACACCGGTGTCGGAGGAGGAGATACCGACTGAGGCACAAATACTGTCCCACTCGAACTTGGAATGTCTCCAGTTTGAGTGTATCCGAGGCCGAACTTGTTTCTTGACCGAGACCAAGAAGTCTGTCCAACTTACTCCTTCCAGAAGAAAATCTCTGTAAGTCATCCTTCAGTTGGCGTATGGTCTCTGTCATTTCCAATTTTTCCTGTCGAGCCTCGCCGTAGAGCTTCAAGAAGTAATTCGCTTTGTTCACCATATCCATATAATTCTTCTCGAATTGCTCATTGGACTCTTGAAGGGAAACATTTGTTTTAATCAGATTGTCCCTTTCCACTTCAAGATCGGTTGAGATAGAGGTTACTCTTTTTACTTCATCTTCAAGATCCTGCAATCTCTCTTTCAACCCCTTGTTTTGCTTAGCCAGTTTCTTTGAATCCCTCAAAAGTTTATGGTAGGCTAAAGCAAAATCTTCACCTTCCGAATCATCTGATTCATCGTCCGTTGCAATCTTTTCCACAGTGGAGTTGGACAGTGAATCGGATGTACTTGCCATTAAGCACATGAAGGGAGAAGATGTGGTGGACGCGTGGAAAGCTGTCGCGTTGTCTTCTTCATCACTTGACGATGACTCATTTGACGTGGAGTTGTCATCCCAAGTAACTACTTGCATCGCTTTCTTCTTAGCCGGATTCTTGTTGGGACACTCCGTTGCAATGTGGCCGTAGCCTCGACATTTGAAACACTGAACTTGTCCCTCAGAACTTTTCTTATCCTTTGAGAAGTTCTCTTGGCTTCTTGACTTGTAACTTGAAGGACCCTTGCCTTTCTTCGACTTTCCGAAGGATTGAGTTTTGCTTGAATTTCCCCTTCGAAAGTTGCGGCGAAACTTCCTTGTCAAGAGAGCGAGCTGCTTCTCAAAGTCCTCCATAGAAATGTTCTCGTCGTCGTCCGAGGAGGATGAATCCGCGTCTTCTTCTTTAGTTGATTTCAATGCGTAACCTGAAGACTTAGAAGAGGATGCCTTTCCAGAAGAATAGTTAGTAGGAAAAGTCATTTCATAAGTTTGTAAAGCACCTACTAATTCTTCTACACGCATTTCGTCCGGGTGTTTAATTGTTTCAATGGCTGCGACCTTCGGGCGAAATCGTTCAGGAAGAGTTCTTAGAATTTTTCTTACAACTTTAAATTCTGGAATCTTCTCTCCCAAGTTAGCACATGAGTTCACGATGTCTTGCAATCGTGTGTAATAGTCAGTGAAGGATTCATTCTCTGCCATAGAGATAGAGTCAAACTTGCTCGTGAGCATTTGCAGTTTCTGAATCTTCACTAAGTTAGTTCCCTCATGCGTAACTTGAAGAACATCCCAGATTTCTTTCGCAGTCTCACATGCCGAGACGCGAGAGAACTCAGTTTGTGACAAAGCATTAAATAGAGCATTAATCCCTTTGCCATTGTAAGAAGATAAGTCTATCTCTTCCTTGGTCCATTTCGACCTAGGTTTTAAGGTGCGAACATCATCTAAAATTTCAGTTGGATTAGACCATCCTAATTCAATTGATTGCCACACCCTTTCGTCGATGGAAATTAAGAAAGCTTTCATCCGTACTTTCCAGTACGCATAATTTGTTCCATCAAAGAAAGGGGGTCGATTGATGTTTCCACCTTCAACCATTGTTTACAACCCTATTCCCGCTCTGATACCACTTGTTGGGTTTAGGTTAATAAGGATCTAAATAGGGGAAAAAACACCTAGAGGGGGGTGAATAGGTGTAAACAATAAACACTCAAAAAATCATTGTGCGATAAAACCCAATGCGGAAAAATAAAAGAACACACAAGATTTTTACGTGGAAAAACTCCAAACCGGAGTAAAAAACCACGGGACCGATAACACGGCGAAATCCACTAGAATTAACACACGTACAAGGTGATATAACGTACTCACAGACGACTCAACCTTTTACCATACGCTCCTAGTAGATCTTCTCCGCTCGCTCCACGACGCTTCTCGAATCCACGATCCGCGCCCAACGCTGAATCCACAGCGTCCAACGTCGAGTCCACGACGTCCAACCGAATCCACGGTCTTCACCCAATGGCACGCTTCGAATCCACGAACGCACCTCGCTCCGAATCCACGAGAGCGATAACACCTTGAATCCACAAGGCCACGCGAGTCCACGCGCCGATTTTGGGGTAAATCGTTGTTTGTTTGGGTGGTGATGATCCGCCGAATACTTAGATTAAAGATAGATCGGAAATACCATCTAAGTATTCATTAGTTTGATTCAACTCAAGATATGAGTATGAAAACCTAGAATCAAACTAATCAATATAGATGAAGAACCATTAAATAGATCTAATGATTTCCGTTCTTCTCTATATATGTGGATTTTTCTTTTCGGCTATCTTTTCTCAATCAGCCGTTCTATTGCGGATGCCCTAGAAATGAAATGGTAGGGCTATTTATAGGTTAGAAACCCTAGGAAGAATATTCGGATCAAAAACAAACTTTTCTGGAAAGTTTTACCGACGGCGATCCGGATTGCAAAGCCACGATCCGGATTGCAGAAGCACAAAGACGGTTTCCAGAAAATTGATGTTCGGGATCCGGATCGAAAGCCACGATCCGGATCGTTCATACAGTTTTACCAGAAAAACATGTTCGGGATCCGGATTGCAATTCCTGATCCGGATCGAAGAAGCAAACAGGTAAAACTAGTGTTCGGGATCCGGATCAGAGAGTGCTGCGATCCGGATTGAACCAGTGTATGAACAAACACCTTTCGGGATCCGGATTGAAAGCCACGATCCGGATCCTGAACATGTCCCATGTCCAGTTTTTGATGAATAAGCAATTAAAACCTCTTCCAGGTGTTTCTACACTATAAGAAGTATTCGGATCATCAAAATTATTTAGTTAAACATACCTGATCCTTTTGAATTCTTCTTTCTTGAGATTGAGGTATACGATCCGAAGTTTCTTCATCTTCAATCTTCAAGACTTAACACATTCACGAAATACGCCAACTCAAATTCCGTAACACCCGGGAGTGGTTGGAAAGCGAAAAACGGACTAATTTTTTTTTTTTTTTTTAAAAGCCTTTACCTCCCCCGACACGTGCCCAGATCCGCCACATACACAAGATCACTCTCAATAACCGGACAGAGTCTCTCTTGTAAATGAACGGCGTCGCATAACATACAAACAGCAATCACCACCAGTTTACATACACACATTCGATTAAGGGATCAATTAAACTTTTACAACATTCGAAAGGAACTCGCCCACTCTATACTCCAAGTTGAAAGGATAAAGTCACAAGGTTTTAAAATAGTGCCTACCCGACACCTTTGTTTTTGAAATCCTTTTCGCAATTTTTTAACTTTTCAAAAGATCTTCACATTCCACATACAACCATCACAATATAAGAATGAAAGACTAAAAGTTCATCATCCCAATGCCATCACAGTGTTCAAGTGTTCCTACATCCATGTCACGTCACCATCCACATCACAATCTATTCAAATATCATGCAGCCATTATTCATCCAATGTAATGATCAAAAGAGGAGTAAAAGAGTCACCAGAATGACGTAATGTGAGTCACTCGTGAACTGACGCCTCTCCTCCGTCCCCGCCGGAACCTGTCACATGGTGGGAGTCAGTGACTAAAAATATAGGAAGGAAATCCGACAACATAATAACAACATGCTGTAAAAGGTACAAAAGTAAATAGGACATCAAACTGTATTCCGGAACATCCAATCCATCCTTATCATCCCTTAGTCCGTAGACCCAAGGAAATACCGAACCTGCTCAATCTTTTGGTGCCCTTTTTACATTCCCCGTAGCACCTCGGAAGGCCCCTACGAAAACCTCTCGTAGAGATCACGAGTCCTTAAACTACTTCGCCGGAAAAGTACACACTTGCGGTGGCCAAACTGCTGGTGCACGTGACTGCGCCATGAGCTTCACAACCTTGTACTTGAAGACTAGATTACGGTAGTTGTACCCGATAAAGTTCAATGTTCATCCGTGTCCCTTTTTGTATGTACCAATTTTGCCAAAACATTCAACACCCTGTACTTTCTTATTCGTGATATAGATATATCAAAAACACAATAAAAAGAGGGAGAGGGGGGTCGGACACCATGGTCCAACAATATTCCCTACCTTGGTTCGATTACCCACCTCTATTGGCGAAGAAAATGATGTGCAAAACCCCCAAAAACACCTCAAGCTTTGCCCGAAAGAAAACTACACCAAAAACCATTGTTAAAAACATCCCTTCATTGAAGTTCTACCCATCGGGGGTCAAACCGGAGTTCCGACGGCAAAATCGATGAACAACATTGCTTGACGGAACGAAACGGCTAACGGTGCAATGAAACGGCTAAAACAAAGCGGCGGCGACAACATCCAAGCGGCGGCGGCTTGCCCCCGCACCGGCGCAGCCGTGGAGGTCCACGCACATGGCGCTCCGCGTGGCCGAGTCCCGCGCGGCTGCATCCCCGCATGGCACTGCCCCGCGCGGCGGCGCCCCGCGCAACCTACGCTTCGCGCGGCAGCGCCCCGCACGGCCTATGATACCCGCAGTTTGAGCCCCGCGCGGGTAGTGTCCCGCGCGGCTTGCGCCCCGCGCATGTGGAAGCCCTTGCAGCGGCATCTCGCGTGGCGGCGTCCCGGCGGCGCTATTCGCGACAACTTCGTCAAGGCTATACACAAGCATCCAATTGGCGGCGGCGGCCTCCCGTCTTTGACGACGGCGACGGCGGCTTCCCAATTTTACATCGACGGCGGCGGCGGCCTCCCGTCCACCTTGACGGTGTTGACCCCAACTTTGCATCAAATCCCCGTTTCCATCACCACCCCAAAGAAACCCGACAAGAGCATCTAAAAACCCTACCAAATCAATAAAAGAGGTACGAAAACCACGAACACACCTTCTAGCCGATAAGGGTGATGGTACGATGCTCGGCTCCGATCTCCGCTCTCCGGTCCCCCACGATATCGGTGCTCCCTCCCCCGTTGCCCCACGATGATGTCGATTTTTGATCCCGATCTTCGATGAACCCTTCGAGGAAGAAGACGATGTTCTCTTTCGTTACAACTTACCGAAAAACTAGGGTTTTCTTGTTTCTCTATCTTTGATGTGTAAAATTTAAAAACGATCCCCGATACCCTTATTTATAAGAGATTTGAAATAATAATAACTGTCTCATGATCTTTTCGTAACAAACTAAATCTTTTTATAACCGTTTCTCCCTCAATTTGTGTTCCAAACCTATCAGAAATCTCATCATACATTGGCACGGATATCAAAGCACCCAAAAGTCGAAATGAGTGTTTTAAAAAACCTCTTTTATGTTTAAAACTTAGAAAATCACATCGGGAGCTCCGCTTACCGGAATTTAGAGCCGATCGCACCACCGTTCTCCACTTTTCGAGCCCTATTCAACAAAATAAAACCCAAGGGAAAAAGACACATCGACAAAACGAGATAAAATACTGCGAATACCGAAAGTGATACCAGCGAAAACCGTGGGCACTACATTTACCCATACCGGAGGCACCGTGGGAGGATTTCAGCATAGATTTTGTGCTCGGGCTTCCGAGGACGCGGCGACGTATAGATTCGATTATGGTGGTTGTTGGTCGGTTTTTCAAGATGGCACACTTTGTTCCATGCAGAAGAATTATGGATGCTAGCAATATTGCTGATCTATACTTCAAAGAGGTAGTAAAGTTACATGGTGTACCGAAGAATATAATGTCAGATCGAGACACAAAATTCATAAGTCACTTTTGAATGAGGCTTTGGAAAAAGTTGGGAACCGATTTAAAATTTGCAGCCATATCATCCACAAACTGATGGGCAAACTGAAGTGGTGAACCGAAGTCTCAGCAATCTATTGCGTGCACTAGGTGGGAACAAGCCAAAATAGTGGGATTTGATTATACCGCAAGTTGAAAGGAAACCAAAGTGTTCGAGGCGAAACCACAGTCGAGCAACTTAAATCTATCCATAATAAAAATCGATAGCATATAGAGGATAGCAATGCAAAGTATAAGGAAGTAGTGGACCGGCACACGTGGAAGTTGACATTTGATGAGGGCGATTACGTATAGATTATTTTAACTAAGGGTCGTTATCGAGCGGGCGAATACAACAAACTTAGTGAGCGAAAGATCGACCCTTGAGAGATGTTAAAAGAGAATTAACGACAATACATATCAAGTTAAGCTATCGAGCCACCTAAAGACGCCAGATGTTTTTAATATGAAATATTTGGTCTCTTATAATGGAGATTCATTAGAGGACGAAGCGTTTAACTCAAGGACGAGTTTTTTCCTACCTGGGGAGGATGATGCGGCTAATTTAGAGATAGAGTTCTTGGAGAAGTGCAACTCTACCAAAATGAGCCGAAAACTCTGTTGAGTTTGGTTCGTATAGTCAGTTCTCGGTTCAGTGGAATCGGTCTCAGCCCTTAGCTCTTTGTAGTCGTTCGGCTCTTTGGTAGCCACTCGGTTGTTTGGAGCTTCCGATTGGTATTTAGGATATTTTTGAGAAGTTAATATTTATCCTATTTCGATTTCGATTATATAGTTATTTCAAATCTGTTTAGATTTAGAGATATACTAGAATTAGTTATATTTGTATTAGAAAAATTATTAAATTTTAGGAATTTGATTTATAGTAGGATTCGAGTCTCATCGAGTATCACTTCTATATATAGGCGTGGTGTTGCGTAATGTAAGCATTTTTTATAGAATTTGAAAAATTAAATAATACGTTTTTTAGTATTTGTCGAAAATTGGTTCTTCGCGTATCCTTCTCTTGCTCTTTTGCTTCTTCATCTTATCACATAGTTTTCTTCGGCTTGCGTCATCGGCACTGTGAAAATTCAGATGCACGATGGGATTGTGAGGACACTAACAAGTGTACGATATGTTCTTGGTTTGAAGCGGAATTTGATCTCACTAGCGCGTTGGACTCGAATGGTTGCAAATTTTCAATTTCAGGCGGAACTATGAGGGTTCGAAAATAAGTATTTTATGAATGGAAGTACAGTCATAATAGAAGTAAAGATAATATGGGTTCCAAAAGTTTGCAGAAGGATAGTCGCTCAAGCTGGAGCGGCAGATACGACAACATATGGCGGAGGAGACAAGCTCAAGGTGGAGTTTTTGTGGTACGCTCAACGTAGCAGTTGCAGATTACAAATCAAACCAAGATAAAGATTGTTAAAATTTGATTAGATTTCTAATTGAATTCTAATTGGATTAGTATTAATATTTAAATATGTTGGAGATAAATTAATTTGGATTTAAATATTAACTAGAGTAGGATTGCTAATTATACTAAAATTTGGTATGTTTCTAGTGGATGCATTATATACACTACAAGAAAATCTTAATATAAGGATATTTTTTAGCTGACGCTGGGAAAAAGTATTTTCGAATGTTTCTATAATATAGTAAATACCGAACGCTTTAAAAGGTGTTATCATATGAACCCTCTATTATATCAAACTAATTTATTAAATAATAAACTTCATTACTATTTTTAATTTTTTAACACTTTAAAACGTCGGGATTTTAAAAAATTCTGATACTTTAAAGCATTAGAATATATCTTATCGACACCTGGCATAAGCGTGGTATATACGTAGACTCTTCATTTGCAGACGTTTTAACTGACGCTTTCAAATATAACGCTAGACTATATTGGAACGTTTTTAAGTATAGTTAAAATATTAAAAAATACATCCTTAAATATTAATTTTTTTATAGTGTAAGCATTATAATGTGAAGTAGCCTTAGGGGATAATACGACCAAGTTAAAGTCTACCATACATGTGAGAGAAAAAAAATTCTTGTTTAGCTAGTTTGCATGCACTTTGTGCACGAATTCATGTGAGAGAGAAAAAAAAAAAATATATATATATTATAAAAGATGAAAAAAGGGTGAGAGAGATTCAAAAGGAGAGCTCATGTTGAAGTTAACTCTATATAGAAGAGAAGTCAGGTGTAATTCTTTTCTTATTTAATAAATCTTATTTCACATGCATATTTTCTGTTTGGTTTTCTCCCTTTTATGGTTGTATAATTTTTATTAAAAAAATGAATTTATAATAAAATTTTGATTTAATATTTTTATTATGAAATCTCAACCATCGGTACCAAAGCAAGTATCAGATCAATAACAATCGGTATTAAAACAGATTGCGAATTCTAAATGCATAAAATCTGATACCAAGATATATAGTACCAGATTCCCAATAAAAGCTTTAATGCTAAAGCGCACAAATGGAGATCACTACTAACCATAAATGGCTTGTGAGTGAAGAACTGATTAATGGATTTAAAGAAATCTGTTTAAAAGCTAAAGAAAAATCCATTTCTTTCCGAGTAAGCGACACTCAAAGATGAAAAAAATAAATAAACTTAAATTGCTAAAAAAATAATATTTTAATATTTTATATTCAACTGGAAGAGCCAACCGAGAAAGTCAGTGAGGAGGCGACCGTGGGAGACGCGGCCAGAGAGTCTCTTGGGGAAGGTGATGCCGTACGGATTATACCATGAGTGGGTGAACTCTCGCCCAAGTTTTCCAAGATTTCCCGTGTCTGCATAAGAGTCACCGAACACGAAGAGCTGTTTTGGTTGATAAGAAGTTCCGTTGAGCTGCTTGTAGCCTTTGGCGTGATTACAGCCACTCACCTCCACCCCTGCAAATATTTGGATGGTAGAGAGAGAGAGACAAGGTAAGCTATGGGTGCATGATGCAAGTATAAGGGGGCGTTTGGATTGACGCATGTAGTTGCCCTCTACTAATAAACCAAATTATTGAACATAAAAAATATTAGTTCCATCGTCAGTCATGCCTTCTTGCACGGCTTCCCTCTTATTCTGTGGAAAAAAATGCAAGACCCATATACGTACCCATGTTTCAAGTGACTGATCCCCTTCGCATTGTCATATATGGTTGACAAAAGGTTAACTTATAAACTTGGTTTGTGGTACGGATTAGCATAAGGCCTAATTTGGTTATGTGGTGAGTATTTCAAACGTTAGAACACTTAAATCAAATATATATATATATATATATATATATATATATATATATATATATATATATATATATATATATATATATATTGAGCTTTTATGCTTTTAAAAGCACAAAGTTATTGGCGCTTATGAGATTTTAGCTTTTGAACGAAAAGATGGATAGTTAGGATAATAATAGGTTCCTAGGGTTTAGTGGGTGGTTGATGGAATAATATAATCTAAGAATTGATTAAAGGGATAAATCTAACGGTTAAAAACTTACAAATACCAAGTGATTGGTACTTTTACAATCACCATAGTCTAACTCTCTCTCTCTCTCTCTCTCTCTCTCTCTCTCTCTCTCTCTCTCTCTCTCTATATATATATATATATATATATATATATATATATATATATATATATATTGACCTAGGCTACTATACTATTAATAGTACCAAATTATTAATGCTGATAGATTTTAGCCCTTAGATGAAAGGATGTGCAATTAGGATGATAGTGGGCTCCATGGGTTTAATAAGTGATTGGTGGAATAGCATAATCTAATGGGTGAAATTAGTCAAAGAGATAAATCTAATAGTAGAAAACTTATAAACACTAATTACTTTATATTTTTACAAGTATAATAGCTGGATATATATATATATATATCAAAAGCTAGTGCTTCTACTTGTTGAAATAAGAGCAGTATATATTATAAAGAGGTATTGTGGCTAACTAAAAACTTTATTAATTACTCTTGGCCTGAATACAACGATGGATAATATTCCATATGTTTACCACAGGTATATATAGCTTTTAACATAAAATAAGAAAATCCTAATAATAACAACTTAACAAGATTTTAACTTATCTCAAATACCTAACCAACTGAGATAAAAGATAAATTTAAACTTATCAATAAATATTGGATTACTTATCAACATCCTCCCTTAACCTAATTTCTCGCATTCCGAGTAGCCTTCGGAACTTCACGAAATTTTTTGATGTCAGCGGCTTTGTAAAAATATCGGCGACTTGATTCTCGCTTCTGCAAAAGTGTAGCTCGATCTCATTCTTCTTCACAAGTTCTCGAATATAATGATAACGGATTTCGATATACTTACACCTTCCATGAAAAACTGGATTTTTTGCGATTGCTATAGCTGAGCTATTATCACAAAATATTCTTGTGGTGCCTTTTGATATTCACCAAATTCTTCTAGAATTCGTCTAAGCCAAATTGCTTGTGTAGCACTTGCTGATGCAGCCACGTACTCGGTTTCTGCTGTCGAGAGAGTTACAATTTCCTGTTTTTTCGATGACCATGTAAATGCACTGCTTCTAAGAAAAAATATGTTACCCAACGTAGTTTTCCGTTCTTCTACGTCGCCGGCCCAATCGCTGTCGGTGAATCCGATGAGTTCGGATTTGTCACCGTAAGCATAGAAAATATCATAGTTGATCGTTCCATTTATATGGCGTAAAATACGCTTAGCCGCTTGTAGATGCATTTGAGCCAGATTTTCCATATATCTGCTGATCAACCCAACACCATAGGCTATGTCATGTCTAGTTGCGGTTAAGTAGCGAAGGCTTCCCACCAACTGTTTGAAATATGTGGAATTAACAAGCTTTTCGTCTCCTCTTTTGATTACTTTTAATCTTATCTCTACTGGAGTAACGATCGGTTTACAATCCGCCATCTGAAATTTTTTAAGCATTTCCCCTGCATATTTTTTTGAGAAATAAAAATACTTTCATTTCTCTGTGAAACTTCAATGGCCAAATAATAAGCCATATGTCCCATGTCGGTCATTTCAAATTCATTAATCATGCTCTTTTTAAATTCCTCAATTATAACAGAATTATTTTCCGTAAAAATAAGATCATCAACATAGAGAGAAACAAATAAAACATCACCATCAGATTTATTTTTAATGTAAAGAGCATGTTCGTACGGGCACTTACGAAAATTGGCTTTTTGAAAGTATAAATCTATACGTGTGTACAAGGCTCGCGGAGCTTGCTTCAAGCAGTATAATGCCTTTTTCAATTTATAGACCTTGTCTTCTTCACCTTCTTGTATAAACCCTGGCGGTTGCTCTATATATACTTCTTCATCAAGAAAGCCGTTGAGGAAGGCGGATTTGACGTCTATCTGATGGATCTTCCATTGTCTTTGCGTTGCTAAAGCAATTAGGAGCCGCACCGACTCCAATCTAGCAACGGGAGCAAACACCTCATGAAAATCAACACCAGGCTTCTGCTTATAGCCCTTTACAACAAGTCTAGCTTTGTGGCGATCAATCGACCCGTCTTGCTTGTACTTGGTTTTGTATACCCATTTTTACGCCAATTGATTTTTGGCCTTTTGGAAGTTTCGTCAACTCCCAAGTTTTGTTCTTCTCGATCGCCTCAATTTCATCACACATGGCTTTACGCCATTTTTCTTCTTTTGCTGCTTCATCAAACCTGATAGGATCACAATCTAGAAACATAATGTAGTGGGTTAAATCACTATCATCATCGTTGTCAGTATCATTAAGAATATAATCTTTCAATTTTACGGGCATTGTAATATTCCATGGAGGATTTTTCCGAACATCTTCCTTCGAAGAAGAAGGCGAAAAACTAGATGACGATGAGGAAGGTGATGGTAGTGGAATAGGAGGATCTGATACATGCTGTTTTTTTTTCTCGGAATTATCTTCAAATTGAATACTGATGGTATTATTTTTTTTTTTTCTTTTCCTTTCCAATCCCATGATTTAGTTTCATCAAATTTCACATCTCTACTAATTATGATCTTTTTTGCAACTGGATCATATAATTTGTAAGCTTTCATATTTTCTGCATAGCCGATAAAAACGCACCTGACTGCTTTGTCATCCAATTTCTTTCTCGTTTGTTTTGGAATATGTGCATAGGCCAGACATCCAAAAACACGAAGATGTGCAACAATAGGTTTTCTTCCACTCCATGCTTCTTCAGGTGTTTTATTCGTGACATTACTTGTCGAACTCCTATTTAATACATAAACTGCACATGCCAAAAAAAATTTGGTATACCTTTTTCAATAAGCATGCTTCTTATGATCTCCACAATGGTGCGATTTTTTCTTTCTGATACTCCATTCCTTTGCGATGAATAGGCTACGGTACTTTGATGCTTAATCCCTTGTGTCTTACAGAATTCATTAAATTCTGTAGAGAAATTTTCTCCTCCACCATCAGATCGTAGAACTTTCAAATAATAGCCGCTTTGTTTTTCAGAAAGCGCTTTAAACTGTTTGAATGCAGTAAAAGCTTCTGATTTTTCTTTCAAAAAATAAATCCAAATTTTTCTACTAAAATCATCAATAAAAGTCATAAAATATTTATTGTTTCCATTGGAACGTCTATCCATCTCACATAAATCCGTATGGACCAACTGTAGAGGCTTTGTGGCTCTAACGGATTTTCCTTCTGAAAACGAATCTCTATGTTGCTTTCCAAAAATACAACCTTCACAAATTTGGTTTGGATAATTTATATATAGTAATCCTTTCACCATATTTTTGCTAGCCAGTTTTTTCAAAGATCTAAAATTTAAATGACCAAACCGTAAATGCCATAACCAAGAACCATCATGCACAATTGTATTGAAACAGGGTAAAGCATCATTATCAATTTGCAAAGGAAACATACGATTTCTAGTCATTGGCACTCTAGCAATTAATCTGTTATCTTTATCCTTCAATTCACAAATTCCCTTTTCAATATGTGCACAATATGACTCTTTTCTTGAAACTGACCAATATTTAATAAATTGCATTCTAATCCAGGCACATAATAAACATCAGATATTATAATATGATCACCATTACGTGCACGAATTAAAATATCTCCTTTGCCTTGAACTATAATTTTTCTTTCATCTCCCAGTTTCGCCATTGTATTTGCTTTATCATCTAAATTTATAAACATTTTCTTTTTACTGCACATGTGGTTACTACAGCCTGAATCTAGATACTATATATTATTTTTTGGTGTTTCAACAACATTGCAAACGAGAAGCATATGCGCATTATTTTCCTCGTTGGATTCAAAATTTTCATCCTTATTTTCAACAAAATTTGCATTAATACTTTTATGTTCATCAGCCTGTTTTCTTCTGTATTCAGATTGATAATGCCCATATTTATTGCAATAATAACATTGAATCCGAGATTTGTCATACCTTTGTTGATTATGGTAATTATCTCTTTCTCTTGCTCTTCTATTTGAATTTAAATCATTTGTATCACCAACGACTACTTCGTTTTGGCCTCGGCCTCTACCGCGACCACGACTGCGTCCGCCACCACGACCGCATCCTCTGCCGCCTCTATTTCCTCCCTGAGTTCTATCACTGATTGTCAGTTGGGTTTTAAAATCTTGTGCGATGTGCTCTCAATTTCACACGCTGTTCGTAAACTTGAAACGATCCCAACAAATCTTCTACCGTTAAATTGTCTATGTCTTTGGCCACCTCAATTGAAGAAACAACATAATCATATTTGCCAGTAACTGATCTCATAATTTTTTCAACAATTAATTTGTCGGGCCAGTTTTCTCCATTCATCCGTATTTGATTTGATACGGATATTACCCGACTAAATTATTCATCGATTGATTCACTTTCGTTCATTTGTAAAGATTCAAATTCTCCTTTAAAAGTTTGGAGTCGTACCCTTTTTACTCTATTTGCACCTCTGTAACTCCTCTCGAGCATATCCCAGGCCTCTTTCGCTATCTTTGCATTCGATAGTCTCTCAAAAATAACTTCATCCACCGCTTGATACAGAAAGAATAATGCCTTTCTGTCTTTCTTTCGGCAATCTTTAAGCGCTTCTTTCCTTGCAACAGTGAGCGTTTCAAACTCACTGTCGGTGACACATTGAAACCATCCTTCACAATATCCTATAACTCCTGGGATGAGAATAAGCATTGTATCTGGATACTCCAGTAATCGAAGTTTTTTCCCGTAAATTTCAGAAGTTGTAGTTGAATCATCCCGTTTAGGGCCATGATCAACTATCAATATCGATGTCGATGGAAAGCCATGATCAACTATCAATATCGATGTCGATGGAAAGCACGATGCCAACACGTTCTACGTCCTCGATCACTTGTTGAAATGAGAAGAGTATATATTATAAAGAGGTATTGTGGCTAACTAAAAATTTTATTAATTGCTCTTGACCTGAATACAACGATGGATAACATTCCATGTGTTTACCGCAGGTATATATAGCTTTTAACATAAAATAAGAAAATTCTAATAATAACCACTTAACAAAATTTTAACTTATCTCTAATACATAGTCAACTGAGATAAAAGATAAATTTAAACTTATCAATAAATATTGGGTTACTTATCAACACTAATATCTTTTATTTTATCTTATAAAATTGGGTAGCATCGAAGTAGCATACAATTATAAATGTCGCAAAAGGCCTAGCATGGTAATGTAGTGATCAAAACAGCATTTTCATAAGTTGGAAGGCTTAAAATAAAAATACATATATATATCAAAAACTAGTGCTTCTAATATCTTTTGGGTACCACCGAAAAAGCATATAATTATAATTATTACGTATTTTTGAAACGGCACTTCAATTTTTATAGATTTTTAAAATATGAAAATAATATTGCACCATATTATCAAATTAGGGCATAAAGTATATAAGCAATCAGTGACCTTCCGAGTTTAATGGTTGGTATTCAAGATTTTAAATTCAAAGCATAATTATTTTATATTTCTAACTAAATTTATTTTCAAAGAAAAAAATTGAATGAATACTACTTTTCTCTATCTCAAAAAAAAAAAAAAAAAAAAAAAAAAAAAAAAAAAAAGGGAATGCCTTGCCCAATCACAAGAAGTAATTATTAGATTAAGTTAAAAGGATTTTCTGCGCCCTGACCAGGAAATTATTTTAAAACTGTCATCTCCTCTCCAACAACACCACACATTGGCACCACTCCAAATGCGCCATCCATCCATCCATCCATCCATCTTATATATGCTAAGTACGCCTACCAAACTATCTCTTAGGTAGAAAACAATCAGAGTTTGCAATAGTGCCAACTACAATCATCCGGGCACAAAAATTCCAAGTTGGAAAAACCATCCAAAGAGTTTGGAACAGACATGTATTCACCGAATTTAGATAACTCTACTATAATCCAGCTTGCAGTTGTACTTTTCAATGTCCCCCCATTAACTCGACAGACATTCACTGAAAAGATAAACAAACAAAATATAATAATATAATAAAATTTACAGCCCTAGGCAGAAATGCATTTAAAAAGGGCACAATAAATCCACTGGAAAATCCCCTAAAATCTGAAGGACCATTTTAAATAAAACTAAGATCAAACAGCTAAACCAACTAAAGCATATCACCGTGATACCACTACTACTATCACATCATCCAAAACAATTAAAAAGCAGCCATTTTTCACCCTTCATATTTCTTTCCACATGCACTAACAAATAAGATTTTTTTCCCTTTCACGATGGTTGGATGTTAATACATTGTGCCCACCATCATCAGACTAACCCTTTCACATCCACAGATTCACTACAAACTTTGATTAACAAGAGGTCGGTAGTGTGCTTGACTAACCATAACGAGTGGTGTGCAGAAGCTCTTTGGGGGTAGCTTGGCTTTAATATTGCCTATTATCATCATGGATTCGGCGAACCAATTTGAGGAGCCTTCAGTGAATGAGCTTTCTGATTTGCTGAAGCTTGCATGGCAGAGGAATTTTTGGCATTGCTAGAATCACCTGTCATGGCCATCGACTTTTTAATCTGGAAACAAGCCCAAAGAAATACATCATTAATTATGTGAAGACCAAAATACTAGAATGTGCAGTTGCATGCAAGAGTAAATCATCGTACAACAGTTGTTGCGAGATAAAAGAAAAAAAAAAAAAACACGAAAAATTAAAGTAGCATGTTAGGATGTGACAAGGTCTGTGCTAGAGTCCTTCAAAAGGTCGATACCATGTGCTGTCTCGTAAATGCAACTTGACAAATAGTAGAAAACAGCTCTCTCTCTCTCTCTCTCTCTCTCTCTCTCTCTCTCTCTCATGGAGATGATCATAAAACTAGATCATTGGGGGCTCCAAGGATGTTGATGTGGGATTTGACAAGGGTATTTAGCTTAACAGTAAAATTGATAGAAGCTGCGTAGTTTTTTCTGAGCTCATCTACAAACTTCCTATTTTCCTTCACCCATCTCCAATTGTTGATCCCTTTTTCCACTTAACCCATGCCCAATTATCGACAGGGTGCAGAAATATAAAGATCGTCTATCTTACCAAGGTAACTTTCTATATATATACACTTGAAATTTATAGCTGCTTTTCATATTCTCAAGGAACTTTCAGTATGCTGAGAATAATTAGGAGTAAAAATATGTAGGAAGATATTCATGTAACTCATTAGGCCTTTAGGATTGAACAGTAATATACTATCAACCCACACATTGCGATAAGGAACAATAGATGTGCTCAAATCTCTAAAAGCTACAGACATAAACTTGTTAAAAAATAATAGCGCTAAAATACGATTGTGACTAAACTAACTAATTTTGTAGCAGAATTATATAACGAACTCAAAAGAAAATCGCAACGGAAAACCTAGGAATTGTAGAAGAAAAGCATGCAAACAATTGATCAATCCGGAAGCGTGGGTGACACTGTCCTAAAACGTATTTTTGTCCTTCGTGGTGGGATTAACCGGAAACACCGCCCCAAGGTACAACCGGAATTCCTCCTCTTGCGAACACCGTAGAGGAGGTTGATGGAAATACTTTCAACACCCGATGGTAAAAAAAAATAAAATAAAATAAAATTGAGAGTGAAGAAATAATAGAAATAAAATGAAGCCTATAATAATTTTTTTTTCCTCCATTCTATTCATTTATAATGAACAATGGAAGAGTATAAATATATACAGGGAAGGGAAGTGGGAGCGACGTTCAACTCCACGTCCTTTGTTAATTAGTTGCTGAAAGCGCAAAGCGTCAACTCAACTCAGAAACATTTTGATTCACCAAATAAATAAATAAAATAATAAATAAATAAATAAATAATAAATAGAAGAAATAAATAATAAATAATAATAATAATAATATAATAAAAAAATGTGAATAGATAAGTAAACTCAAATAAAATTTTGGGTTTTCTCCAACAGTCTCCCACAAAACTCAATTTTTTTGAAATAAAAATTAAACTCAATAATTAAAAGAAGTAGAATCACCAAGTGCTTATACTATGTAATGCGTGAGGTGTCTTTAAAAGACTTAACCCCACTTAGTATAAACAGTTTTCATCAGAAAGAATCAAAGTAAAACAGGTCTTGAACTACGTTCCTTTCGCTTTGACTTCAGCTACCACACACAGTATAAAATTCTCCGTCGAGGATATGTGTATTAACAGTCATGCACACTATCTTGATTTTGCATAAGAGTTTCTATAGACGGCCCGTATCTGATAGCTGCGGCTATATACAGATACTCTTATATAAGTAGTCTCCTTTAGAGATGTGTGCAGGGTCGCATCTCTCGAAAATTACCGCCTTGGATCCCATTAAGAGCTATAAACTCAACTTCAACAACTACACAGAGCACTACTTACCATAGGAATGAGATTGGAGCTAGACCTCCTCCATATTAACTATAAAAAGTGCTCTTTGGCCAACCTGACAATTTGTTTTTACCACATTGAATCTTTTTTAAAGGATCTCCTATCACAAAGGCCAGGTTCCAACTATAGGAAGGCCCTTTATGGCCGAAGTCACATTCCCTTCGAAAACTCTAGGACCTTAATCCTACTCAGGCCTTTCATCAAGCAATCTACAAGATTATTCTTAGATCTAATAAAACTCAAAGAAAATAACAAAATGAAAAGATAACCATCTAACAGACTTTTGCGTTAACTTAATATGTCTGCTAGCCTTAGAATTCATCAATTTCTTTTTATTAAAATCAATTGCTGTTTGAGAGTTGCACCGAATAGAAATAGATGGAATATACAAGGCAATCAAAGAAATCAATGACAATTGATTCTTCAGCCACTTGACTTCAAAACAAGTAGTGTCAGGAGCAACCAACTCGACCTTCATAGTGCTTTTCTATTTGGTGGGTTGCCAAGAAATTGTACTACTATTAAGAATAAAGACAAAATCAAAAGTGAATTTGATATACAAAGAATCAAAAATCCTGCATCATTGTTTCCCTCAATTACAGTAAGATAGCCAACAAATCTGAGATTAAAAAGTGTCTTTTAAGTAACGAAATACTCCCTCCAAAGCAATCAAATGAGTCATATGAGGGTTAATAGTATATCTACTCAATCTCGATATGATATAGATAATGTCATATCTAATCCTACTAGGTAGAAAGGAGACCGACCTAAAAGTTGAGTTAAAAAGTTCACCCTCAATCATAATGATCTAAGATTTAGAATAGTTGTTCTGATTGTTCTAGCCTTTCTTGTAGGCAACCTTCTTTCTTTCGAAAAAAGCATTTTGAAGTAAAATGGTTGTTCGGGCCGAAACAAAACATAAACCATCCTTCTTTTTATTCCCACTAGATTGATTAGTATTGGGCTTCTAGGTATGTTTCTGATTTCGATTCTTATCCTTAAAACCTTTACCCTTAGGTTTAAATTTTCTATCTTTAGGTTTAGGCTCATGGCTTTAGTTCCGAATCTCAATCAGGTGTATGTTAGATCGGTTGTGGGTCGATTTAATCTCCCTAAGTCAGTATTGGTCTTTTATTCCATTCGCTTGAATTACCGACTTAAGTTTAAAGTTCCCTGAGTTCTTCTAAGGTCTTAGGCAAATCTAGACCAAAAAGGAAGAAATTTGTCCAGTAGGCAAGTAGCTTCAAAGATATCATCTTAAGGTTGAACCATTCTTATGAATCTCTTGGACAAAAATCTGAAATTGGTAGACTTGATAGTTTATAGGAATGTTGTTTACTATTCTGAAATTGTTAAAATCAATAATGGTAAATTTACCATCACCTTTATTAACTCTAATATAGCATCTTCTAGGGCATACCATAAATCTTTGTGTTTAGACCAAAATTTTCCGCCACTTAAGAAAGCAACACGTGGCGGATATGGTCGGCCGACAGACAATCAGCCGACAGGAGAATGAGTTAAAAGAAGAACCGCGTCTCGATTGAAATCGGTCTCGGTTGAACAAAAAATACAGTACGCGACATATGCCATCGGCTGAAAGCATCAGCCGACAGGAGAAACAGCCGACAAGAGGTTTAATACCTCACCCAAGGTCAACTTCGGCTACTACCAGACCTCTCCAGTCAAGCGACAAGGGAGACGAGAGTCCAAGTTAGCTTTCGGCTGCTCGAGCTAAGGAGGAAAAGATCTTGGAACGAAGGAGCGCGGGACTCAGGCGCAAATTCCGTAATTAATCCGAAAAGGCAAGCAACGCCCAGCGCCGGAAAGCGCCAAGAATCACGCTCTGGCGCAAAGAATAAGCAGATGAACTTAGGCGAAAAACGGCTACCATCCTATTAAGGATAATCGACTCAAAAGGAAGCCGTTGAGGATTTCACGATGATTCTCCCCGAATCACGCCGATAATTCAAATCGGCGCCTAATAACTTGGTTCAAAACTGTATAAATAAGCGAACCAACGAAGGAAAAGGGTTCGGCAACCTCGTAAGCCCGGTACCACTCCAGCTTCTTCATTTATCTAGGAGTAGGTTAACTTAACTTTTCATACCTGCATGTACTGTTTTTCTAGGAGTAGGCTTACTTGTAAGCCTTCTATCCCTACCTTCTTTCTTGTATCCCTTTCTCCAAATCAATATAAAATGTAAACCGGCTGATTTGGTCGTGTCTTTATTTGTATTTCTTGTACTTCAAAGTTATAATCGGCTCCGTAGCCGTACCATTATCTATTTACCCGATTCGACTATTCTAAGTCGAAACCGGCAATCCCTCTCGACCTCCGTAAACCCGACTCGGCTGCCTCAGCCGAGCGGTCGTGAGAGTTACCAGAGGAGAACCCGGCCGAGCGGCTCCCTTCTCGGCCCGATCGCTTGATCTGTTGGCACGCGGCGCATTCGACTTCTCTGAGGGTCACCACTCGGGCCGATCGTAGTGCAGCCACTTTTTGGCCCCAACAACTTTCTTGGCACGCCCGGTGGGACGCTCACCGAAGACATGTCAGGTTTCCCGGAGCCATACGAGGAGTCGGCACATCCGGAGTCGTCTCTCTCAAAACTATACGGGCAATTTGGCCAAATAATAAGGTCCCTTGAAAAAAGGGCTCTAGCATGGGACGCCGACGTCGTAGCCTCGGAAGAGAGTTTTGTCCGATTCGGGCAATTTTTAGCCCGAAGTGAACAGAGCCATGAAGGCCTACCAGGACATCCGGCTAGGGATGTCAATGGGTACGGATATCCGAAATTTTATCCGAACCCGAATCCGAACAGAAGAATTTACCCGATGTTAAACGGATATGGATTCGGATATGGATATAAAAAATGAAAACCCGACGGATTTGGATTTGGATATGGATTTTGATTGTACCCGACCCGACCCCGAACCCGAACCCGATCCGAACCCGAATTGATTTTACGTTATATAATATATATGTATATAAATATCTGATATTACATTTAAATTTATATTTTAAAATTTTAAATTTAATATAATATATTTTGAAATATTGTAAAGAAAAAAAAAAAGAAAAATAATTATTTCGGGTTTGGATTTTTGGGTTCGGGTTCGGGTTCGGAATCGGGTTTTGGATTTTTGGTCGGATTCGGATTTGGATATGGATTTTTTAAATCCGTCGGATTCGGATTCAGATTCGGATTCGGATTCGAGTTCGGGTTTGATAGTCAGGCTCGGGTTCGGGTTCGGGTTTGAGTTCGGGTTTTTAAAAATCCGCCCCGAATCCGACCCGTTGACATCCCTACATCCGGCTGACCCACCAAAGCCATAGTTGGCACAGCCGCACCCGACGGCATCAGCGACGGGGGTGATATATCCCCAAAGAGTCGTGTAGCCTATGGCACCCCTCCAGGAGATTCAACCACTGGGGGGCAGTGCAGTCACGGACGGCCATCCCCCTAGCAGAGGATAGGCCAAGGATTTCAGACGACAACCATTAGCGGGAGGCCGATCAGAGTTTACCCACGGCACCCTTTATGTCGATATCTCAACCTTGTGCTGAAGATGAGGAAACTAGGGGGCAGGCCCCGAAAACAAGGCTTGCTCAGGATTAGGTGGGTCGAGTTCCACCACTCCTTACGGTCAAAAGGCCGGTGCAGCCAGTGGCCTCGGTGGCCACGGCAGTAAACGTGAGACTTGTGCAACCAGTGGTTTTGACACCCCCGCCAGAAAACACCAAGGCCAGGCCGACGTTACGGTCGGTTTTCAGGCACGCGTATCCCTCGTACAATGATATGGATATGGGATACCCGTACGTGGGCAACTGGAAAAAACCGAGATTTAGCAAGTTCTCGGCCGAAGTAATCGAGACCGCGGTCCATCCTCAGGCGACCGGCCCGACGGAAGTGGCCGATCACGATCAAAACGCAGAAGTATCGGCCACGTAAAACAAAGGCCAACACACGTGACAACGCAGCCACGACCGAAGGAGGGCCGCAATTGGCAGATATAAGCGCGGACTCAATCGGCTGTGAGAATGGGGCCGATGTCAAGACCGCCAAGCCAGAGAGGCAGGCGAGATTGCTCGGTGAGACCAGCCGAAACAACAGCCGGAGAACAGTTTACCCCGAAAGCAGATGACGCACAAAAAGACAAAAGGTGAGGCCGTGTCAGAGCCTCGAGAGGACGAGCCTGCACAAGAAATCGACGAAGAGATAACTTTGGCCATAACATCGCAGGCCGAACACTCCGCTGAAGGGACCGGGGAAGAAATTATGGTGGTCTACTTCGGGAACTTGCCAATCAAGAATCGCGAGAAGATCCTAGAAGTACAAGATCCCTTGGTTGAAATTAACCTAGGATCGGCTGAGCAAAAACGACCGACATACATTAGCTCAAAGCTCTCAGCAGAGCAAAGAGAAGAGCTTGTCGGCTTAGTCAAAAGCTACCAAGACTGCTTCGCTTGGAGCTATGAGGAGATGCCGGGACTCGGCCGAGAAATTGTAGAGTATCTGCTCCCGATCAAAAAGGAGTTTAAGCCGTTCAAGCAACCGGCTCGGAGGTTTGAGCCGAGCATCGTGTCAAAAATAAAAGAGGAAATCGATAACCTTCTAAAGGCCGGTTTCATCAGATCGGCCCGTTATGTGGAATGGCAGGCAAATATAGTCCCTGTGAAAAAGAAGAACGGAAAATTAAGAATTTGTATAGATTTCCGTAATCTCAATTTGGCCACGCCAAAGAATGAGTATCCCATGCCGATAACCGACATGTTGGTAGACGCTGCCGCTGGGCATGAGGTTTTATCCTTCATGGACGGCCACGCCGGCTACAACCAGATAATGATAGCCGAAACGAAGTGTCGAAAATGGCTTTTTAGGTGCCCATGCTCGATCAGAACTTTCGAGTCGCTAGTAATGCCCTTCGGTTTGAAGAATGCTAGGGCAACATACCAAAGGGCAATAAACCCCATTTTCCACGATTTAATCGGCAAATCGGTAGAAAGTTTATATCGACAATATTGTGGTAAAATCAAGGTCTAAAGCTTATCATTGGGCCGATTTAAGACTGGCTTTCGAGCGAATGAGAAAATACAGTCTGAAGATGAACCCGTTGAAGTGTGCATTCGAGGTTTCGGCCGAAAATTTTCTGGGTTTTCTGGTGCATCAGAAGGGCATCGAGGTCGACCAAAATAAGACAAAGGCGATCATCGAGTTACCAGCGCCAAAAACAAAGGAGTTACAGTCTTTTTTAGGGAAGGTAAATTATTTGAGACGATTCATCTCCAACCTAGCCGAAAAAATAGAGGCTTTTAGCCCATTATTACGGTTACGAGATCAAGACGAATTCGTCTGGGCCACGGAGCACCAAGTGGCTTTCGACAATATTAAGGAGTACCTCACCAAACCACCGGTGTTGGTACCACCTCGACAAGACCGGCCGATGAAGCTATACATTTCGGCCGCTGAAGAGAACCTAGGATGTTTGTTGGCCCACGACAATGAACAAAAAGATGAACATGTCGTCTATTATCTAAGTAGACGGCTAATAGATGCCGAACGGAGGTATTCGGCAATGGAAAAGTTATGCCTGGCACTATACTTTGCGTGCATGAAACTCAAATACTACATTCTTACTATAGAAGTTTCGGTCATCTGCAAGACCGATCTGATCAAGTATATGTTGTCAAAACTAGTATTAAGCAGTTGACGGGCGAATACCGGTGCACGAGCCCAAATCTCTAGGGCTATCTGCAAAGGAGACCAAGATACTATGCCAATTTTGCGATGTGGAATTGAATCATCGGCCGAGGGAGGAGAATATGGTCGCAAACGACTTAGCACAATTGGCATCCGGTTATAAGGAGCCGGTGACCGCTGATCGTGTCACCATCTTCACCAGGCTTCTACCTCAGTTTACATAAGGGAGCCGATGGTGGCCCCTGTCGGATTAGCAGGGGATTGGAGACAGCATCTGGTGGATTACCTAAGTGATCCCGGTAACCGAGCGGCCTTCAAGACAAGAAAGAGAGCCCTCGGATATTGCCTTTTGGATTGGCAGTTATACAAGAAAACACCTGAAGAAGTACTTTTAAAATGCCTAGTGTCTGTGATTTTTCTCTTTGTACTACTTTTGGTAGGCGGTATTCTTCTCGTTTTTTTTCGATATATCTATCTTTGTGGATTATGTTTTTGTTGTACAGAGCTCGTGAAACGATGAACGGCGGTGCGATCGGCTCGAAAATCCGATAAGTGGAACTCCCAGAACAATTTTTCTAAGTAATGGGTGTAAAAGAGTTTTTAAATACCCATTATTGGTTTTCGATGGTTTAATATCCGTGCTGATGAATGATGTGATCCTTGATTGGTTTGGCACGCTAATCGAGAAAGAAACGGTTAAATTACAAGATAAATTTGTTGCAACAAAATAAGGTTTGTTACGAAGATCTATGAGCGGTTATTCTTGTTGTAGAATCTCTTATAAATAGGGAGACTGGGGATCGGTTTACTATTTTCACGAAAAAGAGACAAGAAAAGAACCCTAGTTTTCCAATTTTGTTAACAAGAAAGAGACTTCGTCTTCTTCCTCGAAGGGCACGCCGAGGACCGGGATTGGGATCGTCGTCTGTAAGAACGGAGGAGAGAGCATCACCGTTGAGGGAGAACGGAGGGTGAGGACCGAGGCCGGACACCGTATCGCCTTCATCGTCGGCAAAGAGGTCGGTGGATTTTGTTGATTCGCCGTGCTTTCGTTTGGGTTTCTTGGCTTTCCGTCGGAGCGGGAGTGTTGGGCGGAGCCGCCGCTGTCATCGTTGGTTTGGACGGGAAGCCGCCGTCGCCGTCGGATTTGACGGGAGGCCGCCGCCGCTGTCGGGATGAGACGGGAGGCCGCCCCTGCCGTTGACGGAGCCGCGCCGCCGCTAGCCGCTATTAGCCGCATGCTGCCGCGCCACCGCTAGCTGCTGTCAACCGCACACAGCCGCGCCGCTGCTAGCCGCACCGCCGGCGCCGCAGCACCAGCGCTACAGCATCAGTCCCACAAGCGCGCTGCTTGCCGCACGCGCCGCACCCGCCAGCGCCGGCTGTGCCCCTGCGCGCTGCTTGGCTGCCGCCCGCGCCTTGCGCACCCATTCGGCGCCGTGCGCCTGCCCGTGCGGGCTGAGCCGCATGGGCCGTGCGCGCGCCGCGCATGCCGCTGCTTTGCCACGCCGCTTTGCTGCCGCCGCTTGGCCTTGCGCACCGCAAGCCGCCGCCGCTGGTTCCTTGCGCATGCCGCTTGCCCGCACCTTGCTGTTTGCTTGCCGCCGCCGCCGCTCCGCTTGCTGCCACAGCCCTGCACCTTGACGGAATTGCCCGTGGAGTTCCGCTAAGCGGTTTTTGATGCTGTTTTTACCGTCAGAACCCCAATTTGACCCCCGATTCGCCGAATTTCATTTCGATGATATTTTTATCGATACTTTTGATATAGTTTTTGTCCGATCACGGTGTGGAGGTTTTTGGGGAGTTTTGATCACCATTTTCTTCGTCAGTGGAGGTGGGTAAATAAACCGAGGTTAAGGGTGATGTTGAATATTCGTATTCGACCAACCTTTTTTCCTTCCACTTTATGTATTTGTTATACATGTATTGAATGGTAAGGAAGGGTATTGTTTTGAATGATGTGGCAAATTGGTACACATGAAAGGACAAGGATTATGGTTTGACTTTATCGGGTATAGCTACTGCGATTTAGTTACAAACACATGTTCGTGAAGCTCATGGCGCAATCACGTACACCGGCGGTTTGGCCACCGCAAGAGTGTACTTTTCCGGGGCAGTGGTCTAAGGACCCGTGAACTCTAGCGGTGACTTCGTAGGGGCCCTCCATGGCATAACGGTGAGGGTTAAAAGGGCACCAAGGGATTGAGCAAGATTAAATGTTTCCTTAAGTCTACGGATTAAGGGTACGGTACGGACGGTTTGGATGTTCCGGAATTACGGTTTGATGTCCTATCTACTTTATTGTACCTGTTGGTTGCTTTTGCTTGTCATGGTATTCGGTTTTTCTCCTTGTGTTTTTGGTCACTGACTCCCACCATGTGACAGGTTCGGGCGAGGACGGGGGAGAGATACTGACGCGAGAGTGATTCGCATCTCGTCATTTCGGTGACACTTTACTCTTTTTGAACATTACTTTTAGTTGATATTTGTGCGTGAACCTATTGTGATGTGGATGTATTATGACGTGGTTGTAGAAACATATGAACTTCGTGAATGCTTCGGGATAATGAACTTTAGCATTTCATTTCTATCTTGTTTTAGTTGTATATGGAGTATGAAGGGATTTAAAAAGATAAAATATTTTGTGAACTCTGCTTTTCCAAAACTGAATGCCGGGTAGGCATTATTTCAAATTTTTGTGGTTTTATCCTTTCAACTCGGAGTATGCCGAGTGGGCGAATATTTCTTGTATGATGTATGTGCTCAGTTCATTCCTTATTTTGGTTTCGTGTGTATGTTAAATTGGTGATGGTTGATGATTGTATATTGTGCGACGCCGTGCATATACGGGGGAGGCTCTGTCCGTTTGTTGAGAGTGATCTTGTATATGTGACGGGTCGGGACACGTGTCGGGATGAAGGCTTTTCAGAAAAAAAAATAGGGCCGTTTTTCGCTTTTAAACCACTCCCGAAGCGTGACAATGCCTCGGAACCGTGGAGGCACTAGAAATAATGGCAAAAACCCACGAAGGTTTGTGCGGGTGCGGGAAGGAAACTTAGATGGGCTATCAGACACCTAGAATACTACTGTATTGATGGGAAATCACTCTAAGTGTACAGTTATTGGTATTGGCACTGTTCAGGTACGGATGTACGATGGAGTAGTGAGGACTATATCTGAGGTTCGGCATGTTCCGGATTGTTCGTTTGGGTATTTAAGACGTCGACGAAATTTGAGATCGAGAAGTTTGATCGCTCCAGCAGTTTCGCTTTACGGCAAGTTGTCGTTTTGATGCAGCAGAAGTTGCAAAAGGCGTATCTGGAGAATGAGAAGATTAGCACTTCAGAGAACCCCACGGTTTTGCTCATTAAGTCAGGCGACCAAATTCAAGAATTCCGTATATTTGGTTTGCATGTGCAGCAGCACTTTCAAGAGCTTTTAGGTTTTTGGTGGAGAAGACAGAATTCAAGTCAAGGTGGAGATTGTTAGATATGTCTCGAATTCTAGAACCGAAAGGTTTTCTAACCCTATTCAGTTTAGCTTATCCAATTAAGATAAGCTTGGATTATGCCTAATCTTATCAAGAATATTCCTAATCTTAGTGGATTTGTATTTCTAATTGTATTAGGATTTAGCCACTATTATAAATATACTATTATTCCATTTATTTGGTGCGGCGGATGAGAAGGAGTATGGGTGTATTTTGGGATTAGGGTTTTGTGAGAGAGGCATATTTTGTACACCACTTTGATTATAATGGAAGTCTCCGCTCCGTCTTCGCCCGTGGACGTAGGCCAGTGGCCGAACCACGTAAATATTGTGTGCTTTATTTTTCTTCTCTCTTTCTCGATTCTCTTTTGGTATTTTCGTGCCCAACGAACTAGATCTTTTCCGCTTTTGTTATAACAGGTGTCAAGAGTGCCAATTTCATGGGCCGATCCAGCGGGTGCCAGCCTCGGAAATGCACGCCATCATCAAACCATGGCCGTTTAAAGGATGGGCTATGGACTTGATAGGCGAAATCCAACCGAATTCTTCGACGGGACATAAGCTCTTGATAGTGGCGGTGGATTACTTCACCAGATGGGTGGAGGTACGACCAGTAAGGCAAGCCACTCAGAAAAACATTATCCAATTCGTCGAAGAATCAATCTTGCATCGGTTTGGTGTGCCAGAAACCATCACGACCGATCAAGGGACGATGTTTACTGGTGAGACCTTCGTCCGATTTTTGGAGGCGAGACAGATCAAGCTGTTAAACTCATCCCCGTATTACGCCCAAACTAACGGGCAAGCAGAAGAGATGAACAAAATAATCATCAACCTGATGAAGCAGCATGTCGGCAAACACCCAAGACGGTGGCACGAGAAACTGTCCGAAGTTCTCTGGGCTTGCCGAACAACTGTCAAGACTGCCACGGGAGTCACCCTTCTCCGACTGGTTTACGGACATGAAGCCGTTTTACCGGCCGAAATCATGGTTGTTCTAGCGCTAAGAGTCGTGAGACAGGGTAATTTGACTGATCAAGAATACAAGCTCCTCATGGACGAGGAATTAAGCGAAGTGTGCGAAGTTCGTTTGAAAGTGCTCGACCATATGCGAGCCTATCAGAATCGAGTTCAGAACGCATACAACAAAAAGGTAAAGGCAAAGTCCTTTAGTGTCGGGGACTTAGTGTCCAAACTGACGTTACCCATCGGCAAGAAGAACCAACTTTACGAAAAGTGGTCACCAAACTAGGAGGGACCATTTCGAGTCAGACAAGTGACCAGAGAAAATTCCTACTATTTAGAGACCTTAGAAGGTGCGGAATGAGATCAGGCGATTAACGGGAAATACTTGAAGCACTATCATACGTCAGTATAGGAAGACGTGGGATGAACAACCGAGGAAGATTTTGCATCCCAACAGAAGAAATTGACTCAACTTCGACAATCACCCGAACGGTAGATCAGGCGATTGCCGAGGGGGCATTGTTGAGACCAAAATTTTTCGCCACTTAAAAAAGCAACATGTGGCGGATATAGTCGGCCGACAGACATCAGTCGATAGGAGAATGAGTCAGAAGAAGAAGACCCACGTCTCGATTGAGATCGGTCTCGATCGTACAAAAAATACAATACGCGACATATGCCATCGGCTGAAAGCATCAGCCGACAGTAGAAGCGGCCGACAAGAGGTTTAATACCTCACCCAAGGTCAACTTCGGCTACTACCAGACCTCTCCAGTCAAGCGACAAGGGAGGCGAGAGTCCAAGTTAGCCTTCGGCTGCTCGAGCCAGAGAGGAAAAGATCTTAGAACGAAGGAGCGCGGGACTCAAGCGCAAATCCCGCAATTAATCCGGAAAGGCAAGCAACGCCCAGCGCCGAGAATCACGCTCTGGCGCAAAGAATAAGGGGATGAATTTGGACGAAAAACGGCTACCATCCTATTAAGAATAATCGACTCAAAAGGAAGTCATTGAGGATTTCACGATGATTCTCCCCGAATCACGCCAATAATTCAAATCGGCACCTAATAATTTGGTTCAAAACTGTATAAATAAGCGAACCAACGAAGGAAAAGGGGTCCGGCAACCTCGTAAGCCCGATACCACCCTAGCTTCTTCATTTATCTAGGAGTAGGTTAACTTTTCATACATGCATTTATTGTTTTCCTAGGAGTAGGCTTACTTGTAATCCTTCTATCCCTACCTTCTCCCTTGTATCCCCTTCTCCAAATCAATATAAAGTGTAAACCGGCTCATTCGGCCGTGTCTTTATTTGTATTTCTTGTGTTTCAAAGTTATAATCGGCTCCTTAGCCGTACCATTATCTCTTTACCCGGTTCGGCTATTCTAAGTCGAAACCGGCGATCCCTCTCGACCTCCGTAAACCCGACTCGGCTGCCCCAGCCTAGCGGTCGTGTGAGTTACCAGAGGAGAACCCGAAAGAGCGGATCTCTCCTCGGCCTAATCGCTTGATCTGTTGGCACGCGCACATTCGGCTTCTCTGAGGGTCACCACTCAGGGGACGATCGCAATGCAACCACTTTTTGTCCCCAATACTTTGGCAGTTTGTTATTTTCTATAAGTTTCATAAAATTCATCAAATAGGTAACTATTAAATATAAAAATATAAAAGCACTGTTCTCTACTAGCTTAAGCTTTTGGAGAATAACGATTGTTTTATATAAGTTAACATGGTATTAGAGAAGGGGGTCCTAAGTTCGAGTCATGTTAGACTCTCAGCATAATTGATTTTCTCCCATTTAATCAAGTCCACATCATGGGCCTATTAAAAAGTCTTGAGCCCAGATGTGAGTGAGAGTGTTAAATATAAAAATATAAAAACACAGTTCTCTACTGGCTTAAAGTTTTGGAGAATAGTGGTTGTTTTATATAATTTAACAACAACTAAGTATTCTAAAACTACAGTAAAATTCAATTTTCTCAGTGGATTTACTAGGTTCAAGTTCTGTAATTGCAGTAGTAGTAGATTTAGAAGAATTAGCAAGAAGAGCAGAAGAAAATTTAGAAATAGGATAGGAAGGTGTTTTTCCAATTACAATTATAAGGCCAAGGGCGAGGGCAATAAGCCAAGCCTCCAATTGATCTTGCCATCTGGCAAAAAGCCTATCCCTCTAAACTTTTCAAGCTTAAGACTAGAAACATTCTCAAAGACCACATTAGATAATCTAGTTGAAGGAACGAAGAAATTAAGGATGACTAGAATGAACTGCAAAAATGATTCAAAAATCCTTCTTAGAAAAGAAGACATGTTTAATGTTTTTATCCTAGTCAACCAGAATATTTTAAAGATTCAAGTTTTAAAATATTAATTTCTTATCACGGTTGGTTCAGCAGCAAAAGGGAGGCCCAAACAGTTTATAATGTTTGACTTCAATTAGGTGTTTTCAAGCAAAATATTTTCGAAATCAAATAGTACATATACTGCAAGCAAAGTTATAAAAGAAATTGAAACAATAAATAAAGCAAGAATTAAATTTCGTGCTACTGGTTAAAGAGACTTGCTTAAGAGCTATGAAAATTCTGGCTAGTTGTGGGCTCGATCCAACAAAAAGTAAAAACAATTTTTTTCCCTTCTTTACTGCAACGAAAACACAAGGATTTAAGTATCCATCGGCAAAGTCCGTATCTACCGTGCCGTATCGTGCCAACAAGATACCACCACGATACAGCTCCCGTGCCGATAGCACGGCTGAAAACTCTCTATTTTTTTAATTACTAAGTAATTTTTTTAATAATGTTCAAAAGATTTGATAACGATACATAATAAACAATTAAAAAATAATTGCTAAAAAAAATAATTATTTCATGCCATTATGTGTCGGCACACATGTATTTTTGTGACCAGCACTCATCGGCACACATCGTACCGTACCGTGCCGGCAAGTTTTCGACACCATTCCGTGCCACGGCACCTTAAATCCTAGCGAAAACAATATTTTTTTTTGTTTTTTGAACAGTAGAAATCAAACCTATTTTTTTCAACAGTAATGATTTTTTTTTTAAAACAGTAGTACACAATAATTTAAAAACCCTTTTCATTTGATAAAAACAGTACAAAACCCTTTTATCATTTATTTTTTTAGCAATAGAGAAAAAATAGCAAATTTCTGCAATTAGAATAGACAATAAATTAAACTATATGCAACTACAGGTTAAAGTGCTAATCCCAAAAACTTATGTTAAATGCCAATCACATAGACAAGTTATTACCTAGGGCGTGTTTCCGTCCTTTGTGCGGGATTAACCGGAAACACCACCCCAAAGTATAGTCGGAATTTGACGGAGATTCTTTCAACATCAAGTGATTAAAAACAGTAGAGAAAGAAAGAGAAAAGGTATCAAAATAAAAGAATTGATATATTATTTTTCCCTTTTTTTCTCTCACTGTACATGAAAGAGGGGGTAAAGGTTGCACTTATATAGAGCATAAGGAACGTTGGCATAAGGGACGTTGGACAATGTTTCCTTTACCCACATCTCGCGCGAGTCTTGTGCTTCCGTTTCGCGCAAGAAGCAGATCCATTTCCGCTTGAGAAACGAAACAAAAAATATAATATAATATAATATAATATAATATAATATAATATAATAAAAATAAATAAATAAAATCAAAAAAAAAAAAAATTGGGTTTTCTGCAACAAAACTAACCACAGCAAGCCTCTCCTTGTGAAAATCATTTGTGATCTGAAAACAATTACCAAAAAAGCCACCATATGTTAGATTATTAGCTTCACTATATAAAGAACAAGGAAACAACACATAGACTTCCCTCAAACATTTACCTGCTTCTTGTAGCATTTGATTTCATCTCCACCAAAACCAGGTAGTGTCATATTCCAGTTTCTCTCTGCAAGCAAAAACATCAACGCTCAAAACCCTTTACAAAAAAACTACATAAAGAGAAATACTAAGGCCTGTTTTGGTGTTGGTTGGAGTCATTTTTTGTTTTTTTTTAATAGAAATTTCTTGTAAAAGTATGTGGGAATGGATGTTGAATTGCTAACAGTCCTTGTAACCAAGGTGTTGTTTCGAAACCAAGAAAAGAAAAAATAAACTTGGAAGCATGTTTTTTTCCTTCTTTGGATTTTTTCAAGCTAAAGTTGGCGTCCCTCACCTAGCGAAAACGAATTGCAAGCAAACCAACAAGACTAGAAAAGTCCATCTGCCGGCACATCCAATTACACATTATTTGTGTTAAAAAAAACCAACAAAGATACCAAACAAGGCCTAAGATCGCAATGAGCCGAAGGACAACCACAACCTCTTACCAACATATAGTAGTACGTCTTTTACTTCTAACATGTTTGACTTTCGATGCTTTGCCAAGGAGCAAGCAAACATTGTAGTCTGCTCATATTAAGATATAAAAAGAAAAGTGGTAAGCACGAACTCAGTAACCATAAACAAAAAGAAATGAGAAATGAAAAAAGGATTGTGATGCAATTCAACCAAGTCCTAAGCGAGCTTTCGAAATGATTTCATATCAAGATTTCCCCTTTCAGGATTCATCAAGATGTGTTCCATTTCCATATTTCACAGCTCCCACACAATAACAGAAAGCAGTTGTATTTTCAAATTTAGACATGAAACCTTACAGATTCAATAAAATCTTCAGCAATCTCAATAAGAACATCTTCAACTTCAGCATCTAACTTCTCCGATGGATCAATCTGCACAATTGTGAAGAATCTGTGGATAAGGTTGAAGATAACGTTGATCAATTCTACAAATTAGAGGTGCCAATTGGTCACAGGGGGTCAGGTTCATTCAAGTCAATTCCACTATGACATCAAACCAGGACTGATCCAAACCTGACTCAACTAATCAACAAGTTGGATAAGCATGTGGGGCAAACGAGACAGGCAAAAATGAGAATCTTATCCCTAAAAACATAGAAAAATTCGCAAAAAAAAAGGTGGAATCTCGGACAATCTTTAAGGACACTTCGTAGAAGTCTTCTTATTCATAGTCATGCATAACAACTTGGTTGCTCTTACTATCAGAAAACAAGAAGAGAGTGCAGTGAAGTTGGAACAAAACAAGTCTAGACTCGAGAGGCAATGCATGCCGCAATGCATGCTTACTATGTTCAGAAAAGATTTACAGGGAATGACTGATATAAGAATTACATCTTACATAAAGAATGTAAGCATGTGAAAAAACAATCATCATAGCCCCAAAATTCAAAGAATCAAAAAAAAAAAAAAAAAGACCAGGCTAAAAAGAAGAAGGTAATGCAAAAACGGATGATCCTTCATCACAATAATCTAAGTTTTCTTGTTGGATAAATGACTTCTTGCTACAACATATTAGATAGATTAATGATGAAATGTCAAAACACAAGCGTAAAAATTTATGAAACCCTCTCAATTGATATTTGTTATTTCATTCAGTTGAATTGGAATTCAGTTAAATTTAACAGCGGTTTCATTAAATTTAACAGCTTTACCTGCTTATCAACTGACAGCTGGCAGAACTGCAGGTTCTGTAACAATAATTATCCAAAAGCTAACAGAACTGTTTATTTGATTAGGATTCCCTATTCAACCAACTGACCTAACTCAAATTTTTTTTTTTAAAAAAAAAAAAAAAAAAAAAAAAAAAAAAAAAAAAAGGATAACGAGCTGATGGGGGTGATCAATCACAACAAAAAAAAGTGAGGGGCGTCTATCTAACAATGGCCTACACTTGAGGGGTCTGAATCAAGGATTTAAGTATCCATCAGCACGGGCCGTATCCACCGTGTCGTACCGTGCCAACAAGATACCGGCACGATACAGCTCTCGTGCCGATGGCACAGTTCAAAATCCTTTTTTCTTAAAATTACCAAGTAATTTTCTCAATAAAGTTCAAAATATTAGATAAAGAAACATAATAAGCAATTAAAAAAATTTGTTGCTAAAGAAAATAAATATTTTATACCATTATGTGTCGGCACGCATGTATTTTTTGTGACCGACACTCATCGGCACGGCTCGGCACGCACCGTGCCGTACCGTGCCGGCAAGTTTTCGGCACGACCCCGTGCCACGACACTTAAATCCTTGGTCTAAATACACATTCACCAAAATGTAATTCGGAAACATAAAATTAGAAAAAGGAAAGAACCTGAGAAACCAATTCACGGATGCTTCTCTTGCTAAGAATGTGATTACCAGATTCTACGTCATCTGTACTAACGGGAGTGACTGCCCCAGACTGTACAATCCCAGCTTGCGCCAGAGGAACACTAGATTTATGGGCCGTTGATCCAACATTTCTCGCAGCCTGTTGTAGAGTTAGGGCTTGCTGGTTCCTAAGAGCAAGGTACTGTTGATGCTCTTGTGACAACTGTGACCCTGCAGATGTTAGCTGTTGTGGCTGCTGCAGCAATTGCTGCTTTTGTTGGAGCTGCTGTTGATGGCTCTGCTGCTGTTGAGAAGACGATAAACTTTGTTGTTGTAGAGTTGTTGAAGGAGATTGTAGGAGATTGTACGGTCTCGGTTGTAGAACTTGTGGCCTTGATTGGGGCCTAAGTGAAGAAGCAGAAGAAGAAGGCACGGAAGGTGCATGCATTAACTTTCCCTGACCTGATACCAACGGCTGCTGCATATGTTGGCTTTGTGGAAAAGCTGATGCAGAATTAGGAGAAGGCAAGGAAGGGGCTTTTGATAAACCATGACTAGGGAATTTCTGTATAAAATAGGAAATTAATAAGATAAGAGCACAAAATAAAGCAATTTCGTAGAAAGAAAATTAATTTATTCGGAAAACTTATGCAATGTTCTGATGTAGCACTAAACCAAGCAGGAAAAGACACCACATAGAATTTAGATGATTTTAGTCAAAATAACCAAAATCAAATCTTTTGAGGCGGTGGTTACTTATCATGCCTTCACGCATTTCCTGGTATCTTTGCATAAGATGTTAATTACAGATTGACTTAACTACAACTATAAATTTTTGTCAGGTAACACATGAGCGATGCAACTTCCCATGCAAACTGCAAAGTGGAAAATATTGATGGAGACTAAAACAAACTAACTTATTTCATAAGAGGAGAACATTAGTTGGTTTACTTGTGAAGCTAACACTTGGCTAGCAGAAGGAGATGTTGATCTTATTGGGGCTTGAATAAGTCTCTGTTGCTGGGGACTTATCATGTCAAAATAACCAAAATCAAATCTTTTGAGGCGGTGGTTACTTATCATGCCTTCACGCATTTCCTGGTATCTTTGCATAAGATGTTAATTACAGATTGACTTAACTACAACTATAAATTTTTGTCAGGTAACACATGAGCGATGCAACTTCCCATGCAAACTGCAAAGTGGAAAATATTGATGGAGACAAACTAAAACAAACTAACTTATTTCTCATAAGAGGAGAACATTAGTTGGTTTACTTGTGAAGCTAACACTTGGCTAGCAGAAGGAGATGTTGATCTTATTGGGGCTTGAATAAGTCTCTGTTGCTGGGGACCAGAAACAGCAGTCGGTCTCATTGGAGCAGCAGAGCTCAGAGAACCAATCATACCAATATTTTGAATACCTGGAGTAGATTGTCTGACCTGAAAAACAAAGTTACTTCAAGAGTAAAATGATACTATGAATATATAAAGATCCAATTTCAAATTTTCATGTACTTATAAAGTATTTGATATTGCATTGGCATAGGAGACATCATGTTAAATAAAGATATAGTAGGAAACCACACTACAGCCTCAAAAAGATAAAACGAACAAGGAACAAAGAAGATCCATATAAAACTTTTCCTCCGTTTAACAAATGCTAACTAAAGCCAATGCCAGCTCCAAGATCGGATGAAATAAGTATGGGTTGGTTTCAGTTGGATAATTGACTATTCAATCATAAAGAATGGTTACTCCAAAGATAATTCTATCATATCACAAAAGTATAGAGCTACAGTTTCAAAAAATTAAAGATATAGCTTAGCAACACGCCAATTTTATGTGAAATTGCTTTATAAAGCATACAAACCTTTTCATACAGACAAATCTTATAATAGTGGATCAAGAAAAGTGGAGATTTGATATAAGAATCCTGAGTGTCTTGAAATCAACAATATCAAAATCCAATAATTTATACCTATCCATTAATCCCCAATATCTATAGCTGACTTGACACATTCTCCTTTTTTTGAAATTTTTTCAGATTTTTTTTCTTTTTATGATTTGACCCATCTACTCTCTCTCTCTCTCTCTCTCTCTCTCTCTCTCTCTCTCTCTCTCTCTCTCTCTCTCTCTCCCCACCCCTCAGTCCCCTCATCTTCCTCCGTTCCCTTTCTCGACCTCCCCCTCTGGAACCTTTTGTGTCCCCCGTCTTCCCTTACCCTCTACGCGTCCCCCTATCTCCCCCCCCCCCCCCCCCCGCCTTAAATTCCACCCCCCATCTTCTCTACAATTACCTCCTAATCCCTTTCCTCCCCTTCGCATCCCATCCTCGACCACTCCTCGACAGCTCCATGCTTGCGCCAATCGGATTGGGTCTTGTTGGCTGTTTATTTATGGATTAAAATAGGCCCAACTTCCTGCCCCGTGACAATAGGCCCAGGGGACTAATAAGTTGAGTTGGGTGAGCCCAATAAGTTGAGTGGGGCTGCGGTCCACAATAGACCTAACGGCAAGAGGCCCAACAATAGACCTAATGGCAAAAGGCCAATAATAGACCTAGCGTCCAAGTGGGCTGAGTCCGGTCGAGACTCGTGGGTGCTGTGTCTGTACATTTTAAGTAATTTGGTTGCGTATTTCTAACAGCTCAAGCTTTTGGGATTAATGGTTAGCGCCAACGATCCGACAAGTGGTATTAAAGCAAGTGGCACGGGTTCGATTCCCACACGGTGCAGATGTTGGGGAGGGGGGGGGGGGGGGTGCTATTTATTTATGGGTTAAAATAGGCCCAACTTCCTGCTCCGTAACAATAGCCCTAGGAGACTAATAATTTGAGTTAGGTGAGCCCAATAAGTTGAGTGGGGCTGCGGTTCATAATAGACCTAACGGCAAGAGGCCCAACAATAGACCTAACGTCCAAGTAGGTTGAGTCCGGTCGAGACCCGTGGGCGCTGTGTCTGTACGCTTTAGGTAAATTGGTTGCGTATTTCTAACAGCTCGAGCTTTTGGGATTAATGGTTAGTGCCAACGATCCGACAGATGCGATCCCTAGTTTCCGAACGGAGACGACGAGGAGCCCCGCAGATACGACGGAGACCACAGAGGTGAGCGACGGGGAGATGGATCGGATTAGAGTTCGATGCGATCCCCGGTTTCCGGATCGAAGACTACGAGGAGGAGCCCCGCCGATGCGGCGAAGACGACGAAGGTGAGCAACAAAAGGCGAGGAGGGAGGGGTATGAGGAGGTAGAGGCGGAGATATTGGTGGACTTGGAGGAGGGGGATGGGCAGGAGAGGGTGTTGCGGTGGCACACATACGTATATGTATACATAGCATCATCAGCTCGCCATGCTTTATCTCAGGTGAGAGCACATGTTGAATAGCAGAGGAAAAGTATATAGTTTGATAGTGGCGGTGGATTGCCTAATTGTGACTAATTAGAAAAGTACTGGGTCCTATTCAAGAATTACTCTTTAGAATGGAAGTGTCACTCTTCATGTAAGCCTCAATTGAAGTTTTATCAAAATCTGCTCTTCCTCCTCACAAAAGAACATCAACGGTTATGGGAAAGAAAGATGCAATCCACTATATCCATCTCAAATGAGCGAAGTATATTCTTACTTATTATTCTTTTGGCTATGCATCATTTTTCAAATTGGGGAAACCTGAAAAAGCCATTCACTACTACAATCAATCAAGAAGAGAAGCCGGCGCCGAGGGCATTTCGCGAGTGCAAGCCATCAAGACCAATATCGCAATGTGCTACGAAGCACGCAAGATGAATGATTGGATCGTTGTGTTGAAGGAATCACAGTCTGCCGCTTTCGACGGGGCTGATTATTCTCCAAGACCGATATCGCAAAGTGCTACGAAGCCCGCAAGATGAATGATTGGATCGCTGTGTTGAAGTTATCATAGTCTGCCACTTTCGACGGGGTTGATTATTCTTCACAGGTCTCCGATCAAATAATTCCTCTCTGCTAGATACCAACATTGATTAACATTTATTTCATGGCATGATATTTGGCACCAACTAAAAAAAGAAAAAGATTGAAAAAGAATGTAAAACCTACATTTTCCCTGTAAACTACAAGATTTCACCCCCTTGCCGCCTCCATTAATCTTCCACTACGCAATGTCTATCAATTTGCTCATAGACTTTATGGGGTAAAATTAGATTTTAGCCTATTTAGTTTCCAATCTAATACGTTTAGGTAAATGTCGACTGATCGATGAAGTTATTACAAACATAATATATGAGGATCTGTAAGTCAGTCGAAAAGACAAAACTGTAATTCATGCACATTTTAGTTGTTCGTTACGATCATATGAGATTGAATTAATTTGGCAGGTATTTGGATTGCAAGCTGCGGCTCTTCTAAAGCTTCAACGGCACGACGAGGCAGACACAGCGCTTAACAGTGCACCGAAGTTTGATCTTGAAGCCTCAACTCAGTTCTTTGGTACCACTGAAACTGCTTATGTCCGACTTATCCGAGCACAGGTTGACATGGCTTCGGGAAGGTTAGTTTCACCTCCTAATACACAATTTAGGGCTTATTAGCTAGCACATAGTGTATAAGTGCTTTTCGATCTAAATCAAAGGTTCGAGGAAGCCGTCGCAACAGCTCAAAGGGCTGCTACGCTCAACCCGGGCAACCACGAGATATATACTGTGGCGCGGAAAACAAAAGCAGTGGCATCTACGCAATCCAAAGGCAATGAACTTTTCAAGGCCTCCAAGTTTGTGGAGGCATGAATGGCTTATGGAGAAGGACTTAACCAAGAACGGCATAATGTCGTTCTGTTTTGTAATCGTGCGGCTTGTCGTTCCAAACTAGGGCAATATGAAAAAGCCATTGTGTAGTGCACCGGCTTTCACTAAAGTGGCAAAGTACGAATAAGTCACCCTGAACATGTTTAAGAACATGATAAAAATGAGTTAGAGCAAGTTTGGTTCGAAGGAAATCGCCTTCAGATCGAAGTTGAGTAGAAAACAGGCGAAAACAACTCAGTCTGAGGCTTCAGACGAATTTCGGACGCCCGGAATGTCCTGGGGATGCCCGGAGCACAGTAGCGCGCCTGGACAGGGTCGCGGGCGCCTGAAACGCACGGTGGCTGTCATGGTTTGGAGGGAAATTGGGAATTTTTGTAGAGGCATTTGGGTCATTTCACACCCCCCGTCACCCATGCCTACCCTCTAACCAAAACTCATTTTAAAACCTTTTTCTCTCTCCCTCTCACACTCTATTTCTCCTCTCTCTCTCCCTGCGTTTTCTCTCTAGAGAAGCAGCAGCAGCAACAAAAGGTGGGGGGAAGCCACTGTGGAGGGATTGTGCTGAGGGTTTGATCTCCAAAACAACTTGGAGAAATTGGAAAGGACCTCAAGGAAGGCTTTGGAAAAAAAAAGGAACCCTTTCCCCATCTCTTTTGCTTGGTAGCTCAAGAAATGTATGTGGAAAAAATTTAGGGTTTCGAGATTTTTGAGTTTTATAGGCTTTGGAAGAGACCTATTGATCTCTCATGAATTTTATCCCCTTTTTTAGGGATTCTCTTGGGAAAATAGTGAATCAATCCCAGATTCTTGCAAGAGGATATAAAGGTGGGGGATTTCACCGAAAATGGTGAACTCGTCTATTTTCCTTTGCTTTCTATGATTTTAGAAGCATGTTGTAAGAGTAAAACCCTAAAATATTCGTGTAATGGGTTAAAATTAGGGTTTAGTCCTAAGTGGTATATAAAGAGAAATTCCAAGATTTAGCCTTGCATAAAAATCATTAATAAATCTAATTGTAGGTTGATCTTGCATGAAAGTGATTAATAAACCTAGTTGTAGGTTGTTCTTGCATGAAAATGTGGCATATGGATTTAGGAGAAAACCTAGATCAAGTTGTAATATGTGTAAGGATTTAAGTGCCATGGCACGGGGTCGTGCCAAAAACTTGCCGGCAAGGTACGGCATGGTGTGTGCCGAGCGGTGCCGAAGAGTGCCGATCACAAAAAATGCATGTGCGCCGACACATAATGGCATGAAATATTTATTTTCTTTAGCAACAAAATTTTTTAATTACTTATTATGTATCTTTATCAAATCTTTTGAACTTTATTAAGAAAATTACTTAGTAATTTAAAGAAAAGAGGGTTTTCAGCTGTGCCATTGGCACGGGGGTTGTATCGTGCCGGTATCTTGTTGGCACGATATGGCACGATGGATACGGACCGTACCGATGGATACTTAAATCCTTGGATATGTGGCATGAAACCTAGGAGAAAATCTAGGTTAAATTGAGTAGCATTTAACTTAGGAAAAACCTAAGGCGGAAAGTAGAGTTTCAACATAGAGTCATCGAACTCTAAGGTTAGAGTGATATAGTTGATGTTTTGGTGTCCTTGGGGCATCTTATAACCCTAGAGTAAAGAACTTACGATAAATGTGCAAATTGTGTAAACAAGAGAATTCGAACCTAAATTAGTGTCCTTAGGGCATCCTAACTATCCTACAGTTAATAACCTAAGGTAAAAGAGAAAAGTACAAAGATTAAAGCTTTCGAAAGCGAAAGAAAAGTGCAACGGGAGGGGCGAGCATATTTAGACGCCCAGAGGAAGTGAGTGAGCAAGACTCGGCTTCCTGTGTGAACGAGTGCCAATGCGCCTTAAACTCATTCGAGGCAAGTGGGAGAGTGAGCGAGCAAAACTCGACTCTCCGTGGAAAGATGGCTCAAAAGGGGCCCAAGCAACCACCTAGTAGAGAGGGTTCCGCGCATAAGTCAACTCTCTACGTAGCACAGCTATAAAATCTAAATCATAATATGATTAGAGTGACCGGGTGCGGTCGGTTTAGATATAACCCTTTGTATAGCGGCATAGTGGTCGAGATATGGTTTAGTAGCCTAGTGTGGCATGGCATAGTAGTAGAGTGGCATTGGTTATGGACTAGTAGTGTAGTGATTTTCATATCAGCATGCTAATATAGTATTTACAGCTTTCCATATATATATCTTGCTACTAATGCTTCCATTGGACCAAGAGGTATAGAGCATATTTCTCGGTGGATGAACCCACTGGGAACTATTCGTAGTTCTCACACCTTGTGGTTACATCTTTTTACAGATCAAAGTATCGCCGGTGAGACACGTGACAAGGGCAAGAGCCCAACAGCATAGAGACCTAAGAGGTCTAGCGGTATTTTTTTACCTATTTTTGTATCTTAGAGTGAACATTATATTTTGGTGAGATTAAACAAAAGAAAATTGTAACTAATTGTTATATGGCAAATGTTCATTCTAGTATTTCATTTTAGTTTTATTCGGTTGTATTTATGTTTAAAGTTGAATGTTCGGTTTAGTAGTAGTTTTACTCTGATATATATGAATTCTCATTGCACACTCGCTGTTTGAGATGATGAGCGCTCCTTTCGGGTATAGAGAGGTCATGCCTGATTGGCGGGTCTGTTAGCGCGCCCGTACCAACCAAATTGGCGGTCTCAGGGCGTGACACATTAAGGACTGCAACGGAGCTCTCGCCCTACGGCCCACGTATGGTAAAGCTCGCCTCAGGAGAGCTGAATGCAATACCAAGGTAATTTCAATTAACCTATTGTGTAATCCAACATTGTCAAAAGGTATTAGGAAGTAAATAATTGATTAATTGGCGTGCCATATTGTTGGTGTGATTAGTTGGAAAAATAGGAAGCTTCGATTCAGGATTATCAAGTGTTAGTTCGAGAAATACTAGGAAATGAGGTGTCCAAGGCACAAGCTGAGGCTGAAGCCCAGCTCAAGAAGAAGTAAAATGAAGAAGCGAAAGACACATTGCGGCCCTGATCTTCTTATAATTCAACTTTGTATATCTTCTTACTAACTTGCATACATTTGTTTTTCTATTTTAGATGTATAGATAAGTGTCATTAAATATTCTATATAATAGATATTATTAGTGCTTAATTACAAGGTTTTTTTAACATATTTCAGAAAAAAGAATGTGTTCCTAAAGAGTTCCTCTTTTGTGCCATGAAATCCAGTCCTTTAAGCAATCGAGTGCAATAGAGATTTTAGAATAATTAGTTTAACACTCATCATTTATCTAAATGTTAGGTTATCAAATATAAGGCGGCGGAGGATCCCTACCGTCCATACTAGGGCTCCAGCTCTCCGCCCTTATCGACCAGGTGGCGCGCGTCAATTGGTCTCTCCTCGAATGCATCCCCAGCTACTGCGGCAGCTCCCAACAGGTCCAATTAATAATTAATAACAAACAAATAATTAAAATAAATTAGTGATTTAATCGTAACCTAATTTTCCATAAACCCATGGATCCAAAAATTGGATTTTGATGCGTCCTACTAAATAAAAAAATTGATTTTGAGGGGCTCAATTGTGTGCGAATTAATGTAGCATATATACGTATCAAAAATTTGTGGTTTAATTATGCGTATATTAAGGTAGTACGTGGTAATTTATAATTACAACCTAATTTTACATCGAACCATGAATCCAGAATTGGATTTTGATGCGTCTTTCTAAATAGAAAATTTTGATTTTGAGGGGCTTAAATGTGTATGAATTAATGTAGCATATATGGCAATTTATAATTATAACCCAATTTTTTATCTACCTATGAATTTGATTTTGTGGTTTAATTATGCGTATATTAAGGTAGTATGTGCTAATTTATAATTATAACCTAATTTTACATCAAACCATGAATTCAAAATTGGATTTTGATGTGTCCTCCTAAATAAAAAATTTGATTTGAGGGGGTTCATTACGTGTAAATTAATGTAGCATATACAACAATTTATAATTTAACCTAGTTTTTAATCGATCTATGAATTTAAAATTGGATTTCGATGTTGTGTCTTTATGTAGCATATATATATGGTAATTTATAATTATAACGAAATCTTATATCAACTCATGAATCAAAAATTGGATTTTTATGCATCATACTAAATAAAATTTGACTTTGGGGCTGAATTAAATGTATATTAATGTCATATGGGTTTTATTGTTATTGTTGTGTATAGTTTTGGATCTATTAAGAACAATTTTGATGGACGTTGGAAACTCAATTTTTTTTTTTTTTTTGAGAGAGAATTTGGGTTTTGGTGTTTTTAATGGTTTTTTTTTTTAAGTGTAAAATTTGATCTTATATATATATATATATATATATATATATATATATATATATATATATATATATATATAGAACTAGGCTACTATGCTATCGATAGTACCAAGTCATTGGTGCTATTAGGTTTTTAGCCCTTGGATTAAAGGATGTGTGGTTAGGATGATAGTAGGCCCCTAGAGTTTAGTGTGTGGTTGGAAAAATAGTATGATCTAAAGAGTGAAAATGATCAAAGGAATAGATCTAACAGTGGAAAACTTGATAGCACTAATTGCTTAGTGCTATCGATAGCATAGTAGTCGGACTCTATATATATATATATATATATATAAAATTTAGTGTCTGCTAATCTAAAATAAAATTTAGTGTCTGCTAATCTAACGCTGCGCGGGGCCCCCATGCGGGTGGCGAAGAACCTGTGGGTCTGCACAAACCACCACCTCACGATCAAGTTGGTCGCCAAGGCCTACGCGCGGGAGATTGTGCCGAGGGAGAAGAAATGGAATAACAAGTTTTCTCCTTAGTTTGGTTCCAACATAATACTGTAGCAACAAGGAAAGTAACCTATTTAGATGTCCATACAAGCAGGATACCCCTTTCTTCGATGGTTTAATTATTTATATTCATTCGAACCAGGCATATAATCGCCGATTTGGGTAACCAGCGTAACTTAAGGGGGATCACCTTCTATTTCTCAATTACTTCATTTTGAGTCGATTATCCTCAGTTGGATATCCCAAAATTGGTGCGCGGAAACGTGATCCTCGGCGCCTTCCGATGATAGGCGCTGCTTACTATTCCAAAGTCAGTTACGCGATTCACATCCAGATTTCGTATTCTTTTCTTTCAAGATCTTTCCTTTTTCGGCTTGAACAATCAAAAGTTGATAAGTACCCTTTCCTTTTAGGGCATTTTCCTTTTTCGACTTGAGCAGCCGAGAGTTGATTCTCGTCTCACCTCTTTTTGTTATTCGACTGAGGTGGTCTGTTGGTCCGCCTTCGGTTCTACTGAATCTATTTCCCTCGGGTGTTCCCTGAGGGTCCCTTATCTCTACCGTGGCCTCGACCATGGTTGTTCCTTGTATCAGCTGATGTCCTTGGCCGATAATGTGCGCCACGTGTTTTTTCCCTAAGGTGACGATATTTCTAACCTCAACAGAACAAAACACAGGTAATTTCAAAAAACAAAAAATTGCAATTCCATCCAATACCTTGCTCGGGAGAAAGCGGAGTGCAGAGTTATCCTGAAATTATAATGTGGCTAACGGAGGGTGTTTTAGTAATTTTGCAGCGGGTGGCGGTGGCTAGTGGCGCGGGGGCTGACCCAACCGGGGCGACAGCGTTGCGTGCTCGCTCCGCTCGGGGAAAGCGATGGTCCGCAAAGGCTGGCGACTAGGTCCAGGTTTAATGGTGGTTTAGCCCGAGTTTCTTGGGCCAGGCCAATTCCTAAAGCTCGTAGTACGTCGTTGCGCTACACGCGCCCCAACTCGACCACGTTGAATAAGTGAAAACCCTCTCCGGTTATGAGCCAAAAGAAAATTCCCAGGTATAAGCCGATGGAGGAGGCTCCATTGTCGCTGCCGGAAGCAGAGGCGGCGCCGCCAGCGACATCCGAAGCGCCACCACCTTCAACGGTGGCGACGCCACCACCATCCGAAGCGCCGCCGCCGTCGCCGGTCCCAAACCCTACACCACTCCAACCTCCGCCGCCGCCCTCGTCGGCCCCTATACCCTCTCCGCCCTCCTCTACCTCCCAAACTACAAACCAAGACCCTCCGACCGGCCCCCAACCCCAACCTCAAATTCAAACCCCGCCCCAAACCCTAAGCCAGTTCCCTCAGAGGGGGAACTACAAGCCAAGGCCCTCCGAACGGCCCCCAACCCCAACCTCAAATTCAAACCCTACCCCAAACCCTAAGCCAGTTCCCTCAAAGGCCGCCTCTTTCCCCAATGCGCCCCCAGCTGCTCCCCTACTTCGCCCACCACTTCCCTTCCACTTCTCTCTCCTCGTCCTCTTCTCCGCCTACTACTACTACTACTACTACTACTACTACTACTACTACTACTACTTCCCCATCGCTACTGTCATCATCTTCTTCTGCTTCGGTGCCCTTGCCATCCCCGACCCCTTCGACGGTTCCAAGAGGTAGCCTCGCCATCGGGGTTCCAGCCCACCTCTCACGGCCCCAGCAGCCTCCCATGGCCTTCTCCTCCTTCGGCCCGTCGCCATCCTTCAATCAGCCGTTTGGCTCCCTGCATCGCGGGCCGGAGCAATCGCCTACCTCCAATGCTCAGGTAGTGTTTGATCTTTTTCGTCCCTAATTTAACACACTTTACCATAATTCGCTTTCCTCTGAGTCTTCTAATATGAACGTTGCAAGTCCAGTGATCATGAAATTTGGCTTTCTGCAAATACTTTTACAAGCTCGAGCAGAGAAGAAAGAACGTGTGCTTGCTATTCTTAGTAAACGAGATTAGTGACTTATTTTCTTAGCATATATATGATGAGGGCATACCAATAAATCGAAAATCTAAAGCTAAAGCAACGTTTTGAAACTTTTAACAGCAAGAAAGTAAGGTTCAGCAGCTCAATTCTCTAACTTTTCATCTAAGCCTAGTGATCAAGAATTGGGCTTTCGAGGTAGGGCAAAGAAGCGAGAATAGACAAATGCTATTGTTAGCACTGAGTCGAGTGACTTATTAATTTGGCAAATATAGGATCAAGAAATACCAAATATCCTAAAATCATAAGATATCCTGCAATTGCCCCCTCCTCTCCTCCGCTTCCCCTTCATTCTCCATGGGCTCCGAAGCCGAGAACAAGCGCGTGCCGTGGACGGAGAACGAGATCACGCGCTGCGTCGCCGAGCTCGGCGCTGCCATCAACGCCGACTTCAAGGGCACCATCCTCTCCCCATTGTCCTCTCTCATCTTCCTTCTTCCTTCGTGAAGTTACCCGGGCGATGCGGCGGGTAGATATTATCGAAGCAATTCTTTTTTCTATCATTGTTGATTATCGATTATAGTCTGAAAAAACAAGTCTGAAATATACAGTTTATCAAATACATAAAAAGTAGTCTAACTATGAAATGAAGAACATTAATTTAAATAGTCCGCAATAATTGGTGAAAAACTACTAAAGATGATTGCGTCCTAAAACTGTAACAACATTCACGTTCAAATTTTTTACATTATCCTTCTAAACCTTTGATTTCAAGCAAATTACAACTAAGAATAAAAAAAAAATTAGCAAGTTAGCAATCTCACACAGCATGAGAAGGAAAGCAAACCAGTATGATCGACACCATCGACTCCTCCATTTCCCAATCCGCAATAGTCATAGGACCTACAAATCCAATCCACCTCACACTATATCTCGATCTATAGGGAGAGAGAGAAGGGGAACACTTACGGAGATCCTCCTTATCAATGGTTGTCAAGGATGTTGAACCTCCCCACCTACGTGTTTCCTTTATATGGAATCAAACACTGCCTTAATTAAATTCGAATAATACAAATAATGGACAACAAAATTCAAAAGAAAGAAAAGAAAAGAAAAATTTGTAATCACCAAAAAGTTTTGCAGGAGCAAACCCGTCCTTGAAGCAGTGGAAGCAGTTTTCTTCGCCACCCGCATGGGGGCCCCGCGCAGCGTTAGATTAGCAGACACTAAATTTTATTTTATTTTATTTTATTTTATATATATATATATATATATATATATATATATATATAGAGAGAGAGAGAGAGAGAGAGAGAGAGTCCGACTACTATGCTATCGATAGCACTAAGCAATTAGTGCTATCAAGTTTTCCACTGTTAGATCTATCCCTTTGATCATTTTCACTTCTTTAATCATACTATTTTCCCAACCACACACTAAACTCTACGGGCCTTCTATCATCCTAACCACATATCCTTTAATCCAAGGGCTAAAAACCTAATAGCACCAATGACTTGGTACTATCGATAGCATAGTAGCCTAGTTCTATATATATATATATATATATATAGAATTATATATATATATATATATATATGATCAAATTTTACACTTAAAAAAAAAACCATTAAAAACACCAAAACCCAAATTCTCTCTCAAAAAAAAAAAAAAACAAATTGAGTTTCCAACGTCCATCAAAATTGTTCTTAATAGATCCAAAACTATACACAACAATAACAATAAAACCCATTTGACATTAATATACATTTAATTCAGCCCCAAAGTCAAATTTTATTTAGTATGATGCATAAAAATCCAATTTTTGATTCATGAGTTGATATAAGATTTCGTTATAATTATAAATTACCATATATATATGCTACATAAAGACACAACATCGAAATCCAATTTTAAATTCATAGATCGATTAAAAACTAGGTTAAATTATAAATTGTTGTACATGCTACATTAATTCACACGTAATGAACCCCCTCAAATCAAATTTTTTATTTAGGAGGACACATCAAAATCCAATTTTGAATTCATGGTTTGATGTAAAATTAGGTTATAATTATAAATTAGCACATACTACCTTAATATACGCATAATTAAACCACAAAATCAAATTCATAGGTAGATAAAAAATTGGGTTATAATTATAAATTGTCATATATGCTACATTAATTCATACACAATTAAGCCCCTCAAAATCAAAATTTTCTATTTAGAAAGACGCATCAAAATCCAATTCTGGATTCATAGTTCGATGTAAAATTAGGTTGTAATTATAAATTAGCACGTACTACCTTAATATACGCATAATTAAACCACAAATTTTTGATACGTATATATGCTACATTAATTCGCACACAATTGAGCCCCTCAAAATCAATTTTTTTATTTAGTAGGACGCATCAAAATCCAATTTTTGGATCCATGGGTTTATGGGAAATTAGGTTACGATTAAATCACTAATTTATTTTAATTATTTGTTTGTTATTAATTATTAACTGGACCTGTTGGGAGCTGCCGCAGTAGCTGGGGATGCAGTCGAGGAGAGACCAATCGACGCGCGCCACCTGGTCGATAAGGGCGGAGAGCTGGAGCCCTAGGATGGACGGTAGGGATCCTCTGCCCCCTTATATTTGATAACTTAACATTTAGATAAATGATGAACAAGTTCCCTTAAGGCTTCTTGGGTGTTTTCAGCTATCTTGTGACCCTTAAGACTTTGTACCGAGATTTGTGCTATTAAAAAGTCAACTAAAGAGATCGAAAGTGAAAGTACAATAGCACGAATCTCGATACAAATCCAATAGTAAAAAACTTATAAGTATAGTTGGACTTGTGTTTTTTAAAAATATATAAGCTCTATATATATATATATATATATATATATATATATATAGAGCTTATATATATATATATATAGAGAGCTTATATATATATATATATATATATATATATATATATATATATATATATATATATATATATATATATATATATAGAGCATATATATATATATATATATATATATATGCTCTCTATATATATATATATATATATATATATATATATATATATATATATATATATATATATGTAGAGAGAGAGAGAGAGAGAGAGAGAGAGAGAGAGAGCTAGGTTGGATTACTATTAATAGTGCCAAGTTATTGGTGCTATTAAGTTTTTAACCTTTAGATTAAAAAATGTGTGGTTGAGATGATAATGGGCCCCTTGGGTTTAATAGGTGGTTGGAAAATAGTAAAATCTAACCGGTTAAAATAATCAAAGGGGTTGATCTAAGGGTAGAAAACTTGATAGCACCAATAACTTGGTACTATTAATAGTATAGTAGCCGGACTCATATATATATATATATATATATATATATATATATATATATATATATATATATATATATATATAGTCCGGCTACTATGCTTGTACAAGCACCAAGCAATTGGTGCTTGTAAGTTTTTTACCATTAGATTTGTATTGGGATTTGTGCTTTTTACTTTATCTTTCTCTCTTTATTTGACTTTATAAAAGCACAAATCCCAATACAAATTCAATGGTAAAAACTTACAAGCACCAATTGTTTGGTGCTTGTACAAGCATAGGAGCTCAATTCATATATATATATATATATATATATATATATATATATATATATATATAGAAAGAGAGAGAGAGAGAGAGAGAGAGAGAGAGAGAGAGAGAGAGAGCTAGGCTGGAATATTATTAATAGTACCAAGTCACACTACAGGAAAAAGCGCTCGCAGAGGCGGTTATAAAGTGCCGATTGTTACAACCGCCTCTAATATATAGTCATAGAGACGGTTTAGAAGCGATTTTTAAAACCCGCCTCTACTAAGTTAAAAAAAAAAAATTATTTTTTTTTCCAACTTTCAAAATCCTAAATTGCTTCTTTTCCCTCTAAAAAAATCTCCTCATTAACTTTTTCTCTCCTTCCTTCCTCCTCTCCCCGTACTGTAGCATCATCTCCAAGAAACCACTCCTCTACACCTCCCCTCTACAGCATCATCTCCAAAGACCTCCCCCAAGGTAAGACCTCATACCTCCCTCACACCCCGTGTCGCAACCCTAGCCCGATGCCCTGCAGGCCCTCTGCCGCCGAGCACCCCCTTCCAGCGCCGCACCACCAACCCACCATCCCCCCCCCCCACGTACCGCAACCCCCCGCTCTCCCAGCGTCGGGCGCCGGGAGGGCGCCAACCCCCCGCACCGCACAGCCAACCCATCCCCCGCCGTACCCCTTCCCCATGCGTCGCATACCCCCCCCCCTCCCTCCCCGCGTCGGGGCGTCTGGCCCTCTGAGGCCGGGCTCCTCTTCCCGGACCGCACCGTCAACTCACCTCCCGCAGCAACCCCCCTCCCCCGCACAACCCCATCCCTCCTCTACCGCCGGATGCCCCCCTCCCAGGGCCACACCCCCAACCCCCCCCCCCCCCCCTCCCAGGGCCACACCCCCAACCCCTCCCCCCCTCCGCGCCGCACCTCCAACCCACCCTCCGCCGCACCTCCAACCAACCCCCCGCAGTAGCCCCCTCCACCGCACTGCCAACCTACCCCTGCGCCACACCGCCAACCCAACCCCCTCCGCCGCCGGCTGCTCCCCCCCCCCCCCCCCCCGCGTCGGGCGCCAGACCCTCTAACGGCGCTCTCCTCCTTCTACTTGATCGGAACCCTCTCTTCCCCCTCCCAAACCCTCTCCTCCTCCTTCTCCCTATCTTCCCTTAGAGAGCTCCGCTGCCGCCATAAATCGTATCCCCTACCACTACCCCCTTCCTTGTTGAGCTCGCGTCGCCACCAATGGTGAGAGATGGTCGTAATCGCCAAGGCCGAGGATAAAACAAAGAGCTCCTCCTCTTCTCCTGCCCCCAGTGATCCCCGCAACTACGAGGTTCGTGCCCCCTCAATCTTCCTCCCCTTACATGAGTACACTTGAAATTGGTACATATGCGTACTTGTTTGATTCATTTGGATATGTTAGAGTAATGAAATTATGACTATTTTGTGTTTGATTCATTACAACCACCGCACTTCACGGATTCGCTCCCTGATTGCCCCATGGGGCTGGCACACCGCCGCTAACTCAGCTTTGCGGCTAAGTGCATCAGCCACATGGTTCTCCCGTCCGGGTTTGTATTGCAGCTCCATGTCGAACTCCGCTAGAAAGTCCTGCCATCTTGCTTGCTTTGGTGACAACTTCTTTTGTGTTTGGAAGTAGCTTGTGGCGACATTGTCCGTCCGCACAACGAACTTGCTTCCGAGGAGATAGTACTATTATATTGATTAATTAATTAATATTTAATTATTTATTGACTAATTATCTAACTATTAAATAATCAATCAATGGATTTATTAATTTATTAAAGTAATTGTGGTTAATTAAATTATTAATTAATAGTAATGATTGTATTTATTAATTAATATTTAAATTAATAGTACTCATTTATAATTAATTTATTAATTAACATTTATAGTTATCTATGATTAATTAGTTAATTAAATTATTATTTAATTAATTTTTTATATTAATTAATTAGATAAAATATTATTATTTTAAAACTATAATTGATACCTATATGTAAATCTTATATGTAAATCATCAATGCCTGCTAGTGAAAAAACCGAACGTATACCCACCCCGTTAATTTAGGAAGAAGTGAGGCTTATTTTCTTTGTTTATTTTCTTTTTTCTTTCTGCATCCCCATCAAAAATCCTAATTTTGCAACTCCACACACAAACACACACACGATCCGTTAAGTAATGAAACAAGTACACTCCCAAAACCCTAACCCTAGAAAAGAGACACAAAGAATACCTACCTGGGTCATGTTAACAAACCCCATCTCCTTGATCGCCTTCATGGTGGGATCGGAGATGGGGAGGTCGGAGAAGGGTTGAGTGGTCATAATTCCCAAGCCCCCTTTCTTCCTCTTCTTCTCCACCTCCTCCTCCACCTTCGGCTTCTTCGCCTCGGGGGCTCCCTCTTCGTCTCCTCCCTCTTCTTCCTCGCCTTCGGCGTCGCCTCGGCCATTGTTCTCGTTCTCCCCATCTTCGCGGCGGTCCTCCTCTTCTCCAACGACCACGGCGCCATTGTCGATGGTATTGGCATCGGTTGCAGCGGTGGTGGCAGTGGATGAGGTGGTGGAGGAGGATTTCTTCTTCCTCACCTTCGCCTCCATGGTGGCTTCTAGGGTCGCACTCCCATAGCGGCGCGGGAACGGGCAGAGAGAATCGCGGTCTCGTCCTTTGTAGTAAACCCTAATTTAAGGTTTGGAAACTAGGAGGAAAATAATGAAAATAAGGGCTTTATTTTTTTTATTTATAAATAAAAAACTTTTTTATTTTGTTAATAGGGTAGAATTATTATTTTACCTTTTTGGTAGAATAATAATTTTTTTCTCTTACATCTCTACCAATTTCATAAAAAATATATATATTATTAATTAATATATTATATATATTATATATATAATAATTTATATACTAATTAATATACTAATTTATTTACTTATTTAATTTATTATTCTGATAAATATTTAATTAACTATTTAAACAATTAATTTATTATTTATAATTAATTAATTGATTAAAATTTTAAATTTTTAATATATTTATGTAATAACTAATATTTATATTGATTAATTAATTAATATTTAATTATTTATTGACTAATTATCTACCTATTAAATAATTAATCAATGGATTTATTAATTTATTAAAGTAATTGTGGTTAATTAAATTATTAATTAATAGTAATGATTGTTCATTAATTTATTAATTAATATTTAAATTAATAGTACTCATTTATAATTAATTTATTAATTAACATTTATAGTTATCTATGATTAATTAGTTAATTAAATTATTATTTAATTAATATTTTTATATTAATTAATTAGATAAAATATTATTATTTTAAAACTATAATTGATACCTATATATAAATCTTGCCGAATTTAATGACTGCTAGTGAAAAAAACGAACGTATACCCACCCCATTAATTTAGGAAGAAGTGAGGCTTATTTTCTTTGTTTTTTTTTTTTTTTTCTTTCTAATAAGATTTATAAGGGCTGATTAAAATTTTTGACATATATTTTTTTTATCTCTTTCTTCCTTTCGAATCTTTAGAAAACCCCCATCCTTTTGTATTTCCTCCCTACCCTTTTCTCTTTCTTATTTTCTAAACCCTAGATCAATATCAATATAGCGAGCAAATAAGAGGGAAAATAAATGGCCACATTTTTGTCTCCCACCATCTCCCTGTCATTTTTGCCTTTTCTCCCATAACTGTTACGTTCGCGAAACATCCATCCCTCTGCGCCACCCTGTCCTTTGTCTCTGTCGACCCCCCACGGCGGCGCTTTTCTTCTCTGCCACCTCCACTTTCTTGCCCCCCCCCTCCCCCTTCGTGCTATTTTAAATCCGATGTTTGGAACAAGAACGAGGGCAAGCCCAAAACTCTACACAACATTGTCTTTTTTTTTTGTTGTCGTAAAGTAGAAAATCTCGCGATGGCACAACATACAATTAAAGTTGGGTAATGGAGTGTTCAACTTCATCTTCGAGCTCCCAAATGAGACGAGCATGAAGATGGATGTGAAGACCCGAATTTCCACAAGAGGATTACTGTAGGGTCAACGGAGCTTCTGCAGTGTGTTTAGCAGCTTTCGGAGGCCTTTGCTGTGTGTTGGAGGTGTTTGCGCGCGAATCAGATCTCAGGATTGGATCCAGCACGAAATTTAGATTAAGAATACTTTTTCGGATGCCTTTGACAAATTTTAGAAGCGAATTTGGCAAAACGGACAACAGATTTGGATTCAGCGCGCGAAAACGATGAAAATGGGCTATTTACTTGATCTTTGAGCCATTAGTTACAGTTCACGCCGGAACAGTAACTCCGGCGACCGGTGGCGACCGGCGGGAGGCGGAGCACGGCGGCGCAGCGGCGGAATGCGGCCGCGGGCAGGCGCGGGCAGGCACGGACGCGGGCGCGGGCAAGCGCGGTGTTCGGAGTTGGGGGTGCCACGTGGCGGCTCCCCATTGGACGTGATTGGGACACGTGGCAGCTTCGATTTCGTCGGGTGCATCGGGTTCGTGCACAGGGCATAGCGAGTGTTGGCGTTGACACGTGGCGCTCGTGGATTGGCTGGTCAACGCACGCGCGAAAGGCGCACGGGCGCGGCGTACGATGGACCGACCGGGCCACGTGTCGCCCGCTTATTGGCGGGCACAGTGACCGGGTGGATCCGGCGTGGACCGCGGCCCACGGTTCCCGCCGTGGACCGCGTCGTCACGCGGCGCGCCGCGATTGGCGAGCGCACGTGCGCTGGGCCCGCCGGGTGCGGAGCAGCTGACGTGGCGCGCCGAGCGGTATTCGGGCCCGCACAATTGCGGGCCGTGGGCCGGATTCGGGCGCCCGAATCCGGCGCCGGAATCCGGATCCATGTGAGAGTGACTTGGGCCTATAAATACCCCCTTCTCCTTTCTTTTGGGTTTTTTTGGGCTTTCTGGACCTCTTCTCCGAGAGAGCCCTATAGGAAGGTTGTTCCCCTTTATGTTTTTGATCTTGTGGTGGATCCCCTGGATTTTTGGAGGCTCGGCAGCGGCGATCTTGGTTTTACAATGCGCCTCGACGTTTTCCATTTTCGGCCCGTTTTCGTCGCAGTTCAGTCGGAAATTTTTGTGCGCAAGCTAGGAGGAATTTTTGGGCGATTTCTGCGATAGCGCGTTTCTAAGAGGTAAAGCTTCGATTTTCGTGCTGATCGCTTTACTTCGTTTCGAACTTTTGGCATGGTTCCCGAGGCACTTTTGACCCCCCTGTTTGCTGTGTGGTTTTTGGACAGCACCGGAGTCTTTCGTTGATATCTTCACGCTCGGACATCGGATTGAGGCGTGCCAGTACTCGATTTTTATCTACACATCGCAAGGAACATCCTCGTATTTTTCTTGGAATTTTCTAAGTGTTCTTCGAAGGTGAAAATCTCACTTTTTCAGGGCAAAGTTCTACAGATTTTATACTTAGGATTTTTAAGGTGGTCACCTCGTCGATTTTGTAACTTGACCTACAAAACTCGGTTTGGGACGTGCAGGTACTCCTTTCGAAGGGCTCGTCGCAATGATCGCAGCGGTATTTTTGTTGGATTTTTCAGAGTCCCTCATATAGGTGAAAACAGAGCCTTTTCTTGACTGATTTTGGGACAATGGTTGATTGTTTGTTTAATCGGGTACCGGTTGGTATTTTTGCAGTTGTTGCGGCAGGCGATGTATTCTTGGGCATGAGCACTTTGGGACTTGGATTTAGCAATTGAGGTGGGTGGTTGTTGTATCCCTCTCTTTTGGTATGCTCACTAGGAATATCAGAATAACCCGATGTTAGAAAATGTTGAACAAATATTGATAAACCTTGCATGCAAAAAGGGACCACATAATTGATAGCCTATCCATGTAATTGAGACAACGGTATTGGAACATGATCATTATGCCATAATCACTCCTGTTAAAGTATTTATTTATCTGGAACAGCACGATCAATTGTATGTTAGTACTTAGTGATTATGCAAAAAAGGATCATCACTTTGAGACATTGGTGTTGGAGCTCATTGCTATATCATAACTATTCTTGTGAATAGATCAGTATATTGGGACATTTCGATTTATTATATGTGAGCGCATTGGTGGACGCTTTTCCTTCTATTCTAGATGAGGACATTTGCATGCTTGTATGGACATCTAGATAGGCCACTATTTACTGCTACACTATCTTTGAAATTTGACTTAGGAGAAACCATGTTGTCACTTATTCTCCTTTCATTGTGATATTTGGGGTATTGCTCGGGTTGAGCAGGGGGGGTGGATAGTGTAGCCGGGTTTGTTGAGTGAGTTCGTCATACTAGATTGGGGTTGTGGGTTATTGCGACAACCGCGGATATTGGGCGGTTGACCGAATGTTTACTTATGCATCAGATTGGGGATAGGATTCCTCTAGTGGATGGAGTTTCTCACTTATTGATTATTATCGCATTGATTGGGGGTTCGGGTTATCTTTAGTAGAGGGTTTTTCCCCACTTTGATCATTGTCATGATCCAGTCATGCTATACAGTGATACTTGATACAGTGATACTCGATACAGTGATACTTGATGCAGTGATACTTTACTCGTGTGGGTCGCTCCCCTCGAGTGCCACTCCGGAGTGTGCGACCGGACGGATTGAGGCTGGTCTGTTACTTACTTTAGTATGCAATCGGACGGTTCAAGGCCGATCTGTTACTTACTTTGGGATGCGACCGTACCGGTTCGAAGTCGGTCTGTATCCCGCGATTGAGTTCTTGGGTTCGACAGCATAGTAGGCAATGCCAGTGATCACTGGTCTATCGATTGGGTTTATTCAGGCAGGCATTCATGTACTGATGCATACACTTAGCTATTCTTTTAGCTCGGCATTTTAGAGGCATACTAGTGGTAGCATTTTCATCTGTAGTTATCTTTATAGCTTACCACCTCTTCTTCCCTTTTGCCTCTGGTAAACCTAGTAGGCATGTCAGAGTTGAGACTTAACCCACTAGGGGAGGCTACTGTTTCTATTGTAGTTCTCACCCCCATCGTCTTTTTCTTTGTTTCTCCTTTTGTTTTGCAGAGTCTTCTGCGGGAGTTGCTGGGTCGTCAGCAACAGATCGAGGTAAGAGGATGGCGGACTAGATAGAGAGTCCACCCGACAGTAGCTAGCTGGACTTTTGTTGTAACCCTATCTTCTCAGACAGTTTTTATTGTACTCTCTTTTGGGTCTGGCTTTAGCCAGCTTGTTGTATATTTGTGGTGAGCTGGGAGAGTACTTGTATTTATTTACAGTCGTTCTTTACTTTATTTCCAGCTTTAGTCTGAGATGTGGTAGTTTTTAGTTCAATTCTGATTTTATGCTCTATTATTATTATCTCTTATATCTGAGCAGGTTACCGACGCTTCGTGTACGCGGAAAATACCGTGTGCACGGCGGATCTGTAGACGGGCCCGGGTTCTGGTTTACACCCGGGGCGTGACACCTGATGCCCGCAAGGTGTTTGGTAAATTGCCTTCGGTTTCTTGTCGCCTTGTTGCCTTCGATTTCCTTGTGGTCTCGGCCCTCGATGGTTGCCTGTGCTGGTTGTGTTGCTTAACCCCTTGCTGCCTCAGTTTTGCTTTGTTCCCTTTTAACTCCTTGGCACACTATTGTTCACTTGGTGTTTGATGAAATTCCTTAATTGTTCTTGTGATGACCCGGATCTTTATTGGAGGTTTCTGGCTTAGTCAGTAGCTTCTGGAGGACTATCTTATGCTATGGGAGTGTTTGGGTGTGTATCGGGCTGAAGAAATGGACTCAGTGTGTTGATTGGACCCCGAGTGTATTCGTGTACCACCGTTAAATTTTGGGAGGAGTTTTGGGCAAAACGGAGGCCGTATTTGGATTCAGTGCGGAAAAACGTTGAAAAACGACTATTTATTTGTATTTTTCTGAGTCCGGACGCCCAAAAACGGAGACCTGGAAGTTTCTGGTGTATTTTGGTGCATTGGGGAGCCGTGGACCGCCGGCCGGGACACGTGGCAGCTTCTGATTGGCCGGCGCACGCTTTTCGGTCCACGGAATGGAGCGCTGGTGCAGTGGACCGAGCGGGAAGCCACGTGGCAGCTCCGGATTGGCGGGCGCAGCGCGCTCGGTTCACGGGAGAGTGCGGGGTGTACGGTGGACCGGAGCGGGGACACGTGGCAGCACTTTATTGGTTCGGTGCAGTGGTCAGGGCGCACGCAGGGGTGTGCGGGCAGGCCGGGCAGATGCGCGGGCAGGCGCGGAGGTGTAGGGTTGTGGTGTGCCACGTGGCGGTTTTCTATTGGTTGGATGGTGGACACGTGGCAGCGTGTGGTTCGTCGGGTGCACGGAGTGTGTGCACCGGATGCAGCGAGTACGACGCCCCGACACGTGGCGAGCGGGGATTGGGCGAGCTACTGTGCGCGCAGGTTGCAGGTGGCGCGGTGCACGGTGGACCGGGGCGCGCCACGTGGCGGCCCCGGATTGGGTGATGTTGGTGCGCACGGTGTACCCGCGGGCGCGTGGCTGCGGCCGTACGCGCACGCGGGCGCTGACGCGCGGGCGGCGCGCTGACAGCGCCGGCTGGCGTGTCGGGTAGGGCAGCGCACGCGCCGCGCCAGCGCTGGCGCGAGCCGGGTGCGGGACACGTGGCGGCGCCCGATAGGCGGGCGCCGCTGTCCGCTGTTATGCGGACACGTGTCGCGCCGGGGATTTTCCGGGCGCTGGGCCTGCCGCGTTTTGGGCCGCACTGTAGCGGCCCGAATTTTTCCGGGCGCCCGGAATAACGGACACAGTGGGGATTTTAGAATTGTTTGGTTTGGGCCTTTATATACCCACCTCCTCTCCCTTTTCTTCCCCTTTTTTCGAGCCTTAGAAAGAGAATGGGAGGGAGAGTTCTCTACGAAAGTTGTTCCCCTTGATGCCCTTGATCTCGTGGTGGATCCCCGGAATTTTTGGAAGCTCGGCAACGGCGATATCAATTTTACAGTTCGCCTCGGTTTTCTCCCCATTTCGGCCCATCACCGTCGCAGATCAGTCAAAAATTCTCTGTGAGCAAACCAGGAGGAATTTTTGGGCGATTTCTTCGACAGCATGTTCCTAAGAGGTAAGGCTTCGATTTTCATGCTGATCGCTTCGCTCTGTTTCGCACTTTTGGCACTGTTCCCGAGACATCTTTGACCCCCATTTTTCTGTGTTGGATTCTGGACAGCACCGGCTTGTCGATTTTATATCTCAGCCTAGGAGCATCGGATCAAGGAGTTTCAGGACTCGATTTTGATCTACTCGTCGCGAGGAACACAGTGGTGATTTTTCTGGGATTTTTGGAAATTGTTTCGAAGGTGATAATTAAGCTTTTCTTGGACAGATCGCTACAGGAATTTTGTTGTGGGAGATTTTGAGTATGCAGCGGTGTCTTATTTTTATCTTGGCCTACAGGTATCGGATCTGGGCGTATAAACAGTCGTTTTGGGGCTACTCTTCGCGAGGAACGCGACCGTGAATTTTCTGGATTTTTTTGAGGACTGGACAGAGGTGATATTTAGCCATTTTTGGGACTGATTTTGGACAGTAGGTAATTGTGCGCAATGTTCTGTGCAGTGGGACACAGTTTTTGGTGGATACAGGTGCTTGAGGACAGCGGGCAGCGAGAGGTTTCTCTTGGTGTTGTGCGCGCTTTTCGAGGTGGGTGGTTGTTGCATGTCTCTACTTCTGACTTGCTCACTAAGTTTATTAGAGAAACCCACTATTGAACACATTGATTGATTACCATGCATGTTTAACTGTTATAAATGTGAGCCTATCATCTGAGATTAATTTGTGGATATAGCATGTTGGGGATATTATTGGGATAATATTGCTGTTGGAACATGATCATTGGAATAATTTATTAGTGATAATTAATATGCCGTATTAGCACATGGATCTACTGAAATATCGTTAAACGGACTAATTCTCGGGACATGATGACTTATCTATGTGCGGGTTCCACCTTGGGATTTATTATGGATCAGGGATCATATATGACTGATGATTTTAGCATGATTGTTATATTTATGTGGATATTATCAATTATTACACATGTAAAACTGTTATTGGACATTCTCTCTCTTTCACATTGCTTGAGGACTTTTGCATGCTTATTTGGACATCTAGATAGGCCACTATTTTATTGCTACACTATCATATTGGGATTTGACTTAGGAGAAACCATGATTGCTTTCTTTTTCCTTCTTATTTAGACTTTTGAGTCATGTTGCTCGGGTTCGAGCAGAGGTTGGGATAGTGTAGCCGGGACCTTAGGGTCAGAGACAGGGTGTACTTGATGTTGGATTGTGGGTTATTGCGGCAACCGCGGACAGTAGGCGGTTGACCGGATCTTGATTATTTTACCCAATTGTGGGTTGTGGGTTATTGCGGTGACCGCGGACTTTGGGCGGTTGACCGGATGGTTACTATTGCATCAGATTGGGTATCAAATTTCTCTAGTGGATGGTGTTTCCTACTTTTTTAGTACTATTGCATCAGATTGGGTATCAGATTTTTCTAGTGGATGGTGTTTCCCACTTTTTGAGTATTATTGCATCAGATCGGGGTTTTATTAGTGGACGGAGTTTCCCACTTTGATCATAGTCTTGATCCAGTCCTGCTATTGTGAGACATTGGTTACAGAGATACTTTACTCGTGTGGGTCGCTCCCCTCGAGTGCCACTCCGGAGTAGGCTTTAGACCGTGTTGGGTGCCGGTCAGACAGTGTTGGATTCCGATCATTTAGACAGTGGAGATACTGGGTTCATGAGATTGATGACAGAGCAGGCAGTACCAGTTTTACTGGTGGCACTATATTGGGTCTATTTGGTCAGATACTGTTTCCTGATGCATTCATACCGTCTTTTCTTTCGGTATTTCATTTAGTGGCATACTTGTTGTGGTTTCCCTTTATTCAGCAGTTCTGTTCATAGCTTTACCACTCACCCCTTTTCTTACCTCTGGTAGACTTAGTGGGTACGCCGGAGTTTGAGGCTTTACCCACAGGGGAAGGCTACTGGTTTACTAGTGGTTCTCACCCCCATTGCTTTTTTTCTCTTTTTCTTCCCCCCCTGTTTTGTAGAGTCCTCTTCGGGAGTTGCTGATCTTCAGTCGTTGTCCGAGGCGAGGGAGTCACGAGCTAGATCTTTACCACCCGAGGAGTGTAGCTGTATCCCCTGGTTGGAGATTTCTGGTAGCTGTTGGCTGGTTTTTACTGTTTTTCTTGGAGAGAGATCTTTTGTATTTGGAGAGACTGATGTTGAGACTGATGTACTATAGTTTTAGTTTATCTCCTTTTATAGTTGAGAGATGCTGTACTGAGGACATTGTATGATGATTATCTGTATTTGAGGAGATGGATATTGTACCCTATTTCATGTTGTACAGTGATTGGATTTTATTTTACAGCATTTTATTTCAGCTCTGATATTTGTGTAGCTATAGTACTATCTTTTGCAGGTTAGACGCTTCGCCTATGCGGGATTTTGCATAGGTGGCGGATCTGTTGGCGAGCCCGGGTCGCAGTTTCGACCCCGGGGCGTGACAGAATTAGGTTGGTATCAGAGCTTAGGGATAGGTCACGTTGGGACTGTAGGCAACCCTAGGCTTATGGTTGGACCCTAGGATGACTTCGTGAGAGTCGTGATTTTTAGCGAGAGTCCTGATTGAGTTTTATACCTCTCCCAAGTGATGGGATGGAGGATTGGCATGTTTATTCTCCTAAGCAATTATGTTGGCTGCAGACAACATAATGCGGCGGAACGGTTGACATGCTCTAGACTCTCGCCGGATTGGGTCGAGTTTTGTTTTGTGCTGTGGTGCAGTTGGTCGTGGTGAGCTGTGTCTCCCCGACACGTTGTGTGGATTGGTGTGCACTCGTCGCAGTGGTGGAGCTTGAGCAGATTGTTTTGGGGCCGGATATCCGGATTGAGGTCAGAGAGCTCCGGATCCCGATGACAGGATTGTCAGAGGTATATCAGCAGCAGAGTGAGCCGCTGGTATGGGTGACACAGTTGTCGGAGCAGTGGGCAGCCCGCCAGTGTTTTTCTCTTGAGACCACCTGGTTGCAGTATTCGCAGCGGTAGTGATTTCTGTGGCGCCGAAGGGGCGAGTAGCCCCCTCTGTGCCAATGTTTAGTGCCGCGGCACTGAAGTAGGGTGGATAGCTGACAGTTGATGAGTTGTGGGACATCATTGATCGATGGAGCCAGCTTTGGCAGATGAACCACCCCGATTCTTGGATTTGAGTTGGAGCCTTTGGAGGCAGAATCATGGTTGGTGGTGATGGAGTGATCAATTGAGAGTCTCCCTGTGCTAGAGAGTTGATGCAGTTGTTGAACTGCGCGCTCCAGATTTCGAGGGACGAGGCGCATAGGATATGTGTGACTGGGAGTGGATTGCGCCAGGATACCTTTCAGCTTAAGTGATCCCTCTGTTTTGGATTTTGGATTTTGGATGCCTCGATGGAGTAGGCATTGTGTATGCAGCGTACTATTGCAGTTCCTTTGGATAGGGATCTGCCGCGAGAGACGAGTTCTGGATAGGGGCGCTTGGCGCTAGGTGTTGGAGGACAGATCGGCCGGCAGAGGTATTTTGTTTTCCTTTCCAGATGGTGGATATCCTTGTGGACGGATTATGTAAAGCTTATACCCATAGAAATGTTACCCTTTGTGATTATTAACATGCGTGTTTGGGGTACAATATATGTGATTGAGGGGTGAGCTTAGTAAGGATAACTGAATGAGGAAGTGCATGAATTAATTGTGTTTTGTCATATGATGATTGCAATAATGGATTTTCTGAGATGTCAGAGGTCGGGTGGACCCCGGTGGCAGCATCAGCATCGTTATCAGAGTGGCGCAGCGGTAGCGTGGATTTATTGTCTGCGGAGGACCGTATTCATCGCTTCAGTGTGAGCAAAGGCAGAGGTCGTGCTCTCTATGTGGATAGTCTTGATTTTCAGGCAGACTGAGCGACGACCACTTGCGTCAAGTGGATGAGTCTGTACCGCCGGGTCGGAGGGCACCAAGGCAGTGGATCGGGTCGTCGCAGGTGTGATTTCATCACAGCAGTCGGAGTTAGAGCATGTTGCATTCCTGCATAGACTAGAGGCAGATTTGTTACCACATGCACTAGAGGTACAGGTTCCTGTTGGTGGTGCATGTGGAGGAGGCTTGTGGATCATGTCCAGTGCAGTTGAGACCTCGAGTAGTATCGGCAGACTTATTGGTATTTGTGCCTGGTCAGTGTTTGACCCAGTGCGTGGGATTGGTTGGCACAGTGCCACATGGTATATGACTGCGGAGAGAGAAGGTTATGATCTTCTGCAAGGCAGACATTAGAGACTTGTTCATTGAGACAGTCAGAGCACACAGGTTGTAGCGACAATGCGAGAGGTGCCTACGGCGGCACCGGGACACAAGGATATTCCTGTTATCGTGAGATCCCAGGTGTGATTCCACCGGAGCTGATGATGATGCCGCCGGTTAGGGAGATTGAGATTGCGATTGACGTGGTTCTGGGAACCACGCCAACCCCGACAGCACCTCATTGGATATCACCTGTAGAGCTGAGAGAGCTGATGGCGTAGTCGCAGGATCTGATGGATCGAGAGTCTGTTTGACCTAGTGCCACGTCGTTGACACACGACAGTGAGGGCCCTTGTGTGGTGTGACCGCAGGCAAGTTTGGATATTATTTAGGACCTTTTGATGGAGTTATACCCCGACAGTTGTTTGCTTAGGATGCATGTATCTTTTTGGAATCATAGAGTTGAGTATTTCGCCAAGATGGTGTTCAGGATACGGTAGGGGCATTATGAGTACAGTGAGGACAAATGGATTGACTAACGCCCTGTCGTCTTTAGGATTTGAGGAATTGTGTGTTCCAGCTGCACTTGAAAGAATTATTTGAGATATTCTCCCGGGATATTTTGATTTTATCCTATCTCTGTATGGTTTAGAGCTAGTGGAGTACTTGTAGATGGTGTGACAAGGTCTGTGAGGAGGAAGCTGTATGCCAAGTTGTTGTGGTACAAGTTTTAGCTTCAAGAGCATATCTTCTTGGATCACTTATTCTAGCCATAAGAGGCGGTGGTGGAAATCCGGCCAAAATGGATGCTATGCAAGAATGGCTGAGACCGATAGTTATTTGTTGAGGTGAGGAGTTTTTGGGCCGAATAGTGCCAGCAAAGCTTGACGAATTGGTGATGAGATTGATACCAGCCCCGATTTCAGCATCGCCAGTGCTGGGAGATGGATTTGTGAGATACAGTGATGCCTCCCATAGTAGCTATGAAGTTACAGTTGGATTATTGGCAAGCATCCAATATCACCCCGATAGGGCCACTGTGGTGGCGGATACCCGGGGCAGGAGAGCTTTTTGGGGTTGAGTTTGATGATTCCGTAGCTGGCGCTGTGTGGAACCGTTGAAGTGATCAAGGCTCGAGGTTGTGTCCTTAGGGGTTTCTTTTGATGGTAGTCTGCGGTAGAGCAGTCCACTCGGATGGTCAGAATTGAGAGTGACCGAGTGAGGACCCCGGCTTGTTAAGGCCTCTTTCCTTCTTGGATGATCGCGCGGGGAGGTTTTGGGTTGTACCTGGTCGAGTTGGCACCATGGTGTGTTGTTGATGTGTGTGTTGTACTGTTCTTCTTCCCTTTTTCCCCCAGCCTTTTGTTGGAGTCCCTGAGGTTTTTCCACATCACAGCACATGGGTGATGTGTTTTGGATCCCTCGCCCGTGATTGACTCGCTCCATTTGAGATCGGTAAATGTTTGGAGTACGAGGGACGCCCGTTGCAAATTCTGGTTCATGTGATGAGAGAGTTGTGCAATCGGACTATGCCGTACTGGTTGTTGTTATTGTTGTTGAGGAGTAATCACGGGGAGTGAGTAGTGACTTGGGAGCTGGAGACGGTGTTGATGGATACCTACCCTAGTTTTGAGACTCCCTTTTAAGCTATTTTAGTTTCGAGGACGAAACTTTCTTTTAGTGGGGGAGGATGTGATGACCCGGATCTTTATTGGAGGTTTATGGCTTAGTCAGTAGCTTCTGGAGGACTATCTTATGCTATGGGAGTGTTTGGGTGTGTATCGGGCTGAAGAAATGGACTCAGTGTGTTGATTGGACCCCGAGTGCATTCGGGTACCCCCGTCAAATTTTGGGAGGAGTTTTGGGCAAAACGGAGGCCGTATTTGGATTCAGTGCGGAAAAACATTGCAAAACGGCTATTTACTTGTATTTTTCAGAGTCCGGACGCCCAAAAACGGAGACCCGAAAGTTTCTGGTGTATTTTGGTGCATTGGGGAGCCGTGGACCGCCGGCCGGGACACGTGGCAGCTTCTGATTGGCCGGCGCACGCTTCCCGGTCCACGGAATGGAGCGCTGGTGCAGTGGACCGGGCGGGAAGCCACGTGGCAGCTCTGGATTGGCGGGCGCAGCGCGCTCGGTTCACGGGAGAGTGCGGGGTGTACGGTGGACCGGAGCGGGGACACGTGGCAGCACTTTATTGGTTCGGTGCAGTGGTCAGGGCGCACGCAGGGGTGCGCGGGCAGGCCGGGCAGGCCGGGCAGATACGCGGGCAGGCGCGGAGGTGCAGGGTTGTGGTGTGCCACGTGGCGGTTTTCTATTGGTTGGATGGTGGACACGTGGCAGCGTGTGGTTCGTCGGGTGCACGGAGTGTGTGCACAGGGTGCAGCGAGTACGACGCCCCGACACGTGGCGAGCGGGGATTGGGCGAGCTACTGTGCGCGCAGGTTGCAGGTGGCGCGGTGCACGGTGGACCGGGGCGCGCCACGTGGCGGCCCCGGATTGGTTGGTGTTGGTGCGCTCGGTGTACCCGCAGGCGCGTGGCTGCGGCCGTACACGCACGCGGGCGCTGACGCGCGGGCGGCGCGCTGACAGCGCCGGCTGGCGTGTCGGGTAGGGCAGCGCACGCGCAGCGCCAGCGCTGGCGCGAGCCGGGTGCAGGACACGTGGCGGCGCCCGATAGGCGGGCGCCGCTGTCCGCTGTTATGCGGACACGTGTCACGCCCGGGATTTTCCGGGCGCTGGGCTGAGCCGCGTTTTGGGCCGCACTGTAGCGGCCCGAATTTTTCCGGGCGCCCGGAATTCCGGACACAGTGGGGATTTTAGAATTGTTTGGTTTGGGCCTTTATATACCCACCTCCTCTCCCTTTTCTTCCCCTTTTTTCGAGCCTTAGAGAGAGAATGGGAGGGAGAGTTCTCTACGAAAGTTGTTCCCCTTGATGCCCTTGATCTCGTGGTGGATCCCCGGAATTTTTGGAAGCTCGGCAACGGCGATATCAATTTTACAGTTCGCCTCAGTTTTCTCCCCATTTCGGCCCATCACCGTCGCAGATCAGTCAAAAATTCTCTGTGAGCAAACCAGGAGGAATTTTTGGACGATTTCTTCGACAGCATGTTCCTAAGAGGTAAGGCTTCAATTTTCGTGTTGATCGCTTCGCTCCGTTTCGCACTTTTGGCACGGTTCCCGAGGCATCTTTGACCCCTATTTTTCTGTGTTGGATTCTGGACAGCACCGGCTTGTCGATTTTATATCTCAGCCTAGGAGCATCGGATCAAGGCATTTCAGGACTCGATTTTGATCTACTCGTCGCGAGGAACACAGTGGTGATTTTTCTGGAATTTTTGGAAATTGTTTCGAAGGTGATAATTAAGCTTTTCTTGGACAGATTGCTACAGGAATTTTGTTGTGGGAGATTTTGAGTATGCAGCGGTGTCTTATTTTTATCTTGGCCTACAGGTATCGGATCTGGGCGTATAAACAGTCGTTTTGGGGCTACTCTTCGCGAGGAACGTGACCGTGAATTTTCTGGATTTTTTTGAGGACTGGACAGAGGTGATATTTAGCCATTTTTGGGGCTGATTTTGGACAGTAGGTAATTGTGCAGTTTTGGGATTAATTGTGCGCAATGTTCTGTGCAGTGGGACACAGTTTTTGGTGGATACAGGTGCTTGAGGACAGCGGGCAGCGAGAGGTTTCTCTTGGTGTTGTGCGCGCTTTTCGAGGTGGGTGGTTGTTGCATGCCTCTACTTCTGACTTGCTCACTAAGTTTATTAGAGAAACCCACTATTGAACACATTGATTGATTACCATGCATGTTTAACTGTTATAAATGTGAGCCTATCATCTGAGATTAATTTGTGGATATAGCATGTTGGGGATATTATTGGGATAATATTGCTGTTGGAACATGATCATTGGAATAATTTATTAGTGATAATTAATATGCCGTATTAGCACGTGGATCTACTGAAATATGGTTAAATGGACTAATTCTCGGGACATGATGACTTATCTATGTGCGGGTTCCACCTTGGGATTTATTATGGATCAGGGATCATATACATGTGTAGTTGACTGATGATTTTAGCATGATTGTTATATTTATGTGGATATTATCAATTATTACACATGTAAAACTGTTATTGGACATTCTCTCTCTTTCACATTGCTTGAGGACTTTTGCATGCTTATTTGGACATCTAGATAGGCCACTATTTTATTGCTACACTATCATATTGGGATTTGACTTAGGAGAAACCATGATTGCTTTCTTTTTCCTTCTTATTTAGACTTTTGAGTCATGTTGCTCGGGTTCGAGCAGAGGTTGGGATAGTGTAGCCGGGACATTAGGGTCAGAGACAGGGTGTACTTGATGTTGGATTGTGGGTTATTGCGGCAACTGCGGACAGTAGGCGGTTGACCGGATCTTGATTATTTTACCCAATTGTGGGCTGTGGGTTATTGCGGTGACCGCGGACTTTGGACGGTTGACCGGATGGTTACTATTGCATCAGATTGGGTATCAGATTTCTCTAGTGGATGGTGTTTCCTACTTTTTGAGTACTATTGCATCAGATTGGGTATCAGATTTTCCTAGTGGATGGTGTTTCCCACTTTTTGAGTATTATTGCATCAGATCGGGGTTTTATTAGTGGACGGAGTTTCCCACTTTGATCATAGTCTTGATCCAGTCCTGCTATTGTGAGACATTGGTTACAGAGATACTTTACTCGTGTGGGTCGCTCCCCTCGAGTGCCACTCCGGAGTAGGCTTTAGACCGTGTTGGGTGCCGGTCAGACCGTGTTGGGTTCCGGTCATTTAGGCAGTGGAGATACTGGGTTCATGAGATTGATGACAGAGCAGGCAGTACCAGTTTTACTGGTGGCACTAGATTGGGTCTATTTGGTCAGATACTGTTTCCTGATGCATTCATACCGTCTTTTCTTTCGGTATTGCATTTAGTGGCATACTTGTTGTGGTTTCCCTTTATTCAGCAGTTCTGTTCATAGCTTTACCACTCATCCTTTTTCTTACCTCTGGTAGACTTAGTGGGTATGCCGGAGTTTGAGACTTTACCCACAGGGGGAGGCTACTGGTTTACTAGTGGTTCTCACCCCCATTGTTTTTTTTTCCTTTTTCTTCCCCCCCTGTTTTGTAGAGTCCTCTTCGGGAGTTGCTGACCTTCGGTCGTTGTCCGAGGCGAGAGAGTCACGAGCTAGATCTTTACCACCCGAGGAGTGTAGCTATATCCCCTGGTTGGAGATTTTTGGTAGCTGTTGGCTGGTTTTTACTGTTTTTCTTGGAGAGAGATCTTTTGTATTTGGAGAGACTGATGTTGAGACTGATGTACTATAGTTTTAGTTTATCTCCTTTTATAGTTGAGAGATGCTGTACTGAGGACATTGTATGATAATTATCTGTATTTGAGGAGATGGAGATTGTACCCTATTTCATGTTGTACAGTGATTGAATTTTATTTTACAGCATTTTATTTCAGCTCTGATATTTGTGTAGCTATAGTACTATCTTTTGCAGGTTAGACGCTTCGCCTATGCGGGATTTTGCATAGGTGGTGGATCTGTTGGCGAGCCCGGGTCGTAGTTTCGACCCCGGGGCGTGACAGTTCTTTCTCCCAATCTCTGCTTGTTTTGTCCTCCCTGACTCGTTGCCTTGGACAGGAATTGAAGTCTGCTACAGTAATGTGCCACGTTGCCGATGATGCTGGCCTGAGGCAAGTTGCTGCCGACGGAGTTTTATCGAACAGTTGGCGGGCTTCCGCGTCTTCCCCCAATCCACTGGGTTGTATCCTGTTGCGCTACTAGGGGTTGCCTTCGATGATCACTTGTGTGCTTGTATGCTTCTTGTGGTTGCCTTTCGATTCTGGATGCCTTCGATGTATTGCCTGTGTATGAGATGTTCTTGTGTTGGTCGCCTTCGTTGATGGCCTGTGTGCTTGCGAGGTTGCTGCTTGTTGCCTTCTAGTTGTGGTTGCCTTTGAATCCTGGTAGATGATGATCGGTTCCTCTCGATCCCTGGGATCGGAACTGCTATGATACCAATTGTTACATCCCTGACCTATCGCAACCCGATGATGATGAGATCGCTCTGAGTCGAGGACGGCGATGGGGATGATGGTGACTCAATTAAGATGTAAATGGTGGGTTTCTATAGTAAATTGGGAGGAGTTGGGGAAATGGGAAGAAGATAGAGAATAAGGTTGGGGATAGAGAAGGGGGATTAGAGATAATTGGAGAAGAAGTTGGGGAAGAATATGAGATTAGAGATTGAGATAGAGGTAGAATTAGGGAAGAAGACGGAGAGGGAGAGAGAGAGATAGAGGAAGCTTGAGAGGAAGGAAACTTGTAATAATTCTTCATAATCCCTCTATTACATCTCAGGTACTATATATAGTTCTTGTACTAATTATTTCTATTATCTACTAATAATACTATCATGTTAGCTATACTAATTATCTCTTTAATGGGGCGAGCCCTTTACTGTGCCTGGGCTGAGCCTCCTCTGGTTGGGCTTCTATGATTGGGCCCCCGGCTATTGTGCCTCTTGGGATGGGCCTCCTCGGATTGGGCTGCTCCAGTTGGGCCCTCCTTATATGGGGCCTTTTGAGTTGGGCCCTTACGGTCGGGCCCCCTTCAACTGGGCCTTGGCGGTTGGGCTCCCTTCTTCTTATCCTCAATAGCTACAGCCCTCACCTTCTCTGCTTCGCTCACCCTTGGCCGAGTGCCCCTATCGCTTCCTCTTCGGTGCCCTAATCTCCTACATCGCTTGGCTCCTCCCGAGGCTTCGTCTTCCTCCAAAGCTGCTGAACCCGGGCGCCCCTTTGCTGAGCCTTTCGTTCTCCATGAGTGTGCTCTCCCCTCGGATGCCTTGATCCGTCATGAACGAAGGCTAAGTCTCCTCCTCTAGCTTCCTTATTCTTCAGACCACTCTACTATCACCTACTTACTCTTTTCCTCGCACCCTCTTATTCTCAGGGTTGTTACAGTTTTCTTGAGTTCTTGAGCTCTCCTCAATCCTTGGTGGTATGTGTGATGATCCAGATTCCCGCAGGAACTGTGCTACATTAAACAGTGACTGCGGGAAACTTGTACAGTGCAACAAAACTTGTAGAATCGAAATTGGATATTTAAAAATAGACTTGGCGCGAAAATCGGGGCAAACGGGAATTTCCGGGAGCTTTCGGCAAAATTTCGGACGAGAATTTGGCGAAACGGACGGCGAAATCGGACTCAGCACGCGAAAACGGTCAAAATGGTATATTCACTTTATTTTGGGCACTAGGTTACTGTTCACGCCGGAACAGTAACTTCGGCCGCCGGAATTACTGTTCCGGCGACCGGCAGGCGGCGGCAGGCGGCGGCGGGCAGCGGCGCAGCGGCGGCGCAGCGGCGGAGCGCGGGGGAGCGCGGCGCGGGCAGCGCGGGCAGGCGCGGGCAGCAGGCTCGGGTGCGCGGTCCATGGGTTGGGCGTGCACCGGGTGCACGGAATTCGTGGTCTGCCACGTGGCAGCTTCCCATTGGTGGGCCGGCTTCTGGGAATGCGACACGTGGCGTGCTCCTATTGGCAGACAGGATCCGGAAAACCCGGAGCGCGGGCCGGCCACGTGCACCACGTGGCCACGTGGCACATTTTCATTGGGCTTGCACAGGCTGTTCCCTGTTATGTGGACACGTGGCGCAATCTGGTTGGCCAATTTCCGTGTTTCCTGTTTTGCCCGGATCCTGTGTGGAGCCCCAGCCCATTATAAATAGCATCCCCCACCCCTCTCATTCCCCACCTCGATTTGCGGGCCATAGAGAGAGAACCAGAGAAAGTGTCCTCTACGAAAAATTTTCTCTCTCTCTCCTCTCTCTCTCTCTACAATCTCAGAATTTTAGGAGTTACAGATAGCAAGATATCTGCGACGCGGCGCACTGCGACGATTTTCTTTTTAGGCCCATTTCCCGTCGCAGTTCCGTCGAAAATTCACTGCGGGCTAACCAGGTGGAATTTTTGGACGATTTTTGCGGCAGCGCGACCGTAAGAGGTAGGGCTTCGATTTCCGTGTTGATCATTTTGCTCCGTTTCGTACTTTTGGCACGATTCCCAAGTCCTCTTTGACCCCCCTTTTTGACTGTGATGGTTTTTGGACAGCACCGACTTCTCCGATTTTTATCTTGACGTAGGAGCGTCAGATCGAGGCGTTTTAAGAGTCGATTTTGATCTACTCTTCGCGAGGAACGCAACCGTGATTTTTCTGGGATTTTAGGAGCTCATTTTAGAGGTGAAAAATTCCTCTTTTCCCGTGCTGTTTGAAAAACAGCAAATATTGTGCTTTTTGAGATTTGTATTTATACCGGGAGCGTTGATTTGCAGGATTTGAGGACTGTGGACAACCAGGAGACTACCTGGGGTGTTGTTTGAGCTGCTCGAGGTGGGCGGTTGTTGCTTACCTCATTTTTGACAAGCTCACTGGGATTACTGGAACTCCCCTAAAATTTAATTAATGAGAACAATTGGGACAAATAATATGATAATTGATGAGAACCATTGGGACTACTAACAGGACTACTAACAGGACTACTAACAGGACAATTAATGAGAACCATTGGGACAAATTAATATGACAAATGACAAGGACCGCTGGGACAAACTCCCCTAAAATTTAATATAACCCCACAAATGATATGATAACACTGTGATTGAGACAAAGGCTATGATCTCGCATGCAAATGACTTTTATTCAGTAAATCAATTGTTTAAAACCTTTGACACTATTTTACAACTTTTAAAAATAAAGACAGTTGCATGCATGCCCGGACATCAGGTAAGGCCACTATTCATTGCTACACTATCATATTGGGATTTGAACATGTTTCATTGTTGTCCTTTGCATTCAGATGTTGTTGCTCAAGTGTGAGCAGGGGTTTGGGATAGTGTAGCCAAGATTGCATTAGATTGTGGACTTGTGGGGTATTGCGGTGACCGCGGACAGTAGGCGGTCGACCAGATGTTTATCCTTGCATCAGATTGGGGTTGAGTCTGGTTTATTGCATCAGTTGGGGATTGGGTTTCTGTAGTGGATGGAGTTTCCCACTTTGATCATAGTTATGATCCAGTCCTGCTATATTGAGACATGTGCTACAGAGATACTTGTGATACTGATGACAGAGATATTTTACTCGTGTGGGTCGCTCCCCTCGAGTGCCACTCCGGAGGTGTGCTTTCTCGGACCCAGCCGTGTGTGCCGGTCTGATACTTATGTTGGGATGCGAGCCGTGTGAGCCGATCCCGCGGTTTCGAGCCGTGTGTGCAGATTCCGCTGAGCAGGCAGTACCAGTTGTTTCTGGTGACTAGATTGGGTTTATTTGGACAGATACTATTTCTGATGCATGCATACAGTTTTGACAGCATAATAGTGGTAGTTTTCCTGTTTCAGCATCTTATGTATCTTACCACTTCCCCTTTTCCCTTTTGCCTCTAGTAGTCCTAGTGGGTGCGTCAGAGTTGAGGTTTTACCCACTAGGGGAGGCTGCTGGTTTATCTGGTAGTTCTCACCCCCATTGTTGTTTTCTGTTTCTTTCTTCTCCTTTATTTTGCAGAGTCATCTGCAGGAGCTGCTAGGCCATCGGCAGCTGATCGAGGTAAGGGGATCGCTGAATAGATAGATCTCCTGTGAGGCTGAGAGCTATTAGACAGATATTGTACCCTTCACTCAGACTGTGATATTCTCCTTTTATTTTGGGTCTGGCTTCCGCCAGCTGGTTGTACTATTTTAGTGAGCTGGGAGATTATTGTATATATTACAGCTTGTACCCTATTTCCAGTCTGAGATACTATGTGGTTCTTCTATTTCAGCTCTGTATTATGCTCTTGTTGTACATTTTATATCAGAGCAGGTTACCAGCGCTTCGTGTACGCGGGAAATCCCATGTGCACGGCGGATCTGTAGACGGGCCCGGGTCCTGATTTGCACCCGGGGCGTGACAGATTAAGTTGGTATCAGAGCTTAGGGATAGTTCAGTTGGGACTTAGGAAACCCTAGGCTTTTGGCAGACCCTAGGATAATAGGGCATGAGAGACGTGGCATTTTGCGAAAGTCGTCGATTTATTTTGTTTGACTCTTCCAGTGAGAGAAGATGGATCGACATAGCCTATTTCTGGTGGACAGTTATGTTGGCTGCAGACAACATAAAGTCACAGGAATAGGGGAATGTCTTTGACTTTCGCTAGATTGGGTCGTGTGGGGTCCCGATACTGAGTGTGGTTTCTTGTGGTAGGATGCCTCCGCGACGTAGGATGTTGACGCGTTCTCAGCCTGATTCCCCTGAACCCGATCAGGAGGAGTCCGGGCAGGGCCAGCAGAGTGAGGTGCAAGAGCTGCAGGCCCAGATGGCCCAGATGTCAGAGGCTGTTCGGCGTCAGGAGGAGGCTATGGGTCGGCTGACGCAAATGTTAGAGCAGAGGGCTCAGCCTGTTGTAGCACCTTCAGAGAATTCTCCCGTACCTTCTTCCCCTGCTGTGAATCCTCCAGTTGTACCGGTGACCCCGGCATCCCCTGTTACTCGGGGTACTGGTGGACAGCCGACTGGGCTGACAGGATCTCTGACCCCGGCAGAACAGCGGGGAGTGGTGGACCTGTTGATGAGGTTTCGCCAGTTTGACCCACCCCATTTTTCGGGGCAAAGTACTGAGCCGTGGGAGGCAGAGTCGTGGATCACGGCGATGGAGCGACGTTTTGAGACGTTGTTTATCGAGGAACGATATCAGGTGATATTGGCGACGAACTTTTTGGAACACAACGCCGAAGCTTGGTGGCGGCGTGTTCGACCGGCTGGTCCGCCTGGGGCTCAGCTCCTGACCTGGGCGGAATTCCGCAATCTCCTTCTTGGGGCTTTCTTTCCGGAAAGCGTCCGGCAGAGGTTGGAGGAACAGTTGAGAAACCTCCGACAAGGAGATCGGCCCGTACACGAGTACATTGCCAATTTCAATCAATTGTTGGCATGTGTACCGAACGTGGCCAGGGACGAGGCGCACCGGATCTACATGTTCGAGCGAGGATTGCGCCGGGACCTTTTTCAATTGGTTCGCTCGCGTAGGTTGCAGACCTTGGAGGCCTCGATGGAGCAGGCACTCTACGTTGAGTGCGGGGAGGTAGTGATGGGGGAGGTAGCTCCAGCTCCCGTAGTGATCCCGGGGGCGAAGCGACCGGCACCGGAGGTTGGGGGACAATCTAGTTCGTGGAGGCCGCCACGACCGCCGCAGCCACAGTTCCCCGGCCAAGGACGGACCGAGCGACGAGGGCCTGGTGGATCCCAGAAGCGGCAACAGCAGCAAAGATCACAGTCGTCGCAGCGTGGGTCGCAGCGGCAGCCTCAGCGACAGCGGCAGTCTCAACAGCAATCACGACAGCCACGGGCCCCCGGCAATTGTATTTTCTGCGGAGGTCAGCATTTTTCCAACACCTGCGACCAACGGTGGGGTCGCTGCTATAGATGTGGACAGCCCGGGCACATTCAAGCTTCGTGCCCCTTTTCGGCCCCCACCACCCCTTCTTCAGCATCTGCTCCATCTTCATCGCAGCAGCGGTCGACGGCTCAGCGGCCCTATGCTCCAGCAAGCAGACCATCTTCTTCCCATCCCACGGATTATCGCCCTCCAGCTCAGAGTGGGCGAGTGTATGCTGCGCAGGTAGAGGACTCTTCGGCAGCAGACCATGTGGTGGCAGGTATCACCTTACTTTCTGGCATTAGGACTCGTACTTTATTTGATACTGGAGCATCACATTCTTTTATTAGTAGATCATTTGCATCATTACATGGGTTAGAGGTAGGACTTTTGCCACGTGCACTAGAGGTTCAGATTCCCGATCACACCTTGCACGTGGAGGAGTGTTGTTGGTCCTGCCCGATGCAAATCGAGTCCTGGATTATGCCAGCAGACCTGTTGGTCTTGAGACAGCTGAAGGACTTCGATGTGGTCCTCGGGATGGACTGGCTGGCTCGGTATTTTGCGACTATTGACTGTGCCGCAAGGACGGTCACTTTTAGAGAGCCAGGCCAGGAGATGTTGGTATATCGGGGATGTCAGAGTGCTTTCTTTGCCTCTATGGTTTCGACTTCCCGAGCGAGGCAAATGATCCATCGAGGATGTGTAGCCTTTTTGGCTAGTGTTGTTGAGGGGCCTACGGCGGCGCCGGGACTCGAGGATATCCCAATTGCCCGCGAGTTTCCGGATGTTTTCCACCTGAGCTGACTAGTATGCCGCCAGATAGGGAGATTGAGTTCGTGATTGACGTAGTTCCAGGAACTGCGCCAATCTCTAAGGCTCCTTACCGGATGGCACCGGCTGAGCTGCGAGAGCTTAAGGCGCAACTCCAAGATTTAATGGATAAGGGCTTTATTAGGCCGAGTGTATCGCCTTGGGGAGCGCCGGTGCTATTCGTGAAGAAGAAAGATGGGTCACTTCGACTTTGTGTGGATTATAGGGAATTGAACAAAGTGACCATCAAGAACAAGTACCCTTTGCCGCGCATCGATGATCTTTTTGATCAGCTGCAAGGGTCTTGTGTCTTCTCTAAGATAGATCTGCAATCCGGTTACCACCAGTTGAAGGTGAAGGCCGAGGATATTCCGAAAACGGCATTCAGATCACGGTACGGGCATTATGAGTTTACAGTTATGCCTTTTGGGCTAACTAATGCCCCTGCCGCATTCATGGATTTAATGAACCGGATCTTCCGACCATATTTAGACCGATTCGTAGTGGTGTTCATTGATGATATCCTGGTCTACTCCCGAAGTGATGCGGAGCATGAGGAGCACTTAAGGATTGTGCTGCAACTTCTGCGAGAGAAGAAGTTGTTTGCCAAACTGGCAAAATGCGAGTTTTGGCTTCGGGAGGTAGTTTTCTTGGGCCATGTGATTTCCGCCGCAGGTGTGGCGGTAGACCCGGCGAAAATTGAGGCAGTCCGGGATTGGCCCCGACCGACGACCGTTTCGGAGGTGCGTAGTTTTATGGGTTTAGCTGGGTATTATCGTCGGTTTGTGGAAGGCTTTGCGAAGCTCTCCACACCCCTCACTCGCTTGACGCGTAAAGGAGTGAAGTTTATCTGGAGTGAGGATTGTCAGAGGAGTTTTGAGGAGCTAAAGAATAGATTGATGACCGCTCCTATCCTTTCCCTCCCTGTTATGGGGAAAGGATATGTGATCTACAGCGACGCATCACACAGTGGACTTGGTTGTGTGTTGATGCAAGAAGGGAGGGTAATTGCTTATGCATCAAGGCAACTCAAGGATTACGAGAAGAATTACCCTACCCATGACTTGGAGCTTGCTGCTGTAGTGTTTGCACTGAAACTTTGGCGTCATTACCTATATGGGGAGCACTGTGAAATCTACACCGACCACAAGAGCCTAAAATACCTGTTCACGCAAAAGGAGCTAAATTTAAGGCAGCGTAGGTGGTTAGAGCTATTAAAAGATTATGATGTAGATATTCTCTACCACCCAGGCAAAGCTAATGTGGTCGCTGATGCCTTGAGTAGGAGAGCGGTGCAAAGTTTGTCTATGTTGATCACAGACCAGGCACCGCTATTAGAAGAGATGAGACGGCTCGAGTAGAGGTTGTGTCCCCTGGGGTCTCTGCTAGACTGACATCTTTAGTCGTGCAGCCCACTCTGCTAGACAGGATCAAGGAGAAACAGAGTGAGGACCCCCACTTGACCAGGATTAGAGATCAAATTCCGAGTGATCAGTCTGGGGACTTTACGGTAGATGCCTCGGGAGTACTGAGGTATAGGAACCGAGCATGTGTGCCAGCGGATGCGGAGATCCGAGAGCAGATATTGCGAGAGGCCCATTATACACCTTATACCCTACATCCTGGTGGGACTAAGATGTATAAGGACCTCAAGGCACACTTCTGGTGGAAAGGCATGAAAAGGGATATCGGGAGATTTGTGGCTCAGTGTTTAACTTGTCAGCAGGTGAAAGCTGAGCATCGAGTGCCAGCTGGCAAGTTACAGAGTCTCCCAATTCCCCAGTGGAAATGGGACCACATTACGATGGATTTCGTGGTCGGACTTCCTAGGGCACAGGGAGGAGCAGACGCTATCTGGGTAGTCGTGGATCGACTTACCAAGTCGGCGCACTTTCTGCCCATGCAGACTACGTGGCCACTTGAGCGACTAGCCCAGTTATATCTGGATGAGATAGTGAGATTACATGGAGTACCAGCCTCCATTGTATCAGATAGAGACCCGAGGTTTGTTTCGCATTTCTGGAAAAGTTTGCAAACAGCCTTGGGGACTGAACTCAGGTTCAGTACAGCTTTCCATCCGCAGACTGATGGGCAGTCAGAGCGGACGATACAAATCCTGGAGGACATGCTTAGGGCTTGCGTCTTGGATTTCGGCGGAGGGTGGATTCGACACTTATCCTTGGCTGAGTTCGCGTACAACAATAGCTTTCAAGCGAGCATTCAGATGGCTCCGTTTGAAGCATTGTATGGACGCAAGTGTCGATCACCGCTTTATTGGAGTGACGTGGGCGAGAGGCGGACCTTGGGACCAGATGTCTTGATAGAGGCAGAAGAGAAGGTCCGAGTAATCCGACAGCATCTTCAGACCGCCCAAAGCCGACAAAGGAGTTATGCCGATGTTCGACGACGAGACTTAGAGTTTCAGGTTGGAGATCATGTATTCCTGAAAGTCTCGCCGTCCAAAGGAATCAGGAGATTCGGCATTCGTGGGAAACTTAGCCCCCGATATATTGGACCCTTTGAGGTATTGGAGCGTATCGGGCCAGCTGCCTACCGACTTGCACTTCCTCCGAGGCTTGCTGGTGTCCATGATGTATTTCATGTCTCTACTCTGAGGAAGTATGTCTTCGACCCATCGCACGTCATCGACTTCACACCGCTTGAGATCAGCGAGGATTTGAGGTATGAGGAGCGCCCACTGCGAATTCTGGATCGAGAGGTGAGAGAATTGCGCAATCGGGCCATTCCCTATGTGAAAATCCAATGGGGCAATCATGACGAGCGCGAGGCTACATGGGAGCTCGAGTCGGAGATGAGGGATGCTCACCCCTACTTATTCGAGACCTCGGACTGAGGATTATTGTTTAGTCTCGTTTCGAGGACGAAACTCTTTTTAGTGGGGGAGGATGTGATGATCCGGACTCCCGCAGGAACTGTGCAACATTAAACAGTGACTGCGGGAAGCTTGTACAGTGCAACGGAGCTTGTAGAATCGAAATTGGATATTTAAAAATAGACTTGGCGCGAAAATCGGGGCAAACGGGAATTTCCGGGAGCTTTCGGCAAAATTTCGGACGAGAATTTGGCGAAACGGACGGCGAAATCGGACTCAGCACGCGAAAACGGTCAAAATGGTATATTCACTTTATTTTGGGCACTAGGTTACTGTTCACGCCGGAACAGTAACTCCGGCCGCCGGAATTACTGTTCCGGCGACCGGCAGGCGGCGGCGGGCGGCGGCGCACGGCGGCGGGCAGCGGCGCAGCGGCGGCGCAGCGGCGGAGCGCGGCGCGGGCAGCGCGGGCAGGCGCGGGCAGCAGGCTCGGGTGCGCGGTCCATGGGTTGGGCGTGCACCGGGTGCACGGAATTCCTGGTCTGCCACGTGGCAGCTTCCCATTGGTGGGCCGGCTTCTAGAAGCATGTGGGAATGCGACACGTGGCGTGCTCCTATTGGCAGACAGGATCCGGAAAACCCGGAGCGCGGGCCGGCCACGTGCACCACGTGGCCACGTGGCAATTTTCATTGGGCTTGCACAGGCTGTTCCCTGTTTGTGGACACGTGGCGCAATCTGGTTGGCCAATTTCGGTGTTTCCTGTTCGGATCGGATCCCGTGTGGAGCCCCAGCCCATTATAAATAGCATCCCCCACCCCTCTCATTCCACCTCGATTTGCGGGCCATAGAGAGAGAATCAGAGAAAGTGTCCTCTACGAAAAATTTCTCTCTCTCTCTCTACAATCTCAGAATTTTAGGAGTTACAGATAGTGAGATATCTGCGACGCGGCGCACTGCGACGATTTTCTTTTTAGGCCCATTTCCCGTCGCAGTTCCGTCGAAAATTCACTGCGGGCTAACCAGGTGGAATTTTTGGACGATTTTTGCGGCAGCGCGACCGTAAGAGGTAGGGCTTCGATTTCCGTGTTGATCATTTTGCTCCGTTTCGTACTTTTGGCACGATTCCCAAGTCCTCTTTGACCCCCCTTTTTACTGTGATGGTTTTTGGACAGCACCGACTTCTCCGATTTTTATCTTGACGTAGGAGCGTCAGATCGAGGCGTTTTAAGAGTCGATTTTGATCTACTCTTCGCGAGGAACGCAACTGTGATTTTTCTGGGATTTTAGGAGCTCATTTTAGAGGTGAAAAATTCCTCTTTTCCCGTGCTGTTTGAAAAACAGCAAATATTGTGCTTTTTGGGATTTGTATTTATACCGGGAGCGTTGATTTGCAGGATTTGAGGACTGTGGACAACCAGGAGACTACCTGGGGTGTTGTTTGAGCTGCTCGAGGTGGGCGGTTGTTGCTTACCTCATTTTTGACAAGCTCACTGGGATTACTAGAAATCCCCTAAAATTTAATTAATGAGAACAATTGGGACAAAATAATATGATAATTGATGAGAACCATTGGGACTACTAACAGGACTACTAACAGGACAACTAACAGGACAATTAATGAGAACCATTGGGACAAATTAATATGACAAATGACAAGGACCGCTGGGACAAACTCCCCTAAAATTTAATATAACCCCACAAATGATATGATAACACTGTGATTGAGACAAAGGCTATGATCTCGCATGCAAATGACTTTTATTCAGTAAATCAATTGTTTAAAACCTTTGACACTATTTTACAACTTTTAAAAATAAAGACAGTTGCATGCATGCCCGGACATCAGGTAAGGCCACTATTCATTGCTACACTATCATATTGGGATTTGAACATGTTTCATTGTTGTCCTTTGCATTCAGATGTTGTTGCTCAAGTGTGAGCAGGGTTTGGGATAGTGTAGCCAAGATTGTGCTAGATTGTGGACTTGTGGGGTATTGCGGTGACCGCGGACAGTAGGCGGTTGACCAGATGTTTATCCTTGCATCAGATTGGGGTTGAGTCTGGTTTATTGCATCAGTTGGGGATTGGGTTTCTGTAGTGGATGGAGTTTCCCACTTTGATCATAGTTATGATCCAGTCCTGCTATATTGAGACATGTGCTACAGAGATACTTGTGATACTGATGACAGAGATATTTTACTCGTGTGGGTCGCTCCCCTCGAGTGCCACTCCGGAGGTGTGCTTTCTCGGACCCAGCCGTGTGTGCCGGTCTGATACTTATGATGGGATGCGAGCCGTGTGAGCCGATCCCGCGGTTTCGAGCCGTGTGTGCAGATTCCGCTGAGCAGGCAGTACCAGTTGTTTCTGGTGACTAGATTGGGTTTATTTGGACAGATACTATTTCTGATGCATGCATACAGTTTTGACAGCATAATAGTGGTAGTTTTCCTGTTTCAGCATCTTATGTATCTTACCACTTCCCCTTTTCCCTTTTGCCTCTAGTAGTCCTAGTGGGTGCGTCAGAGTTGAGGTTTTACCCACTAGGGGAGGCTGCTGGTTTATCTGGTAGTTCTCACCCCCATTATTGTTTTCTGTTTCTTTCTTCTCCTTTATTTTGCAGAGTCATCTGCAGGAGCTGCTAGGCCATCGGCAGCTGATCGAGGTAAGGGGATCGCTGAATAGCTAGATCTCCTGTGAGGCTGAGAGCTATTAGACAGATATTGTACCCTTCACTCAGACTGTGATATTCTCCTTTTATTTTTGGGTCTGGCTTCCGCCAGCTGGTTGTACTATTTTAGTGAGCTGGGAGATTATTGTATATATTACAGCTTGTACCCTATTTCCAGTCTGAGATACTATGTGGTTCTTCTATTTCAGCTCTGTATTATGCTCTTTTATGTACATTTTATATCTGAGCAGGTGACCAGCGCTTCGTGTACGCGGGAAACCCCATGTGCACGGCGGATCTGTAGACGGGCCCGGGTCCTGATTTGCACCCGGGGCATGACAGTATGGAACCCTCATGCCCAAATTTTTGGGGTTTTCCCTTTTTCCTGTGAAGCGTGAAGTTGGGTTGGTGGTGAGCGTGGCTTGGAGCTCTTTGAAGCTGGTAGAACCTCCGGTGCGTAGTAAACTGTGCAGCCGCTTGGACTTTCTTGTGTTCGTAGTCTTCAGGAGTTCATGTTTGCTACAGACAGCAAATCGAGCCGCTCCGATTTCACCCGTGGTTGGATTAGCTTTTGAGGTGGGTTTGATTTCACCAAAATAGACGAACTCTCTATTATATATATATATTTTTTTTTTTATGACCAAGCATGCTAGAATAAAATTATGATTTTTCTGTTACATTTGATACTACCTGAAAATTAGTAAAAAATTATATTTGGACCCTTGGATATTTTTGGTATAAAATAGAGAGTACATGACACTAGAAAAACAAGTAAAATAATATTTTAATTTGCTTTTGGATATCCGATAAATTATCTGTATCGTGCCTATACCTGTTTATTCTTAGTATAGTTTTTTATCAACCTAGATAGAGGGTTGTGAGTGGTCAGGTTGGTGTAGATTGCATTTATGCTCGTGTCTGGGGGCCGAGAAAATTTTTGTAGCTGTTGATAGACTGATTTCTAGTGTTGGGTGCCGTTCGGATTAACGGTGGTCCCGGGCTGGTGAGTGTTTTCCGGTCTATGTCGTGGGCATGTTGAGAGTAGTGAGTTGGTCGATCCGGTTGGTCGGTGGATTTGGACTATAGCCTGCATGAGTCATACTGAGCTCAACTGAGATGCACAACTTTTCCTCAATGGGGTCGCGCCTCTCGAGTGCCGCTCCGGAGTTAGGATTGTTTTCTGCGTGACGTCGATGTAGCCCGTTTGGGTTGGCCTACGTAATTCCAGTCCTCCGTAGATGTAAAGGTAATAGGTGGGTGCAGGTTTGAGTGGATCCGATGTGACAGTCAGTGAGATTGGATAGATTTTGGGCATCTTCAGAGTGAGTAAATGCATATGTTACTCTTGTTGTTTTCCTTGAGTATTATAGTTAGAGGCATGAGAGCTATAGTTTTTATTTCAATTTTTGTTTTCATGTTGTTTTGTAGTTGAATTATTTATACCTCTAGTAGACTTGATGGGTAGATCGTTGGTCTTAGTGACGGTACCCACTAAATACTACTTTATTTATGTGGTTTTCACACCTACTGTTGGCGATCATTTTGCAGAGACTTTTACATATGTTCCTTCACGAACGAAGACGGAGTAAAAAATTTTATTAATATTGAAAGCAAAGTGAAAAAAAATCTCTCAAAAGTCTGAAACTCCGATTACATCCGAAACGTCAAAATTTGCGTCTGCACAAAACTCCGAAGTGGCTCAGCTCTTCGTCAATACGCACGAAACCGGCCACATACGGACGACACTTCTCGGATCACGGTCCATCTTATTAATTAGGGCTTCGGCTAATTAAAAGTTACGGTCACATTAGCTTTGCCGGAGCATGTATATACAATATAAGGCTTCAAATTAAAATCTAACTAGAATTTGCAGTCTAATTGAACTTTTAATTAAACTCTATTTATATTTAATAAATCTAAATCTCATATTATTCTAATTTAATTAGACTTTGACTGATTTAGATAAATGCAAATCAAAAACTAAAATATAACACTTTGGAGTTATTTTAATTTAAGAACTTGTCTTGCTTTGAACTCATACCAGGTAATTTACAAATTATTAGTGAAAGAAAGATAGCTTCTTTTGGAAAACAAATCTTGTTCCATGCAGATCCCATGAACAATACGTACGTAACCTTGATACATGTCAATATACAAAGGGTAGGTAGGTTGTGTATTATTATCTATACTAAGTATCAGGTCTATTTTTAGGAACTGAAATAAATGAGCAAACTCCCTGCAGATGTTTACGATAGTGCACCTCTTTTTTTTCCCCTCATCTTCGGATTAAACGAGTAATAAAATGCTGATAAGAGTGAACGAGAAACTTCGGTTGAATTAGCTAGCTCTGTGAGTCCGACGTCTCCTGCCCAAGTAAAAGTTCCTTGAGTATCTTGTCACCGCAATCATCGGCGTATATATACAAGTGGCCACCTTCTGGATTTTCATGGTACCGTATCCATGGAAGCTTCTCTGCAACATGACGTTGCAGCTCTACCGGAATTAATCTATCTTCATAGCCTTGCCAGAGATGGACAGAGCCCTCGTTGTTAGGGAATGGATTTTTAATTTCCGTGGGATCAAACTCCCAGTTGCTGAATACAACTATTAGGTCCCGGTACAAAGATTCAAAGACCCCCTGCTGCCGTGCTTTGCTTTGAAACTGCAGATAGTTCAATTTAAGACAGAATTATTGGCCTGCCATGCATGGACTAGTTGCAGGTTTAAAAAAGCTGACTCAAATAGCTCATATTGCAAGATAATTTTAGAGTGTCACTGACTAGTTACAGGTTTTTTAAGTTAGTTTATGAAGTTAAATTACAGTTATTAACAGTTCATTGATTGTTTGGATGCTAGAATAATAGAGTAATAAGAACATGTAAGAAGATAAATATGCACCTAATTAATAAAGCATGTGCTGGAAATTTTGGAAACCAAAATAGAATCTAAGTCCTTATATTATAGACTAATTTTTGGATATGTTAATGTGCAGTCCTAATTAGTTTGCCTGTGATGTTAAATCTTTCAACTGCTAAGTTTAATAAGATATATTGTATTGCACTATATATTTTAATTATCTATTGGGTGAATTATACTGTGCTAGACTTGGTTTGTCATGATCCAAACATAAGATATATTGTATTGCACTATATATTTTAATTATCTATTGGCTGAATTATACTGTGCTAGACTTGGTTTATCATGATCCAAACATCTCCCAAGGGAAGTCACCATACAGTTTTTAGACTCGAAAGAAGTAATCCAAACATTAACATCTGTCAAATCTCAAAAAAGCTTTTTGGAGAATCAAGTATTGCCATACTATTCTGTAGGGTATATTATTTCTAGGAGGTTGTTAGGCATGTTGGTATCTGTCAAACTTTTAGGGCATATTTGATTTGACGTATTTGAGAGTTGAAATGAAAATCGAAATAAGTTCTTTTCATTATTAGTGTTTGGATTAGAGGATTGGCATTTCGATTCTCATTCTGGGGAATTCGAATTCCTCAAAAGTAACTCCCTCCTTCATAATAGGAGTCAATTTTGTTTCCGGAGTGATTAAAAATTATTTGAATTCAAATATAAATCATATAATTTTATTAAATTAAATTATAATTTCAAATTTGAATTCAAAATATAAATTTAAAATTTTAATTAATTTAAAATTTAAATTAATTTAGTAGTTCTAAATTTAAATTTTAACTTTGACCTTAAATTTGAATTGTAAATTCAAATTACAAGTTCAAATTTAGATTCAAATTTTAAATAACAAATTTAAATTTTTAATAAATATTATTTTTTTAAAATTTTAATTTGGACATGATTTCAATTCCGATTCTGATTCCTCTTATGAACCAAACAAATTATTGTTTTTATCATTCCGTTTTCAATTCTAATCCATTTCCATTCCTACTTCGATTTCGATTCCTCTTCTAAACCAAACGTGCCCTCAAAGTTTCAACAAAACCATTTATATGCAATTCTTCAATATTTTTCATCCCATCCATCTTTTTTTACTTATTAAATGACAGAGCATATTACATAAGCGTTAGACAAAACAAGAAGCATGCATAACACACACACATATATATATATATATACATATATATACATATATGAGTAAAGCTTTATATACTTTTAAAAGCACAAACCCAACTATGCTTGCGAATTTTTTACTATTGGATTTGTATTGAGATCCGTTCTATTGTATTTTCTCTTTCTTCCTTTGAAATACTCTAAATCCAGTTTAAAAGAGCCGATCGTCCATTCGGAAGTCCCAACATTAGAAACAATTTGGAACCACGGAGGCCTCCGTGCTTTTAAAAGCATACAAGCCTATATATATATATATATATATATATATATATATATATAGAGAGAGAGAGAGAGAGAGAGAGAGAGAGAGAGAGAGGGAGTACGTCTCATATGCTTTCGAAAGTACGGAGGCCTCCGTGTTTATAAGTTTTTTTTTATAATGGAATATCCGATTCGATGAACAGCTCCGTTAGGCATGATCTACGCTATTAGAACTATTTTGAAACCAAATTTCAAAATTTTTCAACATCATTTATCAAGTAACCAAAAGATCAAATGTGACTATTTTAACAGTCGATGTAGTACGTTTGTAAGTTCAACGGTGTATAACAATCTAAATTACGTGAAACTTTAGTAAAAAATTCTACCTAACATAAATAGCAGGATCAAAACTTCTTATTTGAAAATTAAGTATTTTATCACTATTTTTTATGAATTTTTAATTTCAACCGTTCATTTGAGACTATTCGTTCATTAGGAAAACAAAGTCAAAAAATTATAAAAAAATTAGATTTTAGATAGTTCCAACAGTATAGATCATGTCTAAGAGAACCGATCAACGAATCAAATGTTCCATAAACGAAAACAACATACAAGCACGGAAGGCTCCGTGCTTTCGGAAGCACAGAAGCCTAGCTCTCTCCCTTTCCCTCTCCCTTATATATATATATATATATATATATATATATATATAGAGAGAGAGAGAGAGAGAGAGAGAGAGAGAGAGAGAGAGTCCGGCTACTATACTATCGATAGTACCAAGCATTTGGTGCTATCAAGTTTTCTACCCTTAGATCAACCCTTTTGATTATTTTCATCCGTTAGATTTTACTATTTCCCCAACCACCAATTAAATCCAAGGGGCTCACTATCATCTCAACCACACATCTTTTAATTCAACGGTTAAAAACTTAATAGCACAAATAATTTTGCACTATTAATAGTATTCCAGCCTAGCTCTCTCTCTCGCTCTCTCTCTATCTCTCTCTCTCTCTATCTATATATATATACTCTCTCTCTCTCTCTCTCTCTCTCTCTCTCTCTCTCTCTCTCTCTCTCTCTCTCTCTATATATATATATATATATATATATAGAGAGAGAGAGAGAGAGAGAGAGAGAGAGCCCGGCTATGGTGCTTCCAAGGATTTAAGTATCCATCGACATGGGCCATATCTACCGTGCCGTATCGTGCCAACAAGATACCGGCACGATACAGCTCTCGTGCCGCTGGCACGGTTCAAAACCCTTTTTTCTTAAAATTACTAAGTAATTTTCTTAATAAAGTTCAAAATATTTGATAAAGATACATAATAAGCAATTAAAAAAATTTGTTGCTAAAGAAATTAAATATTTCATGCCATTATGTGTCGGCACGCATGTATTTTTGTGACCGGCACTCATCGTCGGCACGGCTCGGCACACACCGTGCTGTACCGTGCCGGCAAGTTTCGGCACGATCCCGTGCCACGGCACTTAAATCCTTGGGTGCTTATAAAAGCACCAAGTAATTGGTGCTTCTAAGTTTTCTACCGTTAGATCCATTCCTTTGACTAATTTCATCCCTTAGATCATGTTATTCCACCAACCACCCACTAAACCCCCCACTAAACCCAAAGAGCCCATCATCATCCTAACCACACATGACTTGGTACTTTTAAAAATATAAGAGCTCAACTATATATATATATATATATATATATATATATATATAGAGAGAGAGAGAGAGAGAGAGAGAGAGAGAGAGAGAGAGAGTTATATATATATATATATATATATATATATATATATATATATATATAGAGAGAGAGAGAGAGAGAGAGAGAGAGAGAGAGAGAGAGAGAGAGAATCCAGCTACTGTGCTTGTACAAGCACCAAGCAATTGGTGCTTGTAAGTTTTCTACTGTTAGATCTAGCCCTTTGATTAATTCTATCCCTTAGATCATACTATTCCACCAACCACCCACTAAACCCAAGGGGCCCACCATCATCCTAACCGCACATTCCTACATCCAAGGTTAAAAAACTCACAAGCACAAATAAGTTGGTGCTTTTACAAGCATAGGAGCTCAATTATATATATATATATATATATATATATATATATATATATATATATATATATTATATATATATATATATATATCTGTGTGTGTGTGCGCGCGCGCGCGCAATTTGGATTGTTCTACACCACTGAACTTATATAAACGTGCCATCTCGATCATAAAAATAGTTATTTTTTAGACCCGTTGATCACTTAGTAAATAATGTCGAAAAGTTATAAAATTTGGTTTCTAAATAGTTCTAATAACGTAAATAATGCCTAATGAAGCGGATCGTCGAATTAGATGCACCATCATCGAAAACAATTTACAAACACGGAGGCTTCCATGCTTTCGAAGGCACAGGAGACGTACTATATATATATATATATATATATATATATATAGAGAGAGAGAGAGAGAGAGAGAGAGAGAGAGAGAGACCTAGGCTACTATACTATTAATAGCACCAAGTTATTGGTGTTATTAGGTTTTTGACCCTTGGATGAAATGATATGTGGTTAGGATGATAGTAGGCCCCTAGGGTTTAGTAGGTTGTTGGGAAAATAATATGATCTAACGGATGAAAATGATCAAAGGGGTAGATCTAATGGCGGAAAACTTGATAGCACAAAATGTTTGGTGCTATCGATAGCATAGTAGCCGGACATATATATATATATATATATATATATATATATATATAAATGAGCTCCTATACTTTTAAAAGTCCCAAGTCATTGGTGCTTGTTAGCTTTTAGCCCTTAGATGAAAAAATGTGTGGATAGAATGATAGTGGGACCTTTGGGTTTAGTGGGTGGTTGGTAAAATAGCATGATCTAAGCGTTGGAATTAGTCAAAGATATAGATCTAATGGTAGAAAACTTACAAGCACCAATTGCTTGGTACTTTAACAAGCATAGTAGCTGGACTCTATATATATAGGAAAATACTAAGTGTACACCCATTTTTGGGTGTATATCGTACACCCCACCCATCCTAGGGTGGGGTTAATTCCACCCATCACTTCGAAGTGATGGGTGGAGAAGCCCCCACCCTTGGATGGGTGGGTGTAGGATGGGAGTGTACATGTAGCATTACTCATATATATATATATATATATATATATATATATATATATATATATATATATATATATATATATATATATACAGAGCTCTGGAATACTATTAATAGCACCAAGTCATTAGTGCTATTAAGTTTTTAACTCTTGAATTAAAAAATGTGTGGTTGAGATGATAGTGGGCCCCTTGGGTTTAATAGGTGGTTGGATAAATAGTAAAATCTAACAGATAGAAATGATCAAAGGGGTTAATCTAAGGGTAGGAAACTTGATAGCACCAAATGCTTGAAACTATCGATAGTATAGTAGCCGGACTCTATATATACATATATGTATGCATATTATATATACATATATATATATATATATATATATATATATATATATATATATATAGAGAGAGAGAGAGAGAGAGAGAGAGAGAGAGAGAGAGAGAGAGAGAGTTGAGCTGGAATGCTATCGATAGCAAACGGGCTCCGTTGCTACCCATTTGTTTTCGATGATGGAGTTTCCAAATCGACGATCAGCACCGTTGAATATGATCTAGACCATTTAAACTATTTGAAAATTAAATTTCAAATCCTTTCGACATCGTTGACCTAATGATCAAAGGGTTGTAAAATTTGTAATTTTAATGGTAGATGTGAGCCTTTTGCTAGTTTAATAGTGTAAAGAATTCTAAATTAATTGAATTTTGGTTAGAAAATTCTTTAAACTATTTAAAACAAGATCTATACTCTTGATCTTGATTACAAGACTTCTATCATTACTTTTTGAAAGATATTCATTTTCAGTCGTTCATTTTTGTGTCCACTTGATGAAAAAGAAAATAATATAAAAAAAGCATGAAATTTAATTTCCAGATAGTTTAAATAGTTTAGATCATATTTAACGGTGTCGATCGTCGTTTTGAAAGCTTCATCATCGAAAACAAATGGATGGCAACGGCATTCCAGCCTAGCTCTATATATATATATATATACATATATAATTGAGCTCCTATGCTTTTAAAAGTACCAAGTAATTGCAGCTTGTAGGTTTTTAGTCCTTGGATGAAAGAATGTATGGTTAAGATTATAGTGGACACTTTGGGTTTAGTGGGTGGTTGGTGGAATAGCATGATATAAGAGTTCAAATTAATCAAAGGAATAGATCTAACGGTAGAAAATTTACAAGCATCAATTGTTTGGTACTTTTACAAATATAGTAGCCGGACTATATATATATATATATATATATATATATATAATTAGGCTAGAATACTATCGATAGCACCAAGCCATTGGTGCTATCAAATTTTTAGCCGTTGGATGAAAAAATATACGGTTGGGATTATAGTGGGCCCCTAGGGTTTATTAGGTGGTTGACTGAATAGTAAAAATTTTAGGGGACCACTATAATTCCAACCGCATATCTTTTTATCCAACGGCTGAAAACTTGATAGCACCAATTGTTTGGTGCTATCGATAGTATTCTAGCCGGACTCTATATATATATATATATATATATATATATAGAGAGAGAGAGAGAGAGAGAGAGAGAGAGTCTAACTTGTGTGCTTTTAAAAGCACGGAGGCCTCCATGCTCCCAAGTTGTTTTCAATGTTGGGACTTCCGAATGGACAATCGGTTTCGTTAGATTTGATATAGAATATTTGAAGTATCTGAAAAATAAATTTTGCGCTTTTTTGATATTAATTACCGAGTAATCGAAAGGGCTCAAAATCAACGGCAGAAAATAAAAATCTCACAAAATGTGATGATATGATACTAAAATTTTAGATCAAAGATATTGATCTTGTTTTATATGGTATAAAAAATTTTTATCAAAATTTTACGTGATTTGAATATTTCTACACCGTTAAACTTGCAAACGGCTCACCACAACCATTAAAATTATTTATTTTGAGCCCCTTTTATCACTAGGCAAATAATTTCAAAAAATTGTGAAATTTATTTTCTAGTCCTTTTAAATACTCTAGATCAAGTTTAACAGAGCCGATCGTCCATTCGAAAGTCCCAACATTAAAATCAACTTAGGAGCACGGAGGCCTCCGTGCTTCTAAAAGCACACAAGCCTAGCTATATATATATATATATATATATATATATATATATATATATATATATATATATATATAGAGAGAGAGAGAGAGAGAGAGAGAGAGAAAGAAAGTACATCTCCTGCGCTTTTGAAAGTATGAAGGCCTCCGTTCTTGTAAGTTGTTTTTGATGATAGGATATCCGATTCGATGATCGCCTCCATTAGACATGATCTACGCTATTATAACTATTTAGAAACTAAATTTTATAATTTTTCGACATCATCTACCAAGCAATCAAAGAGTCTCAAAAATAACTATTTTAACTGCTGATGTGGCACATTTGTAAATTCAACGGTGTAGAACAATCCAAATTATATGAAACTTTAATAGAAAATTCTACTTAACATCAAGAGTAAGATCAATACTTCAAATTTGAAATTTGAGTCTTTTATCACTATTTTTTTAGGAGATTTTTATTTTCAGTCGTTCATTTAGAGACTACTTGTTCACTAGACAAACAAAGTCAAAAAATTATAAAATTTGATTTCTAGATAGTTCCAATATTGTAGATCATGTCTAAAGGAGCAGATCGTCGAATCGGATATTGTTACGATATATTTAGTATTATCTTTATTGTTTCTATACTATATATTACTTACCATCTATAGCGTAGGATTATATAGTATGTAATCATAGTTATATTATTACTATGGTTGTTATACTATATATTACTTACCATCTATAGCGTAGGATTATATAGCATGTAATCCTTGTTATATTATTACTATGGTTGTCATTATTACCATAGAAATACCTTCTCATGTACTATATAATTGATGTTAATACAAACCATAGTGTATGCTTTTTGCCCATCTTTCATGGTATCAGAGCGGGAACCCTAATATTGGGAATATCGATCCTTAGCCACCATCTACCACGAGTCTCACCTTCTTCCATAGTTTTTTTTTTTCTTTGGATTTCTCTCTCCGTCACAACTGCTGCTACAGTGCCGCTGCTACAGTACCGGCGCTACAGTACCAGCGCTACAGTAATTTCGGCCTCTCTTCATTATTCTGGTGTCGTTCAGATGCGTACTTGCTCCCTGGTGTAGTTTGGTTCTTCTCTGGTGCAGTCAAGGATTTGCCTCGGTTACTCTCTCGTGGTGATATTTTCTTTTTGTGGTAACATGTCTTCTTTCTCAAATTTACCAGTGGTTAATATCAAAACTCTCATACCACTTGAACTAACAGATTCCACATATCTTGTGTGGAAACAAATATTTCTTAATGTTTTGGAGAGTTTTGGTGTTACTCCACATGTGGACGGAACTGGTATTATACCGCCTCAGACTATTGACACTTCTGAAAAGAAAACAATTATGAACCCGGAATATCTAAATTGGAAAAAAGAAGACACCACTATACTCTCGTGGATTAATGCCACCCTTTCGCTTAGCATATTACAGATGGTTGTTTCTAGCTCTCCTAAAACTGCGTATGATGCTTGGAAAATTATCGAAACATATTTTCTTGATAAAACTGCTTCCACCGCTTTCTCTCTAAAGTCTGAATTACGAAGCATCAAGAAAGGTTCAATGAATATGACCGATTATATGCAAAAGATTAAATCTATTGGCGATGCCCTGCAAGCGATTGGTGAAACTGAGTCAGACCATAACTTGGTCATGACTGTTCTTCTCGGGTTACCAGAAGAATATAGAGGTTTCGTCAGTGCCCTTAATACACACCGAAACAAGCCTACTTTTGATCAACTTCGTCCACTTCTGATGCAAGAAGAAACAGAAGTACAACGTCGTACTAGTTCAACAACATCACCTGCCATTCCCACTATCGACAGCGAAGCTCTCTATGCAAATCGTGGACGCGGAAATCGTGGAGGTCGTGGAGGCAGATATCGCGGTGGTCGAGGACATCGCGGTAGACACAACTCATATCATGGTCGTGGATCTCCTGGAATCTATCCACATTCTTCACCCAATAATCTTCCTCAACCTTATACTCCAAATCAACAATCTTATTTTTCGAAGTCTGGCACACAATGTCAGATCTGTGGAAAGTACAACCATTCTGCTCTTCAATGCAGACAACGCTTCAATCACTCATTCGTGGCCGATGATGTCCCTCAAACTTTTGCTGCTATGAATCTCTATGAACCTGCTGAGGAAGTATGGTATCCAGGACACTGGAGCTTCCAATCACATGACCGCGAATTCTGGTATTCTTTCCTCTTCCAAACCTTATACTGGGCATGAGAAAATTCTAGTTGGTAATGGAAATTTACTTGATATTACTCAGATAGGTGAAACTCAATTGAATACATCTTCTAAATCCTTTGCTCTTAAAAATGTTCTTGTTGTTCCTTCCATCAAGAGAAATTTACTTTCAGTGCGTCAATTCTGTCGTGACAATAATTCCGTTCTTGAATTTGACTCTTCTGGTTTTTCTGTGAAGGACAAGGTAACAAGGACGGAGCTTCTGCACTGCCCTAGCTCGGGAACATCACTCTATCCAATTCCTTCTAAAGTTGCAAGTGTAGGGAATAAGCAACAGATTGGTCTTGTTGCATCTAGATTTAGTAGCGATGTTTGGCATAGACGATTAGGTCATCCCAGTCTTCCTGTTCTTTCGGCATTTATTAAAAATAATAACATTATTTCTGATGGTAATTCTGCTTTGACATTATCTGTTTGCAATGCTTGTAACATGGGAAAACATGTTAAACTCTCATTTTCTGATTCGGAATCTAAATCTGCTTTTCCCTTTCATATTGTGCATTCTGATGTGTGGCAATCACCTGTTCCATCTGTTTCTGGTTATAAATATTATGTTATATTTATTGATGATTATTCTCGGTTTTCTTGGCTTTACCTTTTGAAATTTAAACACGAAGTTTTTGACAAATTTCTCGAATTTAAAGCAATGGTGGAAAACAGATTTCATAGCTCAATCAAGATTTTCCAATCTGATAATGGTACGGAGTTTGTAAATGATAAGTTTTCCAACCTTTGTTCACAAAATGGAATTTTTCACCGTTTTTCTTGTCCTTATACTCCTCAACAAAACGGCCTCGCCGAAAGGAAGCATAGACATTTAACTAACGTTGTTAGAAGTTTACTATTTCAAGCTTGTATGCCTCCTCGTTTTTGGGCTGATGCCATTCAAACTGCTGTATTTCTTGTGAATCGAATTCCCTCTCTTACTGTTTTAAAAGGACAATCGCCATATGAAATTCTGCATGGTTGCTCTTCCCCTGACTTGCAACTTGTCAAAGTTTTTGGATGTTTGTGTTACCCTGATGTGCAGGATATTGCAGCTCACAAGCTCTCTCCTCGGTCACTTCCTTGCGTCTTCTTAGGACTCTCTGATAAACATAAAGGTTTTCGATGTCTCCATCCCAGCACTGGCAAGGTTTTTATTTCTCGACATGTTACCTTTGTGGAAACTGTTTTTCCGTTTTCTTGTCTTTCTAAATTCTCTTCTTCTCCTTCCTCTACTTTTTCCAACCTTGATATGTTTCAAAAATTTGTTTCAAATCCTCCTTTGCTGGGTGAGAATCCTTCTACCATTGATGCAATCTCTGGCTTCTCCTTCACACGCCCCTCTGCTGAGAGTGGTTCCGGTACACGTCCACCTGTTTCACCGTCTGAGAATTTATCAACGTTTCCTTCTACCTTGAATTCTGATGACTCACAGGTTAGGAATGGGAACGATGCCACTGCCGTTGGTCCATCAGAACTCCGTGTCTATACCAGACGACACATTACACGATCTGCTGCTACTACACATCTACTATTGTTGAACCACCACCGTCCACCTCTGATCGTCCGCCCTCCCCTCAGCCTACTATAGTGCCGTCTGAGCCTTCTTCACCTCCCCGCATACATCCTATGCGCACTCGATCTATGACTAAGGGTTTAACTGAGTCTACCTCCTTACTGGCCTCTACGGATTCTGCTCTACCTACTGAGCCTAACTCATTTCATGAGGCCTTTCAGGATGCAGGTTGGCGCGCTGCCATGGCTGAGGAGTTTGATGCCCTCCTGACAAATGCTACTTGGGATCTTGTACCTCCTTCGCCTGTTAATCTTATTGGTTGTAAATGGGTATACAAAGTAAAGCAGAAGGCGGATGGGTCTCTTGAGCGTCTCAAAGCTCGGCTTGTGGCTCAAGGTTATAAACAGCAACAAGGCATTGATTTTGATGAGACCTTTTCTCCCGTTGTCAAGTCGACCACTATTCGCACTGTTCTTTCGGTGGCCCTCTCCTCAGGGTGGTCTCTTCGACAACTTGATGTGAAGAATGCTTTTCTTCATGGCACACTCTCTGAAGAAGTTTATATGAGACAACCGCCTGGTTTTGTGCATCCCTCTTTTCCGCATCATATTTGTCGTCTACGCAAAGCCATCTATGGTCTTAAGCAAGCACCTCGGGCTTGGTTTCAACGGTTTACGTCCTTTCTATCTGAAATTGGTTTTGTTGGGAGCACTGCTGATCCTTCAATGTTCATCTGTCACTCCTCTTCTGGCACTCTTATTCTTCTATTATATGTTGATGATATTATTGTCACTGGCAGTTCCTCCTCTCTTCTAAGGGCTCTTATTACCACCTTACAGCAGGAATTTGCAATGAAGGATCTCGGGCCGCTACATTATTTCTTGGGCATTGAGGTAAATAGGTCATCTTCTGGTTTTCATCTGACTCAGCACAAATATGCGCATCAGCTGCTTCAGCGCCATGGTTTTCTTGATAGTAAGCCCGTCTCTAGTCCTCTCTCTCCAACCTCTCGTCTATCTTCTCATGAAGGGCAACTTCTTGAGGATCCCTATAACTATCGTCAGCTTGTTGGTGCTCTCCAGTATCTTACTTTCACCCGACCGGATATATCATATGCTGTCAACTCTGTTGCCCAGTATCTACATGCTCCTCGTGAACCACACATGCAAGCGGTTAAGCGCATTCTACGATATATTCGGGGCACGCTGACTTATGGACTGCCTATATCTCGCTGTGTCAATCCCTCTCTTGTCGCATTTGCAGATGCTGATTGGGCCGGTTGTCCAGATACACGCCGGTCTACTTCTGGATATTGTATATTTTTAGGGCCCAATCTTATCTCCTGGTCCGCCAAAAAGCAGCCCACCATTTCTCGCTCTAGTTCTGAAGCAGAATACCGTGCTGTCGCCTACGCGCTTGCGGAGACGATATGGATCCGTCGTCTACTTCGTGATCTTCGTGTTTTCCTCTGGCGACCTATTAGCATCTACTGTGATAATCTAAGCACTACTTATCTAGCGGCAAATCCTGTTCTTCATGCTCGCACAAAGCATATTGAACTTGATCATCAATTCTTGCGCGAAAAAGTTCAGGCTGGTGATTTAGAGTTGGTTCATATCTCTTCTGATAAACAACTTGCTGATATTTTCACCAAGCCCTTGCCACCCTCTCGGTTTTCGATATTACGGCTCAATCTTCGCATCCGTCCACCTGATGCTTAGCTTGCGGGGGGATGTTACGATATATTTAGTATTATCTTTATTGTTTCTATACTATATATTACTTATCATCTATAGCGTAGGATTATATAGTATGTAATCCTAGTTATATTATTACTATGGTTGTTATACTATATATTACTTACCATCTATAGCGTAGGATTATATAGCATGTAATCCTTGTTATATTATTACTATGGTTGTCATTATTACCATAGAAATACCTTCTCATGTACTATATAATTGATGTTAATACAAACCATAGTGTATGCTTTTTGCCCATCTTTCAGATATCCTATCATCGAATACAACTTACAAGAACGGAGGCCTCCCTACTTTCGAAAGCATAGGAGCCTAGCTCTCTCTCTCTCTCTCTCTCTCTCTCTCTCTCTATATATATATATATATATATATATAATTAGGCTGTAATACTAGCGATAGCACTAGCACTAAGTCATTGGTGCCACCAATTTTTTAGCCCTTCGATTAAGGGATGTGCAGTTAGGATGATAGTGGTCCCTTGGGTTTAGTAGGTGGTTAGTTGAATAGTAAAAATCTTAGGGGACCACTATAATCCCAACCGCATATCCTTTCATCCAAGGGCTAAAAGTTTGGTAGCACCAATTGCTTGGTGCTATCAATAGTATTCTAGTCGGACTCTCTCTCTCTCTCTCTCTCTCTCTCTCTCTCTCTCTATATATATATATATATATATATATATATAGAGAGAGAGAGAGAGAGAGAGAGAGTTGAGCTGAAAAGATATAAGTAGTATATGGGCTCCGTTGCCACCCATTTGTTTTCGATGATGGAGCTTCCAAATCGACGATCGGCATCGTTAAACATAATCTTCACCACTAGAAGTATCGAGAGATCAAATTTCAAATCATTTCGACATTATTGACCTAATGATTAAACGGTTGCAAAATTTGTAATTTTAATGATAGATATGAGTCTTTTGCTCGTTTAACAGTGTAAAATAATCTAAATTAATTGAATTTTGGTTAAAAAAAATTTAAACTATTTAAACAAGATCTATATTCTCAATCTTGATTAAAAAACTCCTATCATCACATTTTGAAAGATATTCATTTTCAGCCGTTCATTTTTGTGTCCACTTGATAGACAAGAAAAAAATATCAAAAAAGTATAAAATTTAATTTTCAGATAGTTTAAATGGTTTAGATCATATTTAATGGTGTCTATTATCATTTTGGAAGCTCCATCATCGAAAACAAATAGGTGGCAACAGTGCTCGTTTGCTACCGATAGTATTCCAGCCTAGCTATATATATATATATATATATATATATATATATATATCCGGCTACTATGCTATCGATAGCACCAAACACTTGGTGACACCAAGTTTTCCACCGTTAGATTTACCCTTTTGATCATTTCCACCCCTTGGATCATACTATTTTCCCAACCACCCACTAAACCCTTGGGGCCCACAATCATCCTAACCGCACATTTCTTCATCCAAGGGTCAAAAACTAAGTAACACCAGTGACTTGGTGCTATTAATAGTATAGTAGCTTAGCTGTCTCTCCAAAATTTCCAAAATTTCCAGCACATTTCTTTTACAGATTTGACGCTTCGCCTATGCAGGGGCTCCCGTATGGGTAGCGGAGCTGTTGGCGAGCCCGGGTCGCAGGTTGACCTCAGGGCGTGACAATATGCATTCGCATCATCTACAGTAAGAACACTATAGCCACAGACATGCATCATATTAATAAGAACCGATTAGTTGTACGAGCATACGCATGTGGTTGTATGATGTGCTATTTGGTGTGAGTATGAGTTGCGTGTTGTATGGTGTTGTAACAGGCTGGTATGTTGTGCAAATATAGAAAAAATTATGTCCGAGTGGACGGAGAAATCGCTGTGTTTGTGACGGATCTGTACGTCTCGTGAGTAAGGCAGGTTTCAAAAAAAAATGACATTTTCCGCAAACTCTGATTTTCAAATGGCACCTTTTCATAAAAGGCTTTGCAAAAGAGCCCCGAGGAGTGACATGTTCGGTTTATACCTTTTGTACCTCTGTTTGGTTTGAGTTAAACCGGCTTATAGATTAATTTGGTTCACTGTTATGGGTTTGGTTATTCTTCTTAGGTTTGGTTCACCAACTTGGGCTAAGTTTATCTTTAATCCATCGTCAACGTGACCCGCCATTGACTTGGGTTTGATTCAATTCGAGTTTGTGTCCATGCCTTTAACTTAGGCTCGTCTCCAATTTATTTATTTTCTTTATTTTTTCTTTTATCAGGTTCAAGTTGAGTTCATGCTTATGTTGGGCTCGGTTCAAACTTGAGCATTTATGCAATTGATATGCTTTAATTTGAATTAGAACTCGTATCAAGTCCATAAGCATTGAAACGGCATATGCAAGCCGAAATGCGCCTAAGGTAATCCAATTGAGCCAAGCCGTGCCTATCACAAAGTCAGCAATTTGATTTGGTCGAACTTCGCCAATCACGAAGATGGTGATTGGGTCAAGTCATGTCTATCACGAAGATGGCAATTTGATTCTGTGGAGACCCGAATCCCGTCGGTTGACTTGGACCCGTGATCTGTGGCTTTGTGACACACTTGTCGAGTGTCGGAGGCGTTTACGCGCAAAGCGGACGCGAAAAACGGACTCAACGTAAAAAATGAATCACAAAACACTATTTTTGTGTTTTGGGTTCGATTCGGGTGCCCAGATGTGCGGGCGCTACAGTAGCGTTGACCGGGGGCGAGTCAACGCGGGTGGAAGCGGCTTAGCGGATCCGGGTAGGCTGGCTGGCGGGCCGTGCCTGCAACGCTCAACAACCCACCTCGGGCGCGGTCGCCGAGAGCGCGCCACGCGGCAGCACGCGACTGGCCGGTCGCACTCCTCAGGCGCCGCGTGGTTGGTCGCGCCGCCCACCTCGGTCGCGGTGTGGATAAGGGTGACACGTGGCAGGCTGCAATTGGCTGCCCGGTAGACTTCGGGTGCGCGATGGATGAGCGACACGTGGATTCGGGCGCGGATTCGGGCGTGCGGGGGGTGTTTTCGGGCGCCCGAATCTTCACCCTTCAGCTGAGTTTGGTGGATTTTTCCTACTAGTTCTGTTTTAGCTCCGAGGGTCTATCTTAACCCACTCCTTGGACTATAAATAGCCCCCTTTCGTCCCCAAGAGAGCCTTTTGCAATCTCCACCATTGTTGCAAGGCTTGGGCAGCTTGGGGAGTCTTCTTCTTCCTCCCACATCTCCATTGAAGACCTTGGTGCACTCCTTCAACTGCTAGCAGCTTCGTCGACGAATCTTCCCGAGCTTCCTCTAGACAGAATACTTGGAGTTTTGAGCCGATTTTTGGAGGAGAGCTTCAACACTCGTAGATCTACAAGTTTGGTATTTGTGAGGAACTCCCATTTCGACTGTAAACCAGGTATTTTAAGCCATCTTTGAACCCTTCGTCTGCAGTCTGGATTTCTGGACAGAACTTAGTGTTTTGCTTCCCCTGGGCAGAATACTTGGGAGTTTCAAGCTGATATTTGGAGGGAAGCTGCACCTCTGGTTGATCTACAAGTTTGATATTGGTGAAAGTCATCAATTCCAGAATTTGAACAGGTAATTATAGCCATCTTTGAGCTCTTTGTGCACAGTATAGAGTTTCTGGACAGAGCTGAATACTTATGAGATTTCCTTATCTTTTTCTTATGAAATGGACGATTTAATTGCTTGGGAGTAATCTAGACTTCAAGAGGAACATTTGAGCAATTTATTTCTGGATTTTCAAAGGTATTTTATACACTTTATTAAGCCTTTTTACAGACTTAAGGTGCTGAAATTCTGCATGCTGTGTTGATGAACCCTTATGTATTATTTCAGTTGTGAGGGCAATTTCATGGTACATATGGGAATTTTATGATGTATTTGGACCTTTGAGACATACCCTAGATCTTGGTGAGCATTTCTCTTTTTGGTTTCACCCTGAGGATATGTTGGATTTGAGAGTTTCAACCTTGGTAACCTTACATGCTGAATTCTGCCCTGTTCTGGACAGCACCTGTGTATTTGGATCATTACCTGAGTTTTTGGACTTGAAGATTGTTTTTCAAGAATTCTTAAATGTTCCTAAGTTGGAGAAGAACTTAGGAATTAAGTTTGGGGCATTCTATTGAGGTAATTTCTACAGAATTTGCATTCTTTCCTCAATTTCGTTGTTTGCTGGAATTCTGCGTTGAGGGCGGTGTTTTTGCAATTGTGCTCAATCCGGCAGTGATCTCATGGAGATTTTTGGTGCGTAGGATCGGTAGGAGGTGGTGGATCGTGCACGCCAATTTTCAGCACGATCGGATCTTGGATCGACATGTTTCCAGGTGGGTTTCTAGAGCATATCAAAACTATGACATACGCACTTAGCCTACTTGAATTTCAGCATGATGATTGTTGCTCCATGCCTTTCCTATTCTTATAAATCATGCTAAAACTTATTGTCTTGATGATCTCTAAACCTATCTTGTGTGAGGACAAATGCACACTTGTATGGACATCTAGATAGGTTACCTTTCTTGTTGCTACACTATCATATTGGAACCAAACTTAGGAGAAACCATATTTTTCCTTTTCTCCTCTTTCTTTATGACTTATGTTGCTCAGAGATATGAGCATGGGATCGAGGATTGTGCAGCCATGGTTATCGAGTCAGGGTGGGATAGCACCGGATTATCTGACTCGTGGATTGTTCGGTAACCGCGGATCTTGGGCGGTTGGACCGATTACAGATCATGTATCGAGTCGGGGTGGATTAGCATCGGATTGTTGGCTCGTGGGTTGTTCGGTAACCGCGGATCTTGGGTTGTTGGACCAGTTACAGATCATGTATTGAGTTGGGGAGGATTAGCACCGGATTGTTGACTCGGGAGTTGTTCGGCAACCGCGGATTTGGGCGGTTTGGCCGGTTACTGATTATGCATCAATTTGGGGCCAGGATTGCATTAGTGGGTAGAGTCTTCCACTTTGAGCATAGTTATGACTAGGGCCTACTATATATATATATATATATATATATATATATATATATATATATATATATATATGTACTCGACTGGGTTACTTTCCTCGAACGGGTCGCGCCCCTCGAGTGCCACTCCGGAGTAGGCGGGACCGGGCTTTATGCAGGTCGGTGATATTGATACTTGAGTATGATTCCACATCGGCGATACACGGCTGTTAGTGTGACCAATTGTGATGGTTGCGCAGGCGGGACCGGGTTTTCCAGCTCGGTTAGATTGGGTTATATCTCGACAGTTGTTTTCCTATGATGCATACATACACCAATTATTGTACATTATAGCATTAGAAGCATAGTAGTGGTAGTGTTCGTATCAGCAGCTTTACTTTCCTGCTTTACCACTTTCTCATTTTCTCTCCTCTAGTAGATTTGGTGGGTAGGTAGGAGTTTGATGATATACCAACTGAGGACTACTCGCTTCTAGTAGTCCCCCCTTTTCCCCTTTTTTTTTAGGGGTCTTCGCGGCGGTTGCGGTACCTGCGGATCGTGGTGAGGAGGATCGGTGGCTAGATAGATCTCCTACCATCTCGAGAGCTAGTGGTGGACCCAGTGTTGTACCTTTTACCTTATTTATAATTTAGCTTTTCAGACTACTGTATATTTGGGTCTGGCTTTAGCCAGCTGGTTGTATATTACATTTCTGAGAAATGGTTTTGCATATTTGCACTCTGAGAGATGTTGATGTACTCATGTTTTTATTTATACAAATTTTTGTCAGATGATTTTAGTTTACAGCTCTATTTCTTTTGCTCTTTTGTATACTTCTCTTATATTTGAGCAGGTTGTAGCGCTTTGTGTACGTGGGAAATTCTGCGTGCACGGCGGATCTGTTGACGAGCCTGGGTTCTGGTTTACCCCCGGGGCGTGATAGATTCAGCAGAACCGCGCCTATCACGAAAATGGCAAATGGTCAAACCGTGCCTATCACAATAATGGCGATTTGATTTGGCTAAACCGCGCCGACCACGCAAATGGCAAATAGGTCAAGTCATACCTATCACGAAAATGACGATTTAATTTAGTTGAACCGCACCTATTACAAAGCTGACAAACGAGTTAAATCGTGCCTATCACGAAAATAGCAGTTTAATCGGGTTGAGTCGTGCCTATCAAGAAGATAGGGACCTAACTAAGTCGGATCAAGCCTATCACAAAGAAGGCGATCCGAAAAAAATATCAATTTTTATTATTTTATTTTATTCCATTTACTTTGTTTTTTTTTATCCAAATAGATGGGTTTAACAGTATCGAGCCTATCAAGAAAATGGCCAACTGATCAACCAAATGATGAAGGTTCAATTCAAATTGTCGGGTTTGATCGTGTCGTCGCCATCGAAGAAGAAAGAAGAGGCCATTAGCTCTTCTCTTGAGCCGTCATTGTCGTTGGAGAAGGAGTGGAATGCATGTATTCGTTGTCGTCACCATCAACCTCCTTATTTTCTCTCCTTTTTTTTTCGCTTTGCTTTCTTTCCTTTATTTTTTCTTTGGTGGTTGGTTTGAGAAAGGGGGGACCCACGCCCTCTCTTTCTCTCTATCCGATTCGAAGAGTTCCCCTCAGATGCCTCCCTTTCTTCTCTTCTTTTTTTTCTTTCTTCTTCTTCTTTTATAGGCTAAATTACATAAAAATCCCCCATAAATACCCACCTTTTCACTTTCCCCTCTGACTTTCGAAAACCTACATTTTACCCCCTCGAAAATTCAAGTTGATACATTTGACCTCCCTCAATTAGGATTCCGTCAATATTCCGTCAATTTCTTATAATTTATACCAAAAATATCATTGAAATGACAGAAATACATTATAAATTAAATTTTTTTTCTTTATAGAACAAGCAAGGGCAATATGGTCATTTCACCCTCTCCATTAACACCGTAACCCCTTGAAATTATTTTCTGATATTTTAAGGGGGTAAAATGTAGGTTTTTGAAAATCAGGGAGGAAAAGTGAAAAAGCGGATATTTATAAGGGAGTTTTTTGTATTTTAGCCTCTTTTATATTATATTTTAATTCACTCCCCCCTTTCTTTTCTAGAACCCTAGCTAAAATTTATAGTGGCCCTAAGACTCTTTTAGTTTTGAAAACTTTTCAAATTTATTTGGACAAAAGGCAACCAATATTTTTATTTTTTTTTCCTTGTTGGTAGCATGGCTCCTACAGTAAGTCCTAATCACAATTTATTATTTCCTTTTTCCCTCACTTCAATAATTTTATTTCATATTTCTTTTTATCCAAACAGTTAGTTTTAGTTTTGTCCGATTTTATCTTCTTGCAAGTTTTCTGTGTCAATTACATTAGTTATTCCTACAGCTTTCTCAGATCTAATTGCTAGTGTCATTTTATTAACTCATGATTACTGGCAAATATATGAGAAAATGATGAAAAAATTTTATCATATTCTCCCTATTCTACTTCGACATTGGATGCATTTTCACACAAGGCTATGATGTTACCCCATGAATATTTCTTTTCCTCGATACTTCTAAGAATTACAACTGTGAATAGTAATGTTTTCATCATTTTTTCCTATTTAATACTCCTATTTTCGATATGGAAATAGGTGGAATTGTTCAAAGATTTCTGAAAGAAATACAACAGATTTTAATTTTTCTTTTGTGAACCAAAAGTTCGACATATGTCTAATTGCTCATTCCTGAACCCTAACTTGGGTTTTTTTTTTTATGATTAGAGGGTAATCAATCACTAACTAAAACAGTCGCTACATTAAATCATGCACTGGAATGATCAGATGTTTGAAACATCCACTTTGCTAAACTTACTGATTAGTGTGATTTTCCTACCTGTTTAGATTAAACAGAAGCTGATAACAAACGGAAAGTAAAGCCTAGAGAATCTGGTAAATGTGAGATGTTGTTGTCTGTGACAAAGAAACGTACCCCGATTGATTCGTGATATGCTTGCCTCTTCTTTATGACCTCCATATCCTGCTTGGTAAATATCTTGGGGCTTCCTGCAACAGCGGCTGATGTCTTAAACCATTTCTGATTCATCCAACCATATAACAAGAATGGAGCATTGTGCGCAATCCAGAATGTTCTCTGATCCTCCACAAACAAGTTCCCAAATACATGTTTTGAAAGATTTGCCGGAAGAGAAGGCCACCAGTAGTTAACTATTGGTACAACAAGCGCCACTCCTGCTAGCCTGCTACCACTAAGAACAATTATAAACTGATGAACTTGCATGTAAGCTTGTGTTTCAATATATTTGTCAAATCAATCAATTGCAAAGTGCAGTAGCGAGCAAAACAGGTCGACAGTTCAACTTTAAAGATCAAACATATAAATTACAATATTAAAGACACCATAAATTGTGCCTTTTCTCCATTGGTTTCTGCTTATATTTTTTTCATCGAGCTAGTTCAAGATGAATCTTTGTATCTAGATACTATGTTCCTAATGTATTGAACATATCTAAAGATTACATTGGTTACATTTGTTGCTTGCCTGTGTGGAATGTAATTAAGGCAACTCCATGTAGGGTAACCTCCCATGGAAACTCCGATCACATAAAACTTTTCCCCGAGCCCCAACTGGTCCGCCAGTTGTTGAATATCCATAGCTTCACTCTTCACCGTGCGCTTCGGATTCGGGTCACTCTCCCCATACCCTGCTCTATCAAAGGATACAAAGTACAACCCCAATTCATCCACCAATTCCTGTATATAAAGAAATTTCATACCAAACTCATAATTAGCTCTTCCATATAAAAATTCTTTCTTGTTTTTTCTTCTTCTGTTGTTGTTGTTGTTTATTTTATCTTACTTGAGATGCAGGAAAGCTGTTTTCTTTGGAGCTATCAAAACCATGAACAAGGATGATCTTGTAATTAGCCTTCTCTTTAGGAACCCCATCTTCTTTGTAAGCCAAATACCTTCCATCTCTAAGCTGGATTCTTGGGGAGGTGACAGGAGGACCACCTGGAGTGCCACAGATCTTTGGAGGGGGAGGTAGAAAAATGGCCTGATAAGCCCATCTCACTAGAGCTATCACCAATACTACTACTGCTGCTCCCGTAAGCATTTTTCTGCTAAAATTCAATTGTATAACATTTTTTTTTTTTTTTTTGCATATAATAGAGCAATATTGTAATGAACAAGACCTTCTACTAATTAAGAGTGGTTTTTTTTTTTTTTTTTTTTTTTTTTTTTTTTTGAGATCCGAGAGTACCTGACGGAGAAATAGGAGAAATAGCTGACGAGGCTATGTAGAGTTGTGGGCTTAGCTCTCTCCCTCTCTTCTCCTCTGGTGGTTTCGTATAGTGTTTTCGCCTCTGATGGTTTCATAGTGGAATCACTGTAGAGGAAGATATAGTTTGAGGGATCGTGTGGTTGCAAAAAGTTTGGTTTTCCGTACCAACCCAGTTTCCTTCAAAGGAAACCTATTTAATTTAGAATTCAAATTTGGCCTTTTACATTAAAAGTTCATTGATTTTGTACTTTCGCTGATCTATCCCGCTTTTTAAAATTTTACAGATTTCGTCCTTTTTTTTTTTAGAAATATGATCAAATTATTCCTCTTTCAATATACATATTAATTTTTTAAAAAATGTATAACAATAAGTAATAATTACATGTAGTATTTTCTTAAAAAAAACGAGAACGTCATCTAATACAAAAATATTAAATATTAAATATAATAAATAAAGAAGAAAAGGAACAATATACCTAGGCCCCGTTTGTTTTTGGAACGGAACCGGGAATAGCGGGGATATCTCCCTTATTCTCCCAAACGCACCTGGAACCGTCTGGAATTGCTTATCCCAGAACAAGGAGAATAGCTGGTATAACAAATCCCATCCTATTATTTTACTATAAAAATTTTTACCATATTACCCTTCTTATCTACTTTATCTCATCCCAACATATTATTTTAATAAAAACTCTCTCCTCACTCTCTCTCCTCTTCCCTCCTTTCTCTCTTCCCAATACACTCTCATCATCACAAATCCCTCTCTCCTCTCTCTCTTTTCCTTCATCCCACCTCCTTTCTCTCTTCCCAATACACTCTCATCATCACAAATTAATATTATAAAATTTTAAATTTATTATTTAAAATAAATATTATAAAATTTATTATTTAAAATAAATATTATAAAATTTTAAATTTTAAAATTAAAATGTTGAAATTTTATATTTTAAATTTAAATTTTAATTTGAAAAAATATAATATTAAATTAAATATTATTTTTAAATAATATAATTTTATTTCTATTTTTTAAATCATTAATCCATTAATTAAAACGAAATAATTAGATTTTAACAACTTTTATCACATTTTTTTAAACCATTAATCCATTAATTTTAATTTGAAAAAAGTTAACATTAAATTAAATGTAAAATTTTTAAATAATACATTTTAATTATGATTATAAATTTATTTTTATTTTCTTAAACCAATAATCCATTAATTAAAATGAGAAAAACGAGTTTAGAAAATTTTAATGACATAATAAAGCTCGTGGGCAAAAATTTATAAATATTTAGTAAATATACGAATTTTACGAATTTTAAAAAAAAATTATATTAAAAATTAATTATTTAAAATTAATATTATAAAATTGTAAATCTTAAAATTTAAATGTTGAAATTTTATATTTTAAATTTAAAATTTAAGTTGAAAAAATTAAATATTAAATTAAATGTATTATTTTTAAATACTATATTTTAATTACGATTATAATTTTACTTTTATTTTTTTAAACTATTAATCCATTAATTAAAACGAGAAAAACGAGTTTATAATATTTTAATGACATAATAAAGCTCGTGGGCGAAAATTTACAAATATTTAGCAAATATACAAATTTTACGAAATTTTACAAAAATTTATGTTAAAAATTAATTATTTAAAATTAATATTATAAAATTGTAAATCTTCAAATTAAAATGTTGAAATTTTATATTTTAAATTTAAATTTTAAGTTGAAAAAATTAAATATTAAATTAAATGTATTATTTTTAAATAATATATTTTAATTACGATTATAATTTTACTTTTATTTTTTTAAACTATTAATCCATTAATTAAAACGAACTAATCAATTTTTAACAACTTTTATCACATAATAACTCTTAGGGGCAAAAAGGTAATTTACCCATCTTATCCTCTTTATCCCTCCTATTCCTCATTATTAAACCAAACACAAATTCTCTTATCCCTGGAACCATCCCAAACGAGTTTAAGCTCTAGTTCCGTACTTTATCCTTATCCCCAGAATAGCCAATTCCAGCCTATCCCGATTCCAAACGCAGCCCTAAAAAACCAAAATTTTATTATATAATTTTAAGAAACTTTGAGCATTTCTATGTAAATGGACCTTTTTTAATAACATTTTTGCAATTTTGCGCAGTAAAACATTGTTTGGAGAGAAAAACGATAAGAGAGCAATAGTGATAAAAAAATAAAATAAAATAAAATAAAATAAAAATAAATTAACGCAAAACGTGATACATTTTATATGCCAAATTGAAAATTTTTCTAGTGAAGGTACTATCGTGCAAATTACACATAAAAAAATTTAAGTAAGAAAATAAAAATTATAAGGGCTAAATCCTAATTATCATGAAATTAGAGTTTTTGAAACCCTAGCTTTTTATTTCTCTTCTTCCTCTCACTCTCCCAACCACCACTCCCTTTTCTTATACCTTGCCGACGCACCACCAAGCTCCAGTTCCCTGTCGGTGACAAACTCTGATGAGCAATCTCTCTCTCTTTCTTTCTCTCTCCCTCTTCCTATTGTGGTTGCGGCTCCCCAGCTTCCTCTGGCCGGCCAACAAACCTCCGGCGACCTCCTTTTATTTCCACCTAGCCGCCTCGAGCTCCCACGAGCTTTGTTCTGGCCAAGAGCTCAAGCTCCAGCCTTCTCGGCTAGATCTTGACGATTGTTGCCGGTGCTGGTCCTAGTCATCGGCCACCACTTCCCCAACCACCCCTTCACCAGTCCGAACCTCCCTCTGTCGGTGCCGACCGCCCCTGGCTGCGCAGGAGCCCTGCTGATTGCTGCTGCTGTAGCTGGGTTTGTTGCAAGTGGAGCCTGGTTTTTCGAGCATCCCTGTTGCTAGCGACCCATTCTCTGTGGAGCGCGACCCTCCTAAGTGCTCCCCCATCGCCATTCTCCCCTTCGTTGTGGTCTGATCGACTCTCGATTGTTGGTTGGACCGCAACACTCTCAGGGACTTTCCATTCCAATGAAAAAGTGCTACAACTTCGTCGATGGCCACTATTGCCATGTCGAATCGTGAGAACAGTGTTCAAAACCTCGCTCTCCTCCTCCCCCCCCCCCCCCCCCCCCCCCCCCCCCCCCCCCCCCACCCCACCCCACCCCAATGCTATTAATTGGCTTCCAAGTTGCAGAAGCGCCATTTTCTATATCTAATTGTGTAATTATAAAATTTATGGGCTTTTCTATAACTTTGCACCATGGGTTACCTTGGGCAGTATCAATTGCACATTTCGACTATTAGACTGGGTGTCCAAAGTTCGAAACTCATTTCGAGGCTAATTAGGTTTTTTCAGTAATTTTGTCACCAAAATCGATTGGAATAATACTATTTTGGTATAAAATTCATGAAAATGTTGATGTGGATGTCTTAGAACTTTGTCGAGCCTTCTTGTCTAGTCAATCCTCGCTGTCTAGGGTAAGGTGTCACATACTCAAAATTATTTTTAGAAAGTTAGGCCAAACAATAATGTGCTGAAGTTCTAAATACATAGCACCCCTAAATAATTCCAAATTTATTGATTACAACATCACTTTCTCCTAATTTAACATATATTAATTACAACAAGTGTAATGGGCCTCATGGCTTGAAAATGCCAGCAGCCACCCAAATAAATATCATTTTTGGAATGGGACAGCTTAGGGAGCTCTTCATTACTTTCCCAAGTTTCCAAACATCAATTAAGTGTTGTTTCCTTCCACAAACTTAAAGCTTAAATTAGTAAACTTTTGGACCATGTTATTAATTAGATTAAAAAAATATATATATTATTCATATATTCCAAATAAAATATATGATATACACCTTATCTATTAAAAAGTAAAATCTTTTTTATTAGTCACTTTGATATGATTATAAAATTTACTCTATTCTAAAATAAATAAAATATAAGATATATACCGCAAATAGAATATACAAATAATATTTTTCTAAAAAAAATAAGTAATGCTATCTGTACATTCAAATTGGGTGTACGATATACATCTCATCCATCCTTGGATGAAAACTTTTCTACCGGTCATTTCGAAATGATCAGTGAAATTCACTCCATCTCAAAATGGGTGGAGTGTAAGATGTACACCCAATTTCGGGTGTACAAGAAGTATTTTTCAAAATAAATTTAGTGAGAACTCCTTGACTATGACCTATTTTACAATAGACCCCTTAACTTTTTTTTCTTCCAAAAAAAAAAAAAAGAAAAATGCTATTCGTACACTCGAAAAGATATGTACATCTTACATTCTATCGACTCTGGATGGGATAAATTTTACTGATTATTTCTAAGTGACCAGTAAAGTACATCCTACCCTTGGATGGATGTAATGTATATCATACATCATATTTGGAATGTATGAATAGCATTGCTAAAATAAAAAAAAAAAAAAAAAATTAAAAAATAATGCTACTCATAAACCCCATTTGGGGTGTATGACGTACACCCTATCCATCCTAGGATGAAGATTTATTTATTAGTCACTTCAAGTAGACTTGTAAAATTTGTCCTATTTTAAAATGGATGGAGTATAAGACATACACACTCTTGAAATGTACAAGTAGCATTGTACAAAAAATAAATAAATAAATAAATAAATAAATAATGTTTGGAGGCCCTCTCAACTATAAGGGATTTTGAAATTGACACTCCTTTAACTTTAAGTTTTTGTGAGTGATTTTAGCTTAAGTTTTCAGGATAATTTTATCAAATTTAATAGTATATGTTACTTTTATAGCAAATAAAACTGAAGTAACAAGCAAAATGATTAGAGAAATTTCAGATCCAGTCGATAGTTGAGGGGGTATCCATACATTTTCCTTTTTCTTTATTTATTTTTTTTTGTTTTTTTTGCTTGACTATTATAATTAATTAAATTAAAAGTTTTATCAAATTTGATATCTATGCAACTATTAGTCATTGATTGTTATCGTTTGATTTGTTAAAAGAATGATTAGAATCTTTGAGTTTGATTGAATCATTGTTAAATTTAGTAAAATTTCTAATTTATTCAATAAAAATTATTTAAAAAAATTAAAACTTAAGAATATGTTCTTAAATGTGAAAATCATAATCTCTATCTTAACAGTAAATTATTAAGAATTTTAATATGATTTTTTTTTACATGGGTCGTATTAAATTAGAAGGAAATTGCATATGCTGATAACTACGAGATCGAGAGCCCTCATAAATGGCGTCCTTAGCATCCAAGGAGGAGTTCAACCTGGAATTATGATCTATATGCTTTCTCAGGGCGCAGGGCGTCGGATTCGGATTCTGGTGCTGTTATGGGACAGGTAGCGAAACATTTCGTCACAACTTTTGTTCCTTAATTTTAGGCACAATCTTTGGGGTAAATTCAGGTAGAATAGTATATCTGAATGTTCGTATGCGCGCGCCCTTATAAAGATCATAATTGCTTTCATATGTACCCTTAATCTGGCAAAACTACCCTTCTGAAAGAAGCCTTTTTTTGACTGTAAAATCAACTTCCGCCCATGAAAGTGGCGATTCCCGAATTTATGATGATGGATTTTTTTTTTTTTTTTTTTTTTTTTTTCTGTGAGTATCTAAATTTTTGAGGGGCATATATATATATATATATATATATATATATATATATATATATATATATATATATATATATATAGCCTAGGCTCCTGTACTACTATTGATTGTACCGACCGGAGGTCCGGTACTATAGTCTCATTTTTAATTTTAGGGTATTCAAATCAACAATTCACATCGTTAAATATGATTTAGGGTTTATGAAGTTCTTAGAAATAAAATTTTACTTCTTTTTGACATCATTTACTTAGTAAATAAATTATATCAAAATAAACAGTAAAAATTAAATAATTTTAAATTTTGAGGATAGGACTTCTTGAATTCAAAATCAAGAATGATGATCTTAATTTAAATAGTTTAAAATATTTTCTATCAAAATTTGAATAAATTTAGATTTTTTTACACCGTTAAACTACAAGCTCACTATAGTAGCCATTGAAAATTAACAATTTTAAGATAGTTTGATCATAAAGTAAACTATGTTGAAAAAATATAAAATTTTTTTTAAAAAAATTTTAAATATCTTAAATCATTTTTAACGGAATGTATCGTTCATTTGAACACCCTAAAATCGAAAACGATACTATAGTCATCGAAGCCTAGCGCTCTCCTTTTGCTCTCTCTCTCTCTCTATATATATATATATATTAAGATTACGTGGGTATGTATGTTTGTGAATAGATGCTATGCTGGAAATACTAATATAGAGTTAATTTGGCATTAGATTGATGAGTAGAATGATTGTGCGCTATTAGTTTTTCATGTTCGTTTAATATATGCAATCGACAGCCAACTTTAGCATGCTCTTTTGATATTATCTTAATTCCGCAGGAATGGAGATGGTTCTCAAAGTTAGGAGATTCTATTTACTTTGAGGATAAGGGAAGTACGCCCGGACTTTATTATATCATACAATTTTTATATCCCGATCGAGTACTTTTAATTGGAAAAAACCGGAGGGATTTCTCTCACTCAAGAAATACAACCAGCCTTTTCTGCAAATGAGGTAAAACCTAGTTATCCTGCTCTGTGGATTGTGAGAAACTGCACTGTGAGCATAGCGATAGATATTTTGCACAAGGAAACACTGAAGAGAAATCTTCTAGTTTTAATGGCAGTGCAAAGTGAAAATTGCACTACTGGGGGCCGGGTTTCGTGAACATGTAGCTTTCTTTCTTTTTTCATTTTATGCTTTTTTTTTTTCTGAGTGTATGAGCTCAAAGAGCTAATTTTTCATATCGTGGCTCATAATTTCTTGCAGAGGAACAGTTCGTCGTCGGCATTGCATGTGAGAGAGAATAATACCTGCATCTCGGACATCTCTAATAAGTGGCGCAAAGGAAGGCTGCTTTGAATTAATTAATACTCAAAATTTAAATCTTACTAGTCCAGGTAATTAATTTTGCTTCTTTAATTTCTTGACGTGTATCATGCATGCATTTTCTTCTGTGCACTTGTCAATAATTCTTACCTTAAATCTATTATGTAGCGAGCAGGATTTCTTTCTGCTGTAAAATTCGAACAAAGTTAAAATTAAAGATGTCTGTGTATGCCAATATGCTCTCTTAGGAATAGCCCTTTATTTGCTGAGAAATAGCCAATATCTGGGATACACTTTGGGATGATCGAGCCGTTTGATCTTCCGGGAATGGTGGATCACCAACAGCCTCGCAATCTCGAGTACAAAAAGGCCCGGATACGGTGCTTCAATTGGTTAAAGGATTGGATGGGAACCCACCCCAATTCGGTTGCTTTGGAGCTAGGGGGCAGGCCATGGTGCTTCGTGGATTAATTCCTCCAAAGGGTCTAGAATGTTCAAGTTCAATGCCAAGGAAGTTCAAATGTGGAATTCAGTAAAGCGGCAATTAAGTTTTGTTATTGTCGGTGGGCTGAGACCATACCATCCGATTAGCTTTGCGGCAAAGGGTGCGAAGAGGAATTTCTTGCTGGAGCCATTGATTAGATTAGCCTGACGGACGAGAGCTATACAGTCTACTTCAATCTGGGTGCTTGAGAAAAGGGTCAGGATCCAAGAATAAGTCGCCCACCACTTTCAAGAACTTTTTTTTTTTATTTCTTTCGAATTTGCTTTGTGTACATAATTGAAATCATGACACTGATTTCGCTTTGGTTTAGTGCTTCAGCTATTGAGTTCTACATATCATTCATCACTAGCTAGTAGTATTTGAGTCTTTTTACATGTCTTTTTTTCTGTTTTCATTTTGTGCAGAATAACAACTTTTGATTTGAAGCATCATAAATAAATAAGCTCATGTATTGAATGAAATAAACAACATGGTACATGCGATTTCTTTCGAGAGAGTAATCGGAAAAGTATTGCTTTGATGGTTTATCCTGTTGTTGGTGTGATTATGTGATTATCTGCCAAATTCAGTAATTCCTCTTTGTTTAGAAAAAAGAAAATAATTCAAATATTTGATTGATCCTGAGAGCATACAAAATGTTGCTGAGATCGACTTACATTCAAGTGATTTGTTGCGCCGGATCGAGGATTCTGTATACTTTTACATTATTTTCGACGATGGGAGCATTCAAGTTGAGGAATTTCAAAGTGAAAACACAATTTAAGAGTAAAATCATCTTGTTTATATCTTTGATCGAATTTCCTTCACCAAACAACAAGCCCTTGAAAGAAATAATTATCTAAGTTTCAAGGCCTAATATACTTGCGCAAAAGTTTTACTTTTATAGCAATTCAGAACTGGAGCTCTTGAACCTCGCACTGAAATAACTACAAAAACAGAACAATGCAAAACAGTAAATTTTCAAATTCAAACCAAAAAAAAAAAAAAAAAAAAAAAATCAAAACTTAAAAATTACTCACTTAGGAGAAAGACAAAGTAATAAACCCAGTTTTGAGATAAACATAATAAAAGCTATTTTGCCCCAAAAGTGAGTAAGTATCTCTGAACAATCCAGTGAAGTTAAGAACCTGCAAGCACTTCCCATAATTACAAAGCGTCGCTAAAAAAATACATTCAGATTCAAGTCCACAAGAACATGCAAGAAAAATACTACATCATCAGTTACATCATCAGTTATTTCAATCTATATTAACTCGTACTTACCATTCAATGTAATCAAGATTCCAAATTTAGGATAGAAAATGCCGATCAGATACAAATCGTACAATCAAAGAGCTCCCGCTACGCTTGTCAATAGATACAATATCAAGAGAAACATAATAGCACAACAGGAGCAGAAATCTGATTTATCAAAAGCAACAGATTTTTGTTTTCCTCTCTAGAACAGACAAAAGACTTCCACACAGTAGGGTTCAGTTTACTGCAAATGATTACTATTCTTTTTTCCTGCTTTTAGAGGATGCTACTATCGCTACTGCTAAGATTTATACTGAAGGTTTATCTTTTACACCTTTTCGACTGCCTGTTACTTTCAATCCTTTGCTGCGCCTTCTGAAACTCTTCTTCTGTGGGTTCTGAAGAAGCGTTCGCATCGTACTTTCCCATGATAGAAGAGATGATGGAATCAAACTGCTCTTTCCTCTGGGTTCTTCGCTGCAAGATTGCTAATGCCAAATCTTCTGTTTCTTTCTCCTTCTTCTTTGACCTTCAAAGATTCCAAGAATAAAAAATAAATAAATCAATACTAAGCTCATAAGAAAAGCTAATTGATGATTTGGCGAGCATCGTCTAGAAAAAAAGCACTAACTTCACTCGCCTCTTTAGAGGATCAGTGGGAGGCTCCATTCGAGAAACTTGCTTCGCCCATTTCACGTAAGGCTTAGTCGACTTCAATTCACCTAGCACGAAAAATATAGGGAAAATTATCGGCACCATCGTTCTAATAATACTACTAAATACACTGTAAAATTAGAAGGAAAAGGGAATTAATGTCCTTTTTGAATGCTTGTAAATGAAAAATAGAAAATCAAAATAACCACAAACATTATAGGCACTTTGGAGTTAGAAGATGCCAAAAAAAAAAAACTTCAAACTAATTTTACTAAAGAATGGATAAGATATTCAAGGTTGTCACACGAAAAATGACATACCATCTTCTATTGCCTCGTCAATTATATCATTAAAGCGGTGTGAATCCAATTTCGGATCAGAACAAATCATAGAACAAAAAAGCCTGACAAGCAAACAGTTAGAAGTTAAGGGGTACAGCAAAAGTATTTCACTCCAACTATGATTTTGCCCCTAATCTCGCTTACCTGTTCATATTGCCCTTAAATTTTATATAGAGGTCTTTAAGATCCTTCTTTTCTGAATCTGACCCTCTGTAGTTAGCTTCGAACTCTTCAATATCAGCCTCTGTGACCTACAAATAATTGAAAAACGCTTCTGATAGAGATACAGGAAAAGCCGTAGGCTAAAATTCAGAAAATGATGAATTTGATTATTGGCATACTCGCTTATACATTGATCTAAAAAATTCTTGGAGATTTTCCGCAGCTTCGCCGACCAATGCCTGATAAGTATGGAAAATTTACATAGAAGAATAAATAGACAGGGAAATTAGATCGATTATTTTGCAAATAAACATTTAAGTTATTTTAGACTACTTACATCGTCATCAGCAATACCAGTTTGATCATATAATGCCCTTTTCTCCTCATCTCCAAGAATAGATATCACCTTTTGCAACAGCTGAAATTTCCCTTTAGCTTCCTAATGCAACACAAAATTCAGGTTTAGGTGAAGTTTAGAGGACCTCTTTTGTAAAACATATGAGAATAGGTGTTATAAATGCTACCTCATCGCCTGGGTTCTTATCGGGGTGTAGACGCAAAGCCAGCTTGTGGTATGCTTTCTTTATTTCTTGTTGAGATGCTGTCCTCTCTACACCAAGGATCTATACCCGTAAAAAGAAAAGGCAATATCTTCAATAATATTTTCACTCAACATTAGAGCCTCAATTACTGCAGTATTTACTTAGAAAAGATGTGAAATATATGCTACCCCACTTTCTAAAACTACAATTCAAGGATAAATGGAAAAAAGAAGGGTGCCATTTGGGTCGAGCATAAGAATTAGAAGTGTATTATAGTTAACCTTTAGGTTTACGCCATTTTCATTTCATTGAGATTATTGTTTGCCAGGAAATGGTAAGGACTAGGATGCCACAATATGACAAAAATATAGACTCACGACTGAATCCAAGTTTCAATGCTATGACTGTTACCAAATGAAAGTAATGGTTGAATGCAAACTAGTGGAACCCATAACTTAGGAATTGCCAATGCAGCACTTGAAAATCCTATAATGTTCTCAGATGGCAGTAAGCCATCACATCTAGAATTGTAAGAATCGAAAAAAAAAGGGAAAAAAATAAAAGGAGATAGTGAAAATGTAATACAAGAGGCAGAATGGTTAGCGACAGTAAAAATCCAAGAACCGCACCATGTTATTGAAGTATGTGGCTTGTCTATGAGCTTGGAAGTACAATGGCATTTCTAGCTCTGGTGCTTAATTTGTAATGAAGGTTACAGTGCAAGTTTTACCAGACATAGAGTACAAATCTAAGGGCATGGAGCTATCTCAAACTCGTAGGAAGATAGTACATCCAAAGCGCTCTTAATCAGTTGGTTTTCAGCACCAAATTTTTTTTCAAGCTCCAGATCTCAGATCAGATCTTAGGGCCAATATCAAAATCAACCAAGACATCCATTATTATCCTCAGTTTTAATTTTAATACATACCCTCTCTTTTTTTTTTTTAACAACTCTGTTGAATCTGATGATTTCAATCACTTTTTAACAAATGAAACTATAGTTTATTGATAATATCAACAACTAATAGCTAATTAGATCAAATTTAACAAAATCCCCAACTTAGTTAGATGGAGCATCGCAAATAAAATTATTTGAAAAATAAAAATTAAATAAAAGTTGAGGGGGTGTGACTATTTCAAAAGAGCAATGCTAGGTGGACATTTTCACTATAACACTTTTTTTTTTCTTCTGAAAACATGAATTAATCCCCATTGCATTGCACTTCCACCAAACAAAATCAGAGTTTCCCTAAAATCCCACATTTGGATAATTTCTCATAAATGAAACAACAAAACAAACACTCCCAACCAATTAATTGATCGAACGAACACCAATGCTCCACCAAATTGAAACCCTAACCTCGAACAATCAAATATTTTCCTCCTACCGATCTTTCTCCTAAACAACAACATCTACGAACAAATTAGGGCTTAAAAATAAAAATCAAATTTGAATTTTTACTAAATACTTAGTAATAACGAACACCCATTCTCCACAAATTTGAAGCCCAAAACCTATTCACCCAATTTTTTTTTTTTTTTAAAAAAAGAAAATCCCTAGCATCGCATCGCACTCGACAATTCCCAACACCAACTAAACAAGGGCTTAAAAGGAGATCGACGAACCCTAATTCGAGATCCCAACGACTACAAAAAAGAAAAAATGGTGCAAAAAAAAAATGTGATTCTAAGCAAACTCACCTCGTACAAGCTCTTCCCCACTGCGGCGGCACCGCCGCCGGAGGGGATCTCTCCGGCGCCTTCGTCCTCGGCGTCGGAAACCCTAGTTTTCTTTTTTCGCCCCATTTTCCCCAACAACAACAATAATAAAAATAATAATAATAATATATAAGAGTGAAATGTGGATATTTATAGGCGCAGCAAATTGGGTCAAATTTTCCCGCTTTTCGTTTCCCGCTCCCCACTCCCCCTCTAAAATGAGTAACACTATTCATACACTCTAATTATTTATTTAATAAATAAAATATATTTAATGGTCAATTTAGATCAGTATTTTTATTAATCACTTGATGTAATTAACCATACGAAGATCAAGAGATTTTAGGCGGAATGGTTGAAAGAAAACGTGGGCCGTGATTTTCGTAATTACTATAATTTTAGTTGACAAGAATATTATAAATAATATTTTTAAAATTTATAATAATAATCTTGCACATTCAGAAATGACCGTATTTACTAATTACTTGTAATTTACAATTTTTTTAAAGAGTAATCTAACTTGTAGTTTCTACATTTTTAGCATTTATAGTTTTTTTTTTTTCTAGAAGTAGTCTAACTTGTAACTTAAATTTTTCTTTAATTCAATTGATTCGGTTCATTCAGCTGAGTATTCGATCAGACGAGTCTTCTCTTTCATAGTTTTTCGCTTTCGTTTGTTTATTGAAATAGAACCTGATTGATTGAGTCAATTCCTCCTCAATCTAATCGCTTGATCAAATTTTTAGATTACAATAGCTTTTTTTTTTCTCCACTCTACTTGTATTTTTTCCCTTTTTTTTTTTTGTACTCTCCTTTTCTTTAATCGTAAATAGGAATTAATCCCTATCAACCAAAACAGTGAAACACTAGAGTGTGTTTGGTTTGTCCCCTTTTTTTTTTTATCTTTTTTTTTTATCCAGAAATTAAAATTAGAATGGATAAATTTGTTTGTAGATGTTTGGAGAATCTTATTTTGATTTCGATTTCGATTTATGAGTGAATGAAAAATTTTCAATTAGGAGCTCCGATTGAAAGTTGAATTCTTATAAAAAATAATACTTTATAAAAATATTTCAATTATGTCTTATGTTTTTTTAAAAAAATTAATTTAATTTTTTGACTTTAATTTCTAATTAAAATATAAATTTTAATTAATAAATTAAATTTTTAATTATAGATTTTGATTTAAAAAGTAAATCAAAATATAAATTCAAGCATTTTAAATTTGATCTACAAATTTAAATTTAAATTTAATTGTAAGTTAGAATTTAAATCAAATCAAAAATTAGTTTTATATTTTAAATTTTCACTCAATTACATGAAATGACGAAATTATTTTTAACCATAATAATTTTTTAAAACACTGGATATTAAAGGAGATATTATGCCCTTTAATCCCCAAACCAAACAGACCCTTAGGTATAAGTCACTTGATATTCATTGCTACTATTTTTTAAGTAACATATTTATTATATCCTTGAAAACTTAAAAAGCATTTAATATTTGATTTTTAAAAAAAATCAAATCTTTTTTTAACCTACCCTAAGGTTTACTAATAAAATTTAAAGTTTATAGTTTTTTGAAAACTGAAACTGAACTGTAATAATTCGATCGGTTCGGTTTGGTTTATTTGGTTATAGTAAAATAATTTTATTTAATTTAAATTTTTTAAAATTGCTAAAATTAATTAGTATCGCTAATTATTTAATTAATATTAAATTTAATATATACATTTTTAAAATTGAAGAATAATATATACATATATTAAATTACTAAATTTTTTGCTTATTCGACTTTTTTCAGTTTTAAATTTTAGAACTGCACCGAACCGAACCAAATTATATGTAAAAAATTGAACGGAACCAACTAATTTCAGTTGGTTTGATTTAATAATTCCATTTTGAATCGAACAATGCTCACCCTTAATTTTGAGAGCTCATGGAGCTATTCAATACAGCAAGATTTTTTTTTTTAACTAAGTGCCAAAAAAATCCAATTTTTTTTAAAAAAAAATTAAGAAAAAGAAAAAGTAAAAATTGATTCTAGAAAATAAATAATTTCAATAAATTTAATAATTTTTTAAAAACTAAAACTTATATTTATATACATAAAAGTTAAGGGCCTTTTTTGGAATAGTGAACACTATTTTGTTCGAGCAAACAAATGCTAACCGTATATGTCATCACAGTCGCTCATTATAATAAAAGAAGCTTCTGAATCGACTATCTATATAATTAAATATAATATAGAGTATTTAAAGTATCAAGAAATTAAAATTTTTTTTTTAAATTATAATAAAATTCGTCAAGCGAGCATAAAATGAATGGTCAAAATCAAACCACCTACTAAAGAAAAATATCGAATTTTCAATTCAAAATCGGAATTATTAATCTTGATTCCGATTCGTCCACACCATTAAATTATAAAAATTCAAATTTTAAAATATTTAAATAATATAAATTATATTTAACGATATGAAACGTTAATTCACAAATTTTATTATCGAAAATGATTTATCAATATAAAAAAGTATATATCATTTCCATAAAGAAATATATTTATACTTTTGTCTATTAAGTTAAATTAATGAGAGTGACCTCAATTGCACCAAAAACTTTTGCAAGAGATTAATACTTATGCCATGTCTTGTAACTAAAGGAAATGAGATGCTACACTAGAATATATATGTTGATGTGTGTAAATAAATAAATTCTCTATAAAAAAAAGAAAAATGTATTTTTTTTTGCTCTCTTCAAGCAACTAACAATCTCTGCTACACCTATCATTATCTTTTCAGGATCTTTCTCTAGCTTGGTTATTATTGTTTAAATAATACAAAAAAAAAAAAAAAAAAAAATTTCTCCAAAAGTTTAAGTTAGGAAAGAACACTATTAATTTTTATATTTTATATTTACCAATTATGTTTAAAAAATATAAAAATTAGTTGGCAAAATTAACATGCTAAACCCTAAGAATAGAATCAAGCTATTGATTTTCGAGGATTAATCTATGTATATTCAGCCGATGAAATAGCGAAAACCCAAAAAGCAAAAGCTCAGAAGAGTATATTTTGAAAAATTATAGTCGAAGTCGATTTTGATGAAGTTTATGTCTGATTTAAAAAAAAAAAATAAAAGGTTTTTGCAAAATTATATGTAGAAGATCTACATGATAAAATATTGTATATTTTACCTCGAAAAAAATAGAATTTATTTTTTTAGTTTTTTTTTTTTTTATATTATGAATAAAAAACGTCTTAAAATAATTGATATTTTCAATTATATTGTTTTTGAAAATCATACTATATACTTCAACTATAGAATCTTTTAAATATTACTAGCTAATTAAAGTGCAGGTGCAATACACGCTTTGCATTAAAAAAAAAATTAAAAAATAATTTTACTTATATTTTTTTTAAATTTGCTTATATACGTCAAATAAATATATTTTAGTTAATTACATTTTATTAATTATAATAATCTAATTTGGCATAGAGATGAGGATAATGATAGTAGATTTAGTTAAGTTTATGCGTTAAATTTAGATAGATTATAAATTTTTAATTGTTTAAGTTATAAATTTTATTTAATTATAAATTTCTAATTAATTTGATAGAAAAATTGAAAGATTTATAGTTGATCAGTTGAGTTTGGTTTATTAAAATTTAAATTAGTTTAAAACTATTTATTAATAAGTAAAAAATAATTTTATAACAATTATTTAAGGTCTCTCTCTGTGTGACGCCCCAACTTTCCAAGGGATCACCCATCGTAGAACTACTCTAGTTCTAGTATACTTAACCCTCTTGAAATTTTGGACCTAACCACCCCCCAACAAGCTATAACCGAGTTTAAAAATTTAGTCTTATTATATTATTTATATATAGGACTAATACAAATTCCGGGGTTGTCACATTCTTCCCCCTTTTAAGTTCTGGCGTTCACGTCAGGCTCAACCACACTCACAAGTACCCGATGTGAGACTCGTCTCGCTAACCTTAGTCAACCTTGTGGGGCGTTGTACTCCACCCACAACGGTCATTAGGCGAGGAGTCGTGCTCTACCCGCTATATAACCCTGATTCAGTCGAGACTCATCTTACATTTTCGACTGGTGATTGTCTTTGAAACCAACTGTGGCGCCCCAACTTCCCAGGAAGTTATTCATCCTAGAACTATTCTAATTCTATCACGCTTAACCCTTTTAAATTCTTGGGCCTAGCCACCACCCAACAAGCTATAGCCGAGTTAAGAGATTTATTACTATTATATTATTTATATATATAACTAATCCAAATTCCAGGATATCAGTCACACTCTCTCTCTCTCTCTCTCTCTCTCTCTCTCTCTCTCTTTATATATATATATATATATATATATAGCTAGTCTTGTTTGCTTATAGAAGCATGAGGCCTCCGTAATCCTAAGCTGTTGTTAATGTTGAGATTTTTAAATTAACGATCGGCTCCGTTAAACTTAATCTATAATATTTAAAAAGATTAGAAAATAAATTTTACGATTTTTGGATATCATTTGCCTAGTGATCAAAATGGCACAATATTAACAGTTTTAATAGTTGTGGTAAGCCGTTTGCAAGTTTAACGGTGTAGAAATATTCAAATCACATAACATTTTGATAGAAAATTTTTTATACTATATAAAATAAGATCAATATATTTGATCTAAAATTTTAGTATCATATCATCACATTTTGTGAGATTTTTAATTTCAATCGTTGATTTTGATAACTATGTAAATGATATCGAAAAATCGTAAAATTTATTTTCTAAATACTTAAAATATTCTAAATCAAGTCTAACGGAACCGATCGTCCATTCGAAAGTCCCAGTATCGAAAACAACTTTGTACTTTTAAAAACATAGGAGCGCAATTTTATATATATATATATATATATATATATATATATATATATATATATATATATATATATATATATATATATATATATATATACTGAAATACTATCAATAGTAAATGAGCATATTCATTGCCACTCATTTATTTTTAATGATAGAGCTTCCAAAACGGCAATCAGCACCGTTAAATATGATCTAGACCATTTAAACTATTTGAAAATTAAATTTCATTTTTTTCGATATTCTTTTCTTATCCATCAAATGGACACAAAAATGAATCGCTAAAAATAAATATACTTCAAAAATAATGATAGGAGTATTGTCTTGTTTTAAGTAGTTTAAAAAAATTTCTAACCAAAATTCAATTAATTTAAAATTTTTTACACCATTAAACTAACAAAAAATTCAAACCTACATTTTAAATTATAAATTTTATAACACTTTCATTATTAGGTTATTGATGTTGAAAACATTTAAAATTTAACTTTTAAATACTTTCCTAAATCATATTCAACCATGCATATCGTCAATTTGGAAGCTCTATAATCGAAAATAAATGAATAACAACCGAACTCGTTTGCTACCGATAGCATTTTAACTCAACTTTATATATATATATATATATATATATATATATATATTACTGAAACTCCGGTATGATAGTCTTATTTTTTATTTATATATATATTACTAAGCTCCGGTACGATAGTCTCATTTTTTATTTTAGGGTGTTTAAATCAACGATCCATACCGTTAAAACTGATCTAAAATATTTAAAAAATTTAGAAATTTTTTTTTATATTTTTTCGACGTAGTTTACTTTATAATCAAACTATTTCAAAATTGTTAATTTTTCAATAGCTATTATGGCTTTCTATATACTTTTAATGGTTTAGATCATATTCAACAGTATCAGTCATTGATTCAGAGGCTCAATCATAGAAAATAAATCAGTAATAACGAATCCGTTTACAACCGATAGTATTCCGGTCTATATATATATATATAATCTAAGGCTCCGTTTGGCTTCGGAATAAACAGGAAATAATAAAAGTTAACCCCGCTAATCCGCCAAACGGTGTAAAAAAATGGCAATAATAGTTATTCCGGTCAAACCGGATTATTCTAGAAAATCTTAGAATAGCCCGGAAATAACTATTCCATCATTTTAGAGGAAGAGGGTTATTCTCGTGTAATGGTTAGTTTATTAAAAATAATTAAAGTAATATAAAAGTATAGTTATATTATATATATAATTTTATAATATTCTAAAATATCTTATGATAATAATAATAATAATAATAATAATTTTATAAAAATAATAATAATTATTATAATTATAATTATTTTTACTTTTATAAATTTATTTATATTATATGTTATTCTAAAATATACCATATAATATAAAATAAAATATTATATAAGGTAATAAATATATTAAATATATAATATTTACATATTTAATTATTATATAATATATTATATTTTTATATATTATATAATATATTTATATTATATATATTATTTATTATTTATATATTTATATAATATATTATATAATATAAAAATTTATATATTATTTATATATTACATTATATATAAATAATATATAAATTTTTATATTATATAATATATTATATAAATATATAAATAATAAATAATATATATAATTGTCACGCCCCGGGGGTTTCAATCAGCGGAAACAATTAGTAAAAAGGGTTTGTTTTGCGTATCTATATTTTTTTTTGAAATTCCTTCCTCCCCGATGCGTGCCCAGACCCGCCGCATACACAGAATCACCTTGCAAACGGACAGAGTCTCCTCTGTATATGCACGGCGTCGCGGCTAATACAACATGTAAACATGGAAGCTTATTCAATCACAACAGTTCTCAACATTCCTACAACTAAACTATTCTGTAGGCCGACCAATTTGGAAAGGATAAATCCACAATTTAAAAGCGGTGCCCATCCGGCACCCAGATTTCTAAAATAGTTCGAAAATCATAAATCCACAGAGTTTTTAAAACAGTGCCCACACGACACTCAAGTTTTGAAATCCGTTTTCTAAAATCCATAAATCTACAGGGTTTTGAAAACGGCGCCCACACGACACCCAAGTTTTGAAAACGGTTTTCGCAATTCTTTTTCTTTTCTTTCTCTTTCTTTCTTTTTGAAAAACGGCCGAACAGAGATAAGAACTCAAACATCATCCACAAATCCAAAGAGTAAAGTTCCGACATCCACACCGACCCCACGAGGGTATCGAGAACCACACAACAGTCTACAAGTATAAAATGAAGTGCGACAAGAAGGAAAGATACAATCTGGGATCTCAAAGGACCCGAAGGCTCCTGACTCGGCCTCACCGTCGCCTAGCTCTCACCCCTGAAAGAAACCTGTCACGGAGTGGGAAGTCAGCGACACAATAACACAATAATAAAGCAGGAAAAAGTAGTAAAGCCAACCGTAAAGTTATCTAGAGCAACCACCCTCCCAGGAGGGAAAAGAAAACACGAACACCTGTAATCCTGCAACACCTGACCACGTCGGACATCTACGTCGACTATTCGCACCGCTCACAAAGAGCCACCGCTCACCGAGAGCCACCGCTCACAAAGAGCCACCGCTCACCGAGAGCCACCGCTCACCAAGAGCCACCGCTCACCAAGAGCCACCGCTCGCACCTTGGCGCCTCAAAACCCCACAACTACATGGGCCCCACTATGTCACCTCGTGGGTTTACACGGGTCATAGAACACTTTTCCGGAAAAGCGCACCCTTTGTGGTGGCCAAACCGCGGGTGCGCGTGCTGCTGCCTCGAGCATAGTAACCAAGAATACCATACGAAATCAAGAAACGAGAACCATAGAGTCTATCCTCTACATATAGTCAGATAACAAGAACCATAGGGACTATCATCTACATATAGTCAAATAACAAGAACCATAGAGACTATCCACAATACCTCAATTAAATGCTCAAATGGTGTTAGTTACAAAAGTCGGAAATGCCGTGCTAAGTCTCCAAATAAGAACCCACAATTTTAAATATATTTCCAGTTTTCAAATCCCGACCCTAACCCTCAGGACAAGTACTCACAATATGATAACCATAACCGAAACGAGATTGTGCATAAAGGGGTTCTAAGGGTGTACCCACCTCAAACACGAAGGAGAAGACGTGCGGAAGCTCCAACTAAAATACCATCGCCGGGTGCCCAAACAGCTACAATAAGAAATATTTGTTAAAAAGCATCGTCGTGGTTAAAAACACTCAAAAACGGGGCGAAACGGGCCAAAAACAGAGCTTCTGGATCATTTTCAGAATACTGGTGCACGAAACCAGGCGTGGACCGGGTCCACGACAGCAGGCGGCCGCGGCGTGGGCCGGGAGCACGCTGCCGCGGTGAACCACCGCGTCTTGGGCCGGGCCGCGCACGGGCTCGGGCGCGCACCGGGTTCACCGCCCCCCCGCTGCTGTGACGATCACCGGGTGCACGCCTAGGGCGTGCACCGCGCGGCCTGGCGCACGTGTTCCGTGCGCCGGGTCTGCGACCCCGGGCCGCGGAGGCGTGCGCCGGGCGCACGCCGGTCCGGTGGACCGCGCGGCCTGGCGCACGCCTGCGTGCACCGGGTCTGCGCCCCCGGGCCGCGGAAGCGTGCACCGGGTGCACGCGGGCGCGGTGGACCGCGGCCCGAATCCCTGTTGATGAATAGTGTTTCGTCTCCTTTTTCGGCTCCGGTTGCAACCCCGCGATCACGGCGGCTGCGGCGATGACTCCGTGAACACGGTAACGGCGGCGGCGGCCTCCCGTTTAACCACGGCGGCGGCGGCCTCCCGTTTAGTACCAAACTTGCCTCGCACGCGATCCGACAAAGGGAAACCTCACACCGTACTACAACGGAAAAACTCAAAACGCTCACCACGTTTTCGACGGATTCCGCAGGAAGTGCGATCGTCCTTCCTTCTCCCCGTCTCGTCGTCTCGATTCTTCACGCCAACCGATAGATGGAAAAACTGGGGTTTGGGTTCCTCGCACGCGTTCAGATGGGGAACTAACGCACAGGAAAAGAGGAGTGGGGGAAAAACCCTACACCCCCAAACCAAAAGTAAATTAATCATTCTGGCGTGACTGGGGAGTGGGATTGAACCCTAAATCCCCAAATTCAAAACTTAGCGATCGGGTGCGGGCCAGGGGTCCAACTTACCTCGAAAAGCGTGCCGATCTTCCGCACGCTTTTTGATGCACCAGGAACCGCTGGTTTACCTCGAAAAGCGTGCCGATCGTCCGCATGCTTTTTGATGCACCCGGAACCGCTGGTTTACCTCGAAAAGCGTGCCGATCGCCCGCACGCTTTTTGATGCACCCGGAACCGCTGGTAACCATTCAGAAATTTATTCTGGGAGATCTCGGCGTCGGAATTCGAATCCGATCGCGCCACCATTCCCCGTTTCGCGAGCTCTACCACTTAAAAATACCCGCGAGCCCCGATGGTCTCCCCAAAAAAAGTGGATTAATAACCCTCCCCCCCGGGCCACTAAAAGAGGTAAGTAAAATAATTAAAAAAAATCCGAAATACATTTTAAAAACAAAGCCGGTTACTACACCACTCACCTCTTAAAAACAAGTTTCGTCCCCGAAACTTAATCCTGGGTCGCGGTGAAAAGGTCGGGGTAGCACTCTAACATTTTGACTCCAACTCCCAAGTTGCTTCTCGCTCCTCGTGGTTGCTCCAAAGCACCTTCACGTAGGGGATGGCTCGATTTCGCAGTGTTTTATTTTCCCTTCCTAGGATCCGCATCAGGGTTTCCTCGAAGCTCAGGTCCTCCTTAAGTTCGAGGGTAGAGACGTCCAGAACATGCGATGGGTCGGGGAGGTATTTCCGGAGCATCGAAACGTGGAACGCGTCATGGACTCAGTCGAGGTTGGGTGGTAGGGCAAGGCGGTAAGCCACCGGGCCGATGCGCTCCAGGATCTCGAATGGCCCCACAAACCGTGGGTTCAACTTGGCCTTCAGCCCGAAACGCTTAGTTCCCTTGGATAGCGAGACTCGTAGTAACGCGTGCTCTCCCACTTGAAATTCCGAGTCGCGGCGCCTCTGGTCTGCGTAGCTCTTTTGTCGACTTTGGGCGGTCAATAAGCGCTGTCTGATGAGGCGGACTTTCTCTTCGGTCTCTTCCACTAAGTCCGGTCCCAAGAATTTTCGTTCCCCTAAGTCGTCCCAGCAGATCGGGGATCGGCAACGTCTCCCGTATAAGGCTTCGTAGGGCGCCATGTGGATGCTGGCCTGGTAGCTGTTGTTGTAGGCGAATTCCACGAGGGGTAGGTAGCGTGACCAACCGACCCCCCAGTCACGTACCCAGGCGCGAAGCATGCCTCGAGAGTCTGAAACACTCGCTCCGGCTATCCGTCCGTCTGGGGGTGGAAGGCTGTGCTGAGCTGCAGTTTGGTCCCCAAGGCCCGCTGTAGACTCTGCCAGAACTTCGAGACAAAGCGCGTGTCTCCCTCCGAGGTGATCGACGCCGGCACTCCATGCAATCTCACGATCTCGTTGATGTAGCCTTGAGCCACCCGCTCTCGGGTCCATGTGGTATGAATGGGCAGGAAGTGTGCTGACTTGGTTAACCGGTCCACTATGACCCAAATCGTGTCGTGCCCCTGCTGCGAACGTGGAAACCCAGTGACAAACTCCATGATGATCTGATCCCACTTCCACTCTGGCACCGGTAAAGGCTGTAACTTTCCTGCTGGTCGCCGATGCTCAGCCTTTATCTGTTGACATACCAGGCAGTGAGCTACACGTCGTGTCACATCCCCCTTCAGGTTAGGCCACCAGAAGGTCTGCTTGAGGTCTCTGTACGTCTTCGTGCCTCCCGGATGCGCCGTATACGGGGCGCGGTGTGCCTCTGTCAGGATTTCCTCCTTCAACTCCGGCGAACCCGGTACGCAAATCCGCCCCCAGAACCGTAAGGTGCCATCGCCTTCCAACGAAAAGACATTTTCTTGGTTCGGGGAGATCTTGTCTCGCACAAGTTGTGGGTGAGGATCTGTCTGTTGCCCCTCCCGAATTTTCTCGAATAGTGAGGGTTTGACTATCAAGGTTAGCAATTGTGCGACCGTGCCCGCTGGTACCACTTCTAACTTCATACGTGCGAACTCCGCGGTCAGGCTGTTCTGTTCAGTTAACTCGCCCACAGGCGTTCCTTCTTGCTGCCCCTTCCTGCTCAAAGCGTCCGCCACCACGTTGGCTTTCCCGGGGTGGTATTGGATTGATAGATCGTAATCCTTTAATAACTCTAACCACCGTCTCTGCCGCAAGTTTAGCTCCTTCTGGGTGAACAGGTACTTCGGACTTTGGTGGTCCGAGAACACATTACAGTGGACACCAAAGAGGTAGTGCCTCCAGCTTTAAGACAAAAACCACTGCGGCCAGCTCCAAATCGTGCGTCGGACAGTTCTTTTCGTACTCTTTCAACTGCCTGGACGCATAAGCTATTACCTTCCCCTGTTGCATCAAAACACCCCCAAGGCCGATCCTTGACGCGTCGCAGTACACTTCGTAATCTTCTCCGGGGGTCGACAGTACAAGTACAGGTGCCCTGGTCAGCCTTTTCTTTAGTTCTTCGAAGCTCTTCTGACATTGGGCTGTCCACACGAACTTCCCTCCTTTCCTGGTCAACCGGTTCAGAGGGGCAGCAATCTTCGAGAAACCTTCGACGAAACGTCGGTAGTAACCTGCCAGGCTCAAGAAACTACGTATCTCCGTCACTGTAGTCGGCGGCTGCCAGTCAATCACTGATTCCACTTTCTTGGGGTCCACTGCAATTCCTTCCGCCGAGATCACATGTCCTAGAAAACCCACTTCCCGAAGCCAAAACTCATATTTCTTGAGCTTAGCGAACAGCTTCTGATCCCTGAGGGTCTGGAGAATCGTTCGCGGATGGTCCTCGTGCTCCGCGTCGGTGGGCGAATAGATCAGAAAGTCGTCGATGAATACCACTACGAACCGGTCTAGGTAGGGCCTAAAGATCCGGTTCATCATATCCATATATACCGCAGGGGCGTTCGTAAGCCCGAACGGCATAACCGTGAACTCGTAGTGGCCATACCGGGTGCGGAAGGCGGTCATTGCAATATCCTCGTTCCGAACTCGGAGCTGGTGGTAGCCCGATTGCAGATCAATTTGTGAGAAAACTATCGCTCCCCGTAGCTGGTCGAAGAGGTCGTCGATTCTGGGCAGGGGGTACTTGTTCTTCCCCGTAACCTTGTTTATCCCTCTGTAGTCGATGCAGAGACGCAGGCTTCCGTCTTTCTTCCACACGAAGAGTACCGGTGCGCCCCAGGGCGACACACTCGGTCTGATAAATCCTTTATCCAAGAGGTCTTCAAGTTGCGCCTTAAGCTCCTTCAATCCCACGAAGGCCATTCGGTAGGGTGCCTTCGTGATAGGCTGCGTGCCCGGTAGGAGTTCGATAGGGAACACCCCCTCCTATTCAGGGGGCTTCCCAGGCAGCTCCGTCGGGAAAACGTCGGGAGAGTCCCTCACCACTGGGATGTCTGAAAGTGTCGCCGAGGGTCGGGTAACTAGATCCACAGATGCCAGTAGGCCACACACCCACCTTCCACCAATCTTCTAGCCCGTGCCGCTGAGATGACCGCTGGGAAGGAGGTGCTCTTGCACACCAGATACACGTGCTCAGGGAAACCCGATTCTTGTAGTCGCACCTGTCGCTTCTCACCGTCGATAAGTGCTTGGTACCTTGAGAGCCAATCCATACCCAACACTACGTCGTACCCCTTCAGGGGAATTACCACCAAAGCTCAGGGCAAGATAGTCGCCCTCGCTTTATCGGGCAGGCGGCCACAAAGCTATCCGCCTCTAAAGGCCCACTTGCAATTTGGACAATAATTCGACTTTGGAGAGGTATCTCTCCAAGACTATGCACAGACACGAAGTCACGAGAAATGAAAGAGTGTATTGCTTCCGTATCAAAAAGAGTTCTAGCACGGGAATTTGAAACCGAAGTAATCAACCACCCATCGAGAGAAAAGGACCTATACTTTGCCCCCCCCCCCCCCCCCGATCACTCGCGTTCTACATTCCTATGCCCTACACATTTCATTCATTTGTAGCTAAGTGTGGTATCTCCGTGGATGTCGGACACTGACTGTTGTGATTAAAGAATTGTCTCTGATACCATCTTAATCTGTCACGCCCCGGGGGTTTCAATCAGCGGAAACAATTAGTAAAAAGGGTTTGTTTTGCGTATCTATATTTTTTTTTGAAATTCCTTCCTCCCCGATGCGTGCCCAGACCCGCCGCATACACAGAATCACCCTGCAAACGGACAGAGTCTCCTCTGTATATGCACGGCGTCGCGGCTAATACAACATGTAAACATGGAAGCTTATTCAATCACAACAGTTCTAAACATTCCTACAACTAAACTATTCTGTAGGCCGACCAATTTGGAAAGGATAAATCCACAATTTAAAAGCGGTGCCCATCCGGCACCCAGATTTCTAAAATAGTTCGAAAACCATAAATCCACAAAGTTTTTAAAACAGTGCCCACACGACACTCAAGTTTTGAAATCCGTTTTCTAAAATCCATAAATCCACAGGGTTTTGAAAACGGCGCCCACACGGCACCCAAGTTTTGAAAACGGTTTTCGCAATTTTTTTTCTTTTCTTTCTCTTTCTTTCTTTTTGAAAAACGGCCGAACAGAGATAAGAACTCAAACATCATCCACAAATCCAAAGAGTAAAGTTCCAACATCCACACCGACCCCACGAGGGTATCGAGAACCACACAACAGTCTACAAGTATAAAATAAAGTGCGACAAGAAGGAAAGATACAATCTGGGATCTCAAAGGACCCGAAGGCTCCTGACCCGGCCTCACCGTCGCCTAGCTCTCACCCCTGAAAGAAATCTGTCACGGAGTGGGAAGTCAGCGACACAATAACACAATAATAAAGCAGGAAAAAGTAGTAAAGCCAACCGTAAAGTTATCTGGAGCAACCACCCTCCCAGGAGGGAAAAGAAAACACGAACACCTGTAATCCTGCAACACCTGACCACGTCGGACATCTACGTCGACTATTCGCACCGCTCACAAAGAGCCACCGCTCACCGAGAGCCACCGCTCACAAAGAGCCACCGCTCACCGAGAGCCACCGCTCACCAAGAGCCACCGCTCACCAAGAGCCACCGCTCGCACCTTGGTGCCTCAAAACCCCACAACTACAGGGGCCCCACTACGTCACCTCGTGGGTTTACACGGGTCATAGACCACTTTTCCGGAAAAGCGCACCCTTTGCGGTGGCCAAACCGCGGGTGCGCGTGCTGCTGCCTCGAGTATAGTAACCAAAAATACCATACGAAATCAAGAAACGAGAACCATAGAGTCTATCCTCTACATATAGTCAGATAACAAGAACCATAGGGACTATCATCTACATATAGTCAAATAACAAGAACCATAGAGACTATCCACAATACCTCAATTAAATGCTCAAATGGTGTTAGTTACAAAAGTCGGAAATGCCGTGCTAAGTCTCCAAATAAGAACCCACAATTTTAAATATATTTCCAGTTTTCAAATCCCGACCCTAACCCTCAGGACAAGTACTCACAATATGATAACCATAACCGAAACGAGATTGTGCATAAAGGGGTTCTAAGGGTGTACCCACCTCAAACACGAAGGAGAAGACGTGCGGAAGCTCCAACTAAAATACCATCGCCGGGTGCCCAAACAGCTACAATAAGAAATATTTGTTAAAAAGCATCGTCGTGGTTAAAAACACTAAAAAACGGGACGAAACGGGCCAAAAACAGAGCTTCTGGATCATTTTCAGAATACTGGTGCACGAAACCAGGCGTGGACCGGGTCCACGACAGCAGGCGGCCGCGGTGTGGGCCGGGAGCACGCTGCCGCGGTGAACCACCGCGTCTTGGGCCGGGCCGCGCACGGGCTCGGGCGCGCACCGGGTTCACCGCCCCCCCGCTGCTGTGACGAGCGCCGGGTGCACGCCTAGGGCGTGCACCGCGCGGCCTGGCGCACGTGTTCCGTGCGCCGGGTCTGCGACCCCGTGCCGCGGAGGCGTGCGCCGGGTGCACGCCGGTCCGGTGGACCGCGCGGCCTGGCGCACGCCTGCGTGCACCGGGTCTGCGCCCCCGGGCCGCGGAAGCGTGCACCGGGTGCACGCGGGCGCGGTTGACCGCGGCCCGAATCCCTGTTGATGAATAGTGTTTCGTCTCCTTTTTCGGCTCCGGTTGCGACCCCGCGATCACGGCGGCTGCGGCGATGACTCCGTGAACACGGTAACGGCGGCGGCGGCCTCCCGTTTAACCACGGCGGCGGCGGCCTCCCGTTTAGTACCAAACTTGCCTCGCACGCGATCCGACAAAAGGGAAACCTCACACCGTACTACAACGGAAAAACTCAAAACGCTCACCACGTTTTCGACGGATTCCGCAGGAAGTGCGATCGTACTTCCTTCTCCCCGTCTCGTCGTCTCGATTCTTCACGCCAACCGATAGAGGGGAAAACTGGGGTTTCGGTTCCTCGCACGCGTTCAGATGGGGAACTAACGCACAGGAAAAGAGGAGTGGGGGAAAAACCCTACACCCCCAAACCAAAAGTAAATTAATCATTCTGGCGTGACTGGGGAGTGGGATTGAACCCTAAATCCCCAAATTCAAAACTTAGCGATCGGGTGCGGGCCAGGGGTCCAACTTACCTCGAAAAGCGTGCCGATCTTCCGCACGCTTTTGATGCACCAGGAACCGCTGGTTTACCTCGAAAAGCGTGCCGATCGTCCGCACGCTTTTTGATGCACCGGAACCGCTGGTTTACCTCGAAAAGCGTGCCGATCGCCCGCACGCTTTTTGATGCACCCGGAACTGCTGGTAACCATTCAGAAATTTATTCTGGGAGATCCCGGGGTCGGAATTCGAATCGGATCGCGCCACCATTCCCCGTTTCGCGAGCTCTACCACTTAAAAATACCCGCGAGCCCCGATGGTCTCCCCAGAAAAAGTGGATTAATAACCCCCCCGGCACTAAAAGAGGTAAGTAAAATAATTAAAAAAAATCCGAAATACATTTTAAAAACAAAGCCGGTTACTACAATAATATAAATATATTATATAATATATAACATTTATATATTAAATATTTATATTATATGTTATTCTAAAATATATTTTCTTTATTTATTTATATATAATATTTTAAAGTATTTTTATATATTATTATTGAAGTATGTTATATATTAATATTGAAATATTTTATATAATAATATGATTATAATAACATTAGATATAATATTTTAATTATTTTATATTAAAAATATATTATTTTTATATGTATTATTGTATATATATTAAATATTTTATATATAAAAGACATAGATAAGAATAATTTTGATATTTTAAAATAATTTAATCAATCTTTTGTACTATCCTGCATTATTTTTTATAAAATTACCAAACAAAATTTTGGTTATCTGAAAATGTGAAGCAACTAGGCTTCGAACGCTAATCACTATTATCATCAACCGTCTCTAATGCAAGTGGCAAAAGACTTGGTGGTTGATACTCGAGATCCGAGTTCGAAGCCTATTTGTTTCGCATTTCCAGCTAAGTTTATTTCAAAAATAAACGAAGCGGGTAGCATGCTACCTTTCTCTCTTTCAAAAAAAAAAAAAAGATTTTGATTATCCTATAGAATAAAAAAATATCAAGGAAAACACAAATTTTTTTTTATTCCTCTAAAATCCTAGAATAGCAAGTTATTTCCAAAATTTAAATATTTATTCCTTCAAATATTATTTCGTTACCAAGCAAGTTATCCCAAGAATATAAATGTTTTACACCTGGTAATTTACATCTTTATATAACAAATTAAGCATTTTTTCTTTTTTAAAAAATAAAAGTAAAAAAAAAAAAAATTAAAAAAAAATTATACGGGCTCTTTCCAAAGCCATATATTTCTAGTGACAGTTCTTAATATTTATTCTTTGACTAAAAGTAAACCAGTGAAGTATAATTTCCTAAAATTTAATGTTTTATTTTTATCTTTTTTAAAAGCTATAGAAATGAGATTTTTAAATTTTTTAAAATTTTTAAAAAAATGTTTATGAAAAATTATTTTTTCCAGTTTTACGTCCATTTTGTTCCAAAAAAAAAAAGCATTTATGAAAAAAAAATTTCATATTTTATAAAAAACTAATATTTTTGTTTTCCTAAAAATTAAAAAAATTTCAGAAACGAAAATACTTGTTTTCTATAAAATATAGAAAATTAATTATAAGTTATGAATTCTTAGAATCTAAATCTTCTTCAACTTAAGTTTGCTATTTTTTTTTCGTCGAGTCTTTATCTTTGATCTTCAAAACTCTAATAACTTTACGAAATCCATCAATATGTACTGTAATACTAATTTCCAACCAAAGAGGCAAAAAAAATTAAAACAAATATTCATAAAAAACATTTTAAAAAAAAAATCCATACTTTTCCTCCCTAAATTTTCAAAAATTCTTGAGACTCAAACCTGTGATCATATGGTTGCAATCCTAGAACATTTTAACACTCTGCAAAGCAATAGCTACTTGCAGAACAAAATTTATCACTATATAAAATGTAGATTAAAACTAGCTAGGGAGCTCTCTCTTCTTTGATTACACTATTGTTCAAAATTAGTGTTCTTGCTAATATAAGATGCTCTTAGAGCATTCCAATCTTTCTTTTTGTCCTCTTTTATAACAATAATGTTTATCCATCTCCCAAGGTGATTTATCCTATCATCTTACTCTCTTTAGTATGATTTTTCAAATGATTTAAAAATCAGGTCGAGCTGGCTGATTGATTCGATCGATCTGACTGTAACCTAATTTAAAAAGTGATTCGATTCAATCTTTTGAACCGGATAGGTTAACAAATCTCTCTGAATAGCTCGAATCGGCGGTGGACCGGATAGGGATAGTTGAAAAACCGTAACCATATCCTAAAAAAAAAAAAAAAAAAGGTAAAAAAAAAGGGTAGAATAAAAAATTCATACTCTACTTATTATTCAGGACAGGTCCAAGTCTAAGTTATTAAGTTATTCATATACACATCATGTTGGGTAATGCCTACCCGCTTAAGATTCAATACAGATATCTATACGCGTAGCAATAGCATAAAACACAAATATTAATTATATCCTAAATTTAAAATAAAAATATAAAATTTGCAATAGTTCCACTAATTTTACTTACCCTGAAATATATACTGCCACCGCCCTAATTAAACACATATAACAGCATAATAATTAAAATTATATTAATAAATTCAAATACATATAACATAATTGCGTAAAATATAAGTATAATTAACCAAATAGCATAAAACACAAGTTTTTCAACTGTAAGTCCAAAAATACGCGCCTAATATAATATAGTTAAAATACATATTATAGTGGAAAAAAAATATCAAAATTTTCAATTTTCACAAGTTTTTCAACTTCTTTTCCTTTTTATTTTAACTTTTGATGATCCATATTTTACCGAATCTAGACTCAAATATAAAAACTATTCCGAACCCTACAAAAGAATCAGTGGGTCCAACTGGCCTATGGGTACGAGACACCCGAACACTTACTCAAAATTTTAATGAATAATTTTAATGAATAAATTTTTTTTATTTGTATACTAACCATTTTAAATCGCGTACAGGATATGAGTATTTTGAACATCTCTAAGCAATAACTACATGCTAAACAAAATTTATCATAATATTTAAAAAATAGATTAAAGATAGCTAGGGAGCTCTCTTCTTTGATTACAATATTGTTCAAAATTAGAATTCTTGCCTATTTAAGAGTGTCTAATTAGAGCATTCCACCAAACTTTCTTTTTGTCTTCTTTTGTAACAATAATATTTATTTATCCATCTCCTACTTAGGTGACTTATCCTACCATCTTACTCCCTTTATTATGATTTTTTATTTTCCAAGTGCCACCATTTTCCCCAAGTAATCCTCTTAAACCATTCAACCACAAGTAGAAGAAGAAATGAAACATTCCTACTTCAGTAGTTTCTGCTTTTAGATGTTGTAGGCCAACCAAATTAAGAATATGAGTAAATTGCATGTTTGGTGCTCAAACTATAACTTGTTGCTTTCAAAATTTTTACAATCAAATCCTATAACCGAGTTTAGTTGATTAAATATTAGTTTGTCAATAACGAGCAAATAATATAACATTGTTGTAACTCATGATGCGCCAACAATTACGATGTTATATCACTTTTATATCAGCGATACGTCTACATTTAATCAACTAAATTAAATTATCAAACTTAATTGCAACAAATTTGAAAGTTCGAACTAAAAATTATAATAAATTAAAATTTGCTGATCAAAATGTCACGCACTTTATAGTTTACAGACCAAACAAGCAATATACCCTTTATAAGAATGTAAAATAACATAAAACCACCCTATTTTTATTTTTTTTTTCTCCAAACTACCTCTCTATCTCATATGCAATAATATAAAAAGATCATCAGAATAGTAAAAAAATCTAAATGTGATTCTATATTTAATACTTTTATAGTCCAACAAGAATACCATTCAAAGTGTTACAAAATCACTACTCAAAAAACAACAGTGGACTTCCATGCATTTGTATATGTTTTCGTTACTTTAATATCAAAAAAATTAATTATGATAACTTTAGAGCTACTCAGAAATTTGATCCATGAAGTTTGATGGAATTTAAGGTTGCCATCGGAGTTTCAATCATAACAATATTGAGTCCTCGAAGTTTCGCCCTCATTTCAATTGCATCCTATTAAATATAAATATTAAAAACACTATGGTAACTTAAAATTTTTTGAAAAACAATATTTATTTTATATAATTTAATATAGTATAAGAGCATGAGGTAAATTCGAATCCCACTAGAGCCCTAGCGTTATTTAATTTATTAATTTCCTCCCGATTAATTCATCTCAATTGCATTCTATTGAATATAAATACTAAAAACATCGTTCTCTAGTAGTTTAAGTTTTTGAAAAATAAAGATTATTCCTAATTTAACATATTATCAGAGCATGAGATTCAAATTCAAATCCCACTAGGCCCCTAGCGTTATTTAATTTATTAATTTTCTCTCAATTAATTCAAGCCCGCATCTTAAGCTTATCAAATATTTTCAGCTCAGACGTAAAGGGGAGTGTTAAATATAAATATTAAAAATACCATTCTCTAGTAACTTAAGATTTTGGAGAACAACGATTGATTTATATAATTTAAGACATCCTCATAGTTTCAGAATGTAATTATTTAGTTCGTACTATTTGATGCTAAATTTAATTTAGTCAAAGATGTTTTTATGTTAAGCAAGCAAGGTTTAATAAAACAACTTGGGTATGTATAATCATAAAAAGACTTAATTGTTATGCATAACGAACTTACAAAAATTAAATAGTTATAATAGAAACTTGGAGGAGAAAGATGATGTGGAGATCAAACTTGACGGTCCCAAACTAGTAATCAACTATTACGATCCTAACGATCCGTAACTCCCAGTGACAATAATTCTCCGAGGATGGATGGCGGTGAGGGTGATGGAGTTGATTTACCTCCGGACGATCCGTTGCATCCAGTGATGATACTGCTCTGAGGTTTGCCCGCGGTGAGGATGATGGTTAGCACGGTGGAAGGTAGACTCTGAGGATGCTCTGAGGGCTTGAAGAATGAGAATTGGAAAAAGGTTGAGGTAGGGGAAGATGCAGGAAGAGAGGGGAAGGGTTGAGAAGTTCAGAGAAGAGCTTGAGAAGGGAATTCAAATTACTATTCATAGTCCCCTCTTTACATGTAATGTTTTTATATTCCTATACAGTGGAATTGCTACTATGAAATGTATGCTACTATAAGACTCTGGTGGACTGAAAGAGTTCGGCCCATTGGGCTTGTGGGCTGATGGTGAGGAAAGTAGCCTTCCTAGTTCCGCTCGTGCCTTCTCCTGGTGGTTGGTCCTTGGGCCGCTTCGACTGCTTTCCCCACTTGGTCCTTCTTGGGATTGCCTTCTCTCACTTACTCCCAGACGAAGATATTACGTATCTTCCTGACACTGTTACCCACTCTCCATCAAGCTCCTCCTTTTACCTCTTCTTTGTGCTCTTTCTTGCCCTAGCGCCGGACCAGGTAGTACTACTCTTCGCCCCTCTTCACGCCTTCCCTCTCGACCAGCCGCACCCCGGAGTCTGGACTCAACACTATAGAAAGGAAGCTCTCTCTAACTACTCTGTTTATTTCTCTACTCTTCTGACTTCTGCTTAAAGCAATCTCTTTTATTTCCCAATGTGTAACATCCCACTCCCCTTCACCAGATCCTTGACCTCAAGGATCGAATCTAGGGTATCTAGCCTTGTGAACCCAGTAGTCCTCCCAAGTGGCTTCCTTCAGGCCCAAGTTACTCCACTTGACAAGAACACGAGTGACTGCTCGGTTACCCTTCTTCACGATCCTTCGCTCCAGAACTTGTTCGGGCTGCGCCAAGGGTTCACCCCCTTCTCCGACCAGAGGGCCCGCTGCTGAGGGCTGACTATCTTGCGGGACTCCCTTCTTGAGTTGGGACACATGGAAGACTGGGTGGATCCCGGACTCTTCTGGCATCCGAAGTCGGTAGGCCACTGGTCCGATCCTCTCCAGGATTTTGTAGGGCCCGTAAAACTTGGAGGTGAGCTTGAGCCCCTTTCGCAGGGCCACGCTTGACTGTCGGTAAGGCTGAAGCTTCAAGAATACCTCCTCTCCCACTGCATAGTTCTTATCCACACTCTTTTTATCCGCATTTTGCTTCATGCGGTTCTGAGCTTCTTGGAGCCTCTTCCTTAGTATTCGCACCATAGTGTCTCTGTCTGCCTTCCATTCTTCCACCACTGGGTGTGTTTTCGCCCCCATGTTAAGTCCAAAGTGGTCAGGAGTGTTGTACCCATACAAAGCTTGGAATGGGGTCATACCCAGGGCGGAATGGTAGTTAGTGTTGTTCCACCATTCCGCTAGGGATAACCATTGGTGCCATTTCCTGGATTTTTGAGAACTCATGCACCTCAAGTAGGTTTCCAAGCACCTATTCACTCTTTCCATCTGACCATCGGTTTGAGGGTGATATGCTGTACTCATCTGAACTTCACTCCCATTAACTTGAATAAATCTTGCCATATCTGACTGGTAAAAATCTTGTCCCTATCTGTAATGATCCCCTTGGGCATGACTTGTAGCTTATAAATGTGATCTAAGAAGAATTTGGCGACATCTTGTGCCGAGTAAGGATGGGACATTGCAATAAAATGTGCATACTTGGTAAACTTCTCTACTACTACGAGGATGGTATCTTTACCTTCGGACTTGGGCAGGGCTTCAATGAAATCCATGCTGACGAGCTGCCAAGCTTGGGTAGGTATGGAAATGGGTTGGAGCAGCCCAGCGTAGGGGGTACCATCCACCTTATTCCGTATGTAGATTTCACACTCCTTTACGATTTTCTCAATCTCTTGCTTCATACTTGGCCAGTAGAACATCTGCCTTACCCTTATGTAAGTATTATCAATGCCCGAATGCCCCCCCAAGGCTGATGTATGCATGAGTTTCACCAACTCCCTCCTCAATGTACCTCGATCACCTACATAGATTCTGCCTTTATATCTTATCACACCCTGATGGTAGGAGTAGTGAGCCAAAGAACTTGATTGTAGCATCAGTTCTGCAATAATCTGCTGAGCCTTAGGGTCTCCTTCATAGCTCACTGTCACTTCTTCAACCCATGAGGGCACAGCTGTGGCTAATGCTTGTAAATTGCCTTCTTCTGGGGCTCTCCTTGACAGAGCATCTGCTGCCAAATTCTCTTTACCTTTCTTATATTGGATGGTGTACTCCAATCCCATCAACTTCAACATGCCCTTCTGCTGGGTCGTGGTGGTGATGCGTTGCTCCAGCAGATATTTCAGACTTTCATGATCGGTTTTAATGACGAATGGTTTAGGGCCTAAATAGTGTCTCCAATTAGTCACAGCAAGTACGATCGCCAAAAACTCCTTTTCATAGGTGAACAGTCCATATTTTTGGGACTGATTGCCTTGCTGAGATATGCCAAGGGCTTCCCTTCCTGGGTCAAAACTGCTCCCATTCTCTGCTCACACGCATCCACCTCTATGGTAAAGGTTTTGGTGAAGTTGGGTATCGCCAGCACTGGAGCAGTGGTCATGATTTCCTTAAGTTTCTCAAAAGCCCTTTGTGCCTCCTCAGTCTACTTAAAAGCTGTTGTTCTTCAAGAGATCTGTGAGGGGCTTGCTAACACTTCCATACCCTCGAATGAATTTGCGATAGTAACCAGTGAGCCCCAAAAATCCTCTCAAGCTCTTGATATTTTTGGGTCGGGGCCAATTAACCATGGCCTCGATCTTCCCCGGATCCGTAGCTACCCCCTCTTGAGATACAATGTGCCCTAAGTATTCCACTTGAGTCTGTCCAAAGAAACATTTGGTCCTCTTAGCAAACAGCTGGTTCTCTCTTAGCAGGCTCAATACAGTGTGTAAATGACTCAAGTGTTCCGATAGACTCTTGCTGTAAATTAGTATATCGTCAAAGAAAACCAGAACGAACTTCCGAATGTGTGGTTGGAATATATCGTTCATTAAGGCTTGATGTTAAATTCTAAAGTGAATTTATGGTTTTCTTTTGTATGGTTAAAGTAACTACAAAGTAACTACCCCAGAGTAGTTCTTGTGTTTGTTTAAAGTTAGTTCTTTGGTCTACTCTATCTTAATGGAACTTCATAATTATTCTCCATACACACTCTTCAAGCTCTAATTTATTTATTTTGGAATGATCTTGGGCTAGTGGTGTTCTTCTCCACTATTTGAAGATAGTGAGTTTCCAATTGTCGGATCTCGCTATTTCGTTACATGGTATCAGAGCCTGGTTGGAGGTGACGGTGTGTTGCAAGATTTCCTTAGAGAAGAAGATAGTGTAGATGATGGAGGCAAGTGGTCGAGTTGTCGGACTCGGGGTGGAGATTCTCAACCAATCAAACTACAAAGTTTGGAAGTCATGTTTGGAGTCGTACCTTATCGGCGAAGACCTTTAGGATGTCGTCGGCGGTGGTTTTCGACAGGCTCCAGCGGATACTCCTGAGAATAGGGAGGCCTTGAAGAGATGGAGGACCTTGAATGCAAAGGCGGAGTTTATCCTGAAGAGGTCCATCTCTCATGACTTGTTCGAGCACATTATCGGGTGCAAGTCGGCGCGAGAAATTTGGGAGACTCTAGATGAGTTGATGAATAAAAAGAATAGTGCTCGGCTACAACTAATTGAGAATGAATTAGCTAATACCATTCAAGGTGATCTTTCTATCTCCCAATATTTCTTAAAGGTCAAAAATCTTTGTTCGGAAATTTCGGCGTTGGATCCGGATGAGCCTATTTCGGAGGCGCGGATGAAGCGTAACATTATCCGCGGCCTCAACAAGGAGTACCATGCCTTTATCACCTCTATTCAGGGGTGGCAAATACAACCATCCTTGGTGGAGTTTGAAAATCTTCTCGCTTCCCAAGAGTCCCTAGCTCGACAAATGGCCGGGTGTTCTATTTCGGGAGGCAATGGGGATGTTTTGTTCGCCGGAAACAAGAAGGGCTGCAACAAAGAGGAGAAGAAGAAAGATCAAAAGAAAGATGGAGAATCTACTTCCAGCAGCGAAAAGAAGTGGAAGAAGGTGATCAAGTGTTATCGATGTGGCAAGTTAGGCCATATCAAGAAGAACTGTCGAGTCAAGTTGAAGGAAGGAAACGTTGTCGACAAATTCACCGGCTCTCATGAAGTAGAAGATTGGGGAAATTGCTTCATGGCAGAGACTTCAACTGTTGAAGCCTCGACTTCTATTAATTATGAAGAGGATTGGATTGTGGACTCCGGATGTGGTCATCATCTCACCGGCAATGACTCTTAAGTTTTCTAGTCTTCAACGACATGAAGGCAATGATGCTATTATCACGGCGGATAACACAATTCACTCGGTGGAGCACGAAGGCCCTATTACTATCAAAGGTAGCAACAATGACAAGTCCATCACTCTCAATAGCGTCTATCATGTGCCCGGGATGAAGAAGAACCTTTTTTCTGTTGCAAATGCCGTGGATGCTGGACACTACGTCTTGTTCGGGCCTAAAGACGTGAAGTTTCTAAAGAACATCACCGACTTGAAAGCGAAGGTAATTCACACCGGTGCAAGGGTAAATGATTTATTTGTCTTATCGGCTTCTATTTCTTCTTCTTATGTTGATAAGATGAAATCTAATGATGGGGCTGCTATATGGCATGCAAGACTGGGACACCTTAGTATGCAAAAACTAAAGGTTATGGTATCAAAAAATTTGGTAAATGGTTTACCCAATCTTGCAAACCTTGGTAGTGGTATATTTTGTGAAGGATGTCAATATGGAAAGGCACATCGCCTTCCATTCGAAAAGTCCGTCATTAAAAGTAAAGCTCCATTGGATCTTGTCCATAGTGACTTGATGGGTCCTACTTCGACACCTTCTTACTCGGGCTCTCGTTATATGTTATTATTTGTTGATGATTTTACAAGATATACTTGGGTGTATTTTGTCAAGGAGAAGTCTGAGGTATTTTCTAAGTTTGTGGAGTTCAAAGAGACTGTTGAAGGTGTGCTCAATCGCAAGATCAAATGCTTGCGTACCGACAACGGCGGCGAGTTTACTTCAAATAAGTTCTTCTTTTTTTTGCCGCCAACAAGGAATCAAACGGGAGCTTTCTTGTGCCTACACCCCTCAACAAAATGGAGTGGCGGAGAGAAAAATTCGGCATCTCGTGGAGACATGCAAGTCTTGGTTGCATGCAAAGAATTTACCCAAAGCCTTATGGGCGGAGGGTATGGCATGTGCGGCATATGTGATAAATCATGTGCCTTTATGTCCTACCAATTTCAAGTCTCCTTATGAATTGATGTGGGGTGAGAAACCTAATGTTAAGCACTTTAAAGTATTTGGCTCTACTTGTTATGTTCATGTTCCAGGTGATTTGAGAGGCAAACTTGATCCAAAAGCTAAGAAGTGCATTTTCATTGGTTATGACGAGCGAAAGAAAGGATGGAAATGCATGGATCCGAGACCAAGAAATTTGTGGTCTCAAGGGATGTAGTATTTGATGAGTTATCTTCTTACTATTCTTCCCAATCTACTTCTACAATGGAGGTGGCGAGCCATGCGCAAGAAGGGATGGTACATCAAGCAAGCGAAAGTATGCAAGTTCTTTCTAGTGCTCCTACTTCACCCACTTCGGCTTCTATTTTGGAGGGGGAGCAGAGTCCGAGGGGGAGCCATGAAAATGAAGATCATCAAGATGAAGTGCAATTACTTCGACGCTCGCAAAGAAAAATTGTGAAGCCGGTTCGCTATCGGGATGGGAACCTAGTGAGTATGGTTTCTTGTTTTTTCGCCGGTCCTATTGATGAACTTGAACCTTCTAATTTCAGCGAAGCATATGGTGTGAAAGAATGGGATGATGCTATGGATGAAGAAATGAAGGCGCTCATCAAGAACGAGACTTGGGATCTTGTTCCAAAATCTGAAAATGTGAAGCCTATCACTTGCAAATGGGTTTACAAAGTGAAGCGTAACCCAAATGGTAGTGTTGCTCGCTATAAAGCTCGGCTTGTGGCGAGGGGTTTTTCACAAAAATATGGCGAAGATTATGAAGAAACCTTCAGCCCTGTTGAAAAAATGACTTCCGTTCGTGTGGTGATATCCTTGGCGGCTAGTCTCGGTTGGGGGCTATGGCAACTTGACGTCAAGAATGCGTTCCTATATGGCGAGATTGACAAAGACATGTACATGGAGCAACCTACGGGCTACATTTCAGAAATTCATCCAGATTATGTTTGCAAACTCAAGAAGGCGCTTTACGGGCTAAAGCAAGCGCCAAGGGCATGGTATGGTAAAATTGCCGAATATTTACAATTTTGCGGTTATCTTGCTTCAAATTCTGATTCTAGCTTGTTTATCAAGAAATTTGGAAACTTGCATATTATTGTTCTCTTGTATGTGGATGACATGATCGTCACTGGCAATAATGAAGGAGAAATTGCAAGACTTCGAGCCGAGCTCTCTATTCGGTTTGAAATGAAGGACTTAGGTGAACTTCATCATTTTCTTGGGTTGGAGGTGGAGAAAGTGAAAAATGGAATTTTCTTGCATCAAAAAGGCTATGCTCAAAAAATTGTTAGGAGGTTTGGTATGATGAATTCGAAGCGGTGCTCTACTCCACTTGATACTAATATAAAGTTACGTCGAGAAGAAGGCAAGCTTCTCCCAGATCCTCAACCATATCGAGCACTTGTTGGAAGTCTTATTTATTTGACTATTACAAGACCGGACATTGCATTTTCTGTTGGTCTTGTGAGTCGCTACATGCAATCTCCAAGGAAGCCTCACCTCGAAGCGGCAAAACGAATATTAAAATATGTCAACTCTACTCTTGATTTTGGGTTATTTTTCAGGAATGGAGTTCCTTTTCTATTACAAGGTTATGCGGATGCTGACTTAGGAGGGGATTTGGATGATCGACGATCTACATCCGGCTATGTGTTTACATGTGGCTCAGCGGCTATCTCTTGGTGTAGCAAAAAGCAAGATTCGGTGTCGCTCTCTACTACGGAGGCCGAATACAAGGCATCATCATTGGCCGCTCAAGAGTGTGTTTGGCTGCGGCGGTTGGTCGAAGATGTTCTTTCACCAATTTCTAATCCGATTATAATTCATGGTGATAATCAAAGCGCATTAAAGCTTGCAACTAATCCAGTTTGTCATGCGCGCTCAAAGCATATTGAGATCGAACATCATTTCATCCGCGAGAAAGTTCTTCAAAACATCATTCATGTGGTAGAAGTTCAAAGCAAAGACAACTGTGCGGATATCTTCACCAAGTCGCTTTCTAAAGGACCATTCGAACTACTTCGCAGGAAGCTCGGACTTGTTTCTAAAATTCACTTTAAGGGGGAGTGTTAAATTCTAAAGTGAATTTATGGTTTTCTTTTGTATGGTTAAAGTAACTACAAAGTAACTACCCCAGAGTAGTTCTTGTGTTTGTTTAAAGTTAGTTCTTTGGTCTACTCTATCTTAATGGAACTTCATAATTATTCTCCATACACACTCTTCAAGCTCTAATTTATTTATTTTGGAATGATCTTGGGCTAGTGGTGTCCTTCTCCACTATTTGAAGATAGTGAGTTTCCAATTGTCGGATCTCGCTATTTCGTTACACTTGAAAAGTGGCAGGGGCATTGGTTAGTCCTAAGGGCATAACTAAGAACTCGTAGTGCCCCGAGTGGGTTCTAAAAGCGGTTTTGCTTATATCCCCCCTCTCCGTTCTTATCTGGTGGTACCCGGACCTCAGGGCTAGCTTGGAAAACCACTTAGACCCTTTTAATTCATCTAACAATTCATCAATAATGGGAATGGGGTACTTATCTTTTACTGTAGCCTTGTTTAGTTGGCAATAGTCCATGCACATACGCCAACTGTGGTCCTTCTTCTTCACCAGCAACACTGGAGATACATATGGGCTAGTGCTCTTCTGGATGAAGGCTGATCGAAGCATCTCTTCTACTTGCCTCTCTATTTCTGTCTTTTGCTCATAACTGTACCTGTAAGGCCTGATGTTGATAGGGGTAGACCCAGGATGCAGTGGAATTTTGTGATCTTGAGTCCTGATAGGGGGCAGTCCTTCTGGTTCCTGGAATACATCTGAGTACTGCCCCAGAATCTCCTCTACCTCCACTGGTATTTCCTGTTCCTTCTTCTCTGAGCACTTGAGGTGCATTATGGCACAACAGTTGCCTTGCAATCCTGACTTATACCACTGGTTGGCACCTATGGATTTAAGCTTAGCTCCTTTTACTATTCCTCTCACTGTGATGGCCTTTCCCTCCTTGCTGAAAGACACTGAGTTGTTGGTGTAATCGAAGGTAACTCTCCCATACTTTCTTAGCCAGTCAATTCCCAATATTATGCTGCAACCATCTAATCTTACTACTCCTAAGTCTGCTTGGTAGGGCTCTCCATGCATCAGCCACTGGAACTCTGAGCACTTCAGCTTGCTCATCACCTTATGTCCATTGGCTACGGTTACAATGAGGGGGATTGCTGAGATCATGGTAGCCCTCAGTTCCTTGGCAGCTTGAAAGTCAATGAAGCTGTGGGTGCTTCATGTGTCAATCAGTATGACAAGGGTTTTGTTTCCCACCTCACTCTGCACCTTGATAGTGTCATTGGACACTTCCCTATTAAGAGCATTAACTGAGATTCCCAGTTCCTCTGCCTCTTCTGCTTCTCCCAAACCTTCTTCATTTCTCTCCTCTTCCTCTTGCAACATCTGCTCATCAAAGACCTCCTCCACTTCTGGCTCTCCCCCAACTTGATTCAGTAAGGTGTTCTGGCATCTATGCCCTGGTTGGAACTTATTTCCACATTTATAGCACAGACCTGCTGCCTTCATATGCTCATACTCTTGTCTGCTAATTCCTGCTGATCCTTCAGACCCTTTATAGGCATAAGGTCTTGTGTGACGCCCCACTTCCCAGGGGGTCACCTATCCTAGAACTACTCTAGCTCTAGCACGCTTAACTCTCATGTTCCTCTTGGATTTTGCTACCATCCAAAATGCTATAGCCGGGTTAGAGATTTTAGTCCTATTATATCATTTATATAGAGGACTAATCCAAATTCCGGGGGTGTCATATTCTTCCCCCCTTTAAGCCCTGACGTCCACGTCAGGCTCAAGCACACTCACAAGCACCAGGCGATGTGAGACTCGTCTCGCTAGCCTTAGCCGACCTTGTGAGGAGCTGCACTCCACTCACAACGGTCATTAGCCGGGGAGCCTCGCTCTACTCGCTAAATAACCCTGGCTCAGCCGAGACTCATCTCACATTTTCGGCTGGTGAATGGCTCCGATACCAACTGTGACGCCCCACTTCCCAGGGGGTCACCCATCCTAGAACTACTCTAGCTCTAGCACGCTTAACTCTCATGTTCCTCTTGGATTTTGCTACCATCCAAAATGCTATAGCCGGGTTAGAGATTTTAGTCCTATTATATCATTTATATAGAGGACTAATCCAAATTCCGGGGGTGTCACATCTTGCCTGGTCAGTTGGCTTGTAGGGAGCCTTCTGACTGTAAGTCTTGGGGCCGTGGAGATTCAGTGCTGGATTGTTACCCCCTCTACTGATCATCCTTTGCTTCCTCCACATCATGGTGAGGGCCTGCTCATGCAACCTGACTTGCTCAAATACTTCTTCCAAGGTTGTGGGATTGGAGAGATCTATAAAGGGCACTAGTTCCTCCTTTAATCTACTAATGTAGTTATGGATGAAGTGGTTCTCACTTAGAGTTGGATTCAGGTATAGCATTCTAACCCTTAAATCTTCAAATTGCTCTTGATACTTATCCACTGTGGTGGTTTGAGTCATCTTGTTGAATTCTCTTACCAACTTGCTCATGGAAGCTCCATCAAATCTTCTGTAAACAGTTTCTACTAACTCCATCCAACTTATCTTTGGTTTATCTATCATATACCCCTCTTTCCATCTATGTGCCTTACCCAAGAAATGTAAAGTGGCTACTTCCATCCACTACTCCTCTGGAATCTGATATAGCCTGAAGTATTGCTCACTTCTGCTTACCTATTCCCTGGGCTCTTCTCCTTGGAATACTGGGTACTCCATCTTTGGGTAGGGTATGTGGTATGCTGCTCTGGGAGGAGGATGAGGTAAGTGGCCCTCAGTGGCTCCTCTGGGCACTGGGAGGATGCCCTTCCCTCGGTCCTCTCTCACCGCCGCATGCGAGCTGCTTCCTGGGTGATGATCAAAGGTTTGCTAGGGCTCATTGATTGAGATAGGTGAGTTACTGGTCTTGACAGTGGTTTAGGAGTTGGAAATTAACCTTAACAGCTATTCATGCCTTCTAGCTGCCTCTATTTGTTGAGCCTCATGTCTCTGTTGCTCCAACTGTTGGAATTCATCTACTTGTTGCATCAGACCTTGTAATTTTTTATTGTAATTTCCCTCAAACTGCTGCACGCGGTTGTTTATGGAACTGTGGCACTCCGTGGTAAGTAATTGCACTCCATTGTAAGTAATTGCATCTTCTCTTCCAGTGCCCTGAGGTTACCACTGAGCTCCTTGAGCCGAGTGCCTTCAGCCATTTCTTCAGTAACTTGGCCCTTATCAAAGTAAGTGAATCGATTGTGCCCCTTCCTCCCTATTTTTAGCTCAAACCGAAGCTACTATCCCTCTCGACCGGGGAATTGCTCAATTTAAGGTCATGTTGACACCCTGCTACTTATGATCTGTTGCATTCAGAGATGATATCGAGGTTGGCTAATTACCACAGTGTTCCCAGGTGCTCCACTGGATCCGATGCTCTTCCTTGCTTCTGCCCTGGGATCGAGCTAGCTCTGATACCAGTTGTTACGATCCTGACGATCCGCAACCCCCAGTGACGAGAATTCTTCGAGGGTGGATGGCGGTGAGGGTGATGGAGTTGATCTACCTCCGGACGATCCGTGGCATCTAGTGATGATACTACTCTGAGGATTGCCCGCGGTGAGGATGATGGTTAGCACGGTGGAAGGTAGTGTAGTAACCATGATTTTTAAAATTCAAAAACCTGAGTTTAAATAATTTTCTGAATTATTTAAATGGCAAATATAGGCAATTAATAGTCAATAGTGGCCCTTAAAATATCGACTTTTTATTGGGGTCTGATCTCGAAAATCCGAGATCACCATTGCGATCGTCTCGTCGAAACATGAAAATTTCATATTCACTTGTCGATGATCCGACGGTCGGATTTTCCAGAAATCAGCGAAGAAAAGTGGGTCCCACAACTTAAGTTGTGAATAGTAACCCCCTATTTTAATTCCCTCGCGACCACTAATGGCCAATTTACTGTCTAGAAACTCAATATAGTGGTATGAGTAGTCAAACCTAACTAATTTCGACATTCTGAGCACAATGGCACTGACGGTTTTCGCGTTTGGCGACCCGGGTGCATCGGAGTGCGTGCAGTACACCGCAAAACGTCGAATTAAATGGCCCGAGATTTTATTCGAGCGTCAAACAAAACAAACAGATACGCTACCTGACAGGTCTCGACGAGCCGGACGTCCTGGGGAAGTTCGTTTCGCGAATTGACAAACGGTTTGTCTCGAAATGCGTGAAAAGTGTCGAAAAGCCAATATTTTTCTATAAAACTATAATATTTTATGTGTCAAGCACTTAGGGACTTAAATGTGAGGGACTTAGGTGCATTTTGCACCTACTGTAGAGACCCCGAAGTCCAGGGTTAGTGTGAACCGAACCCAAGAGGATTTTTGCAAAGAAATTTGCATTTATTACCAAGTGACTCTTGGTCTCTTGGAGGGCAACACGAGGGGGTCTGTGGGGGGGATTCTAAGCATCATCTGGTCCCCTGCTACCCCAGACCCAGCCCCGAAATTCTAGACAACCCAAGAACATAACACCATTAGAGGGATCCGAGAGAGAGAGAGAGAGGAAAGAAAGGTGAACCAACTTCAACCATAGTTGGATTGAGAGTGCTCTGGGGATTCCTTGGTGCTTCTGGACCTTGCTGGTGTTGGCCGAGGTCGCGCAAAGAAGAAGAAGTGGAGACCCGGCTTCTTCCTATCTTCCTCGAGTCCGGCAAGGTAAGTTTTCCCTAACCTCTGATTGTATGCACCCCAGACCTTTAACAGTAGCTTATTTGAGATCTAGGAATGCTCCCTGCCAAGCCCCAAGCACCCATGCACATCGCATGGCCGGCGGGAGCAATAAATGGCCGGAAATCCAAAGCAGCTCCGCCGCGGTTGTTCTCTGCAACCAGGGGACCAAAAAGGAAAATAAAATGATGGGGTTGGACTGTAGGATCCATAGATTAATCCTGCAAAGTTTCAGCAATTTTGGTTGAGTAATTAAGAAGAAAATTGAAACCCTAGTTTTTTTCGGGTTTTGTATGTTGGCCGAGCTCCTTGCTCCGGCTCCAGCGAGCTTCCCCAGTGCCGGCCACCTACCCAGAACACTTGCTGGGACCTAGAGGAGTGCCCCCATGCATTTGCATGGCACCCATGCAGCACCAAATTGGTGCGGCCATGGTTGACCCGAAATTGCACCATGTTGCGGCCGCCGGCGCTCCGGCCATCTTTGGCCGGGGTGAGATGGTCGGGAAGCTTCGTGTGGACCATTAGAGTATTTCCATCCATGTTGGAAGGCTCCAAGCTGCCTCCGTAGAAATCCGCCATTAATGGTGAAGAAGCTCGAAATGGAGCTTGCTCCACCGCCGCCGCCGCCGCATCCTGTCGCCGGGCATGGGTCTAGGTAAGTTTGCCTTGAGCTTTTAGGAAGGTTGGTGCAAGTGGTTTGGTCCCTGATCCCTTGGTTGATTGGTCACGAATTTCAAGGTTGAAGCTTCATCTTCTCCACCTTGCCGCGGCCAACCTGGGGGTTTTGGTTGTTCCAGATTGAGGGAAAATGCTCTATAAACTTAGAAGATTAATTTGATCCATCTTGGAAGGGCCCAGGTACAGTGGAGGCAGAGAACCAATTCACTTGTTTGCTTGTGTATTAATATAGATATTATGCACATAAGGTGTTTGATTAAATGTTTCAATGAAGAAAAAGATGGAATCTGGCTTCACAGTAAATATGAAAGTTGCTCAAATTCATTCCCTGAGCTTGATGCTCACTTCAGATCAAACTGATGCTGTGAGGATTAAAGAATGGAGCATTGTGAACTTGTATGTGACCTTGGCTTTGGATCTTCTTGATCCAGCAGATCTGGGCTGCAAGTAGGGCAAGCCCTGGGATCTTGGCACTGTTTAGAGACAGTTTGATATACAAAGTTTTAGCAAAAGATGTATAGGTTAAAAGTTATAATTTAAACAAGCTTTAAGCTAAATGTTGGGCCAAACACTATTCTGGTCTGTTTGCGAAGCCGCAACAGTATGTCCTTGGCTAATTTGGGGTCACTGAACGCGATGCTCACGTTAAAAACTGATTTTGATAAGCCGAAGAAACAAAATTGCATATAGGCTATGTTAGAAGTGAAATTTATGGCCCGAAGTTTGTCTCGGGTTCCGTGCTGCTGCAAATTGGTGAGCACGGTGTTCAGCAAGATAATTGTCACCTGCTGGAAGTGACGGTTCGTTAAAATTAATTTTCAGTTGAAAGAATGAGCGAAAACAGTGCTCCAATGACGCTAAAAGTGTAATTTTTTAGAAACCCTAGGGGTCTAAATGCAATTATGGCACTGCGTACTGTTTAGAACAGTGTGTTGGTGTTTCCTAAACTTTTTGTTAGGATTTCTACGGCTCTCATTGAGCGGAAATTGGAAATCGGTTCGAAAATCGGCAAAATCGTCGATTTAACGGTATCCCGGTGGCAATCGCGTAATTTGAGAAATTACGACGGTTTCACCAAGCCGACTGTTGAGTCCCAGTAGAATCTGGTTGAGCCAGCGGCTATTAGTTAAAGCCTGAATCTCCCGAAAATCCAAAAGGAATTTCCGGGAGGGGCAATTTGGTAATTTTACCAAAGTTTGGATATACGATTGAGTTAGTCTGAGTGTTGTTGTCAAACACTGATGTCTAAGTTAAAGTTAGAATTATTTCCTGAATAATATGTTTGATTCAGGTCTGTTCGGTTACTTCTGGGTTTCGTGCGTACAGTTCATTCAGTTCAGTCGCCTGCGATTTGTCAGGTGGGTTATCTTCGGTCCGGGCTTTATCATTTCGGCCCTCTGTGTACGGTATTGGTTGGACCCCTGTTCTTGTAGCCTAGTTGATGTTTGAGCCTGCCTTCCTTTTTGACCAGTTTTCTAAAACGTGTTTTAATCAACCCATGTTTTGTCTACAAACATCGCAGAGTCGCCTGAGTCTGTTCTTGTTTGATAGGACGAAGGTATTGCTCTTCGGGGTTTGGATATAAAACATGTTTTCAAAATTGTTTTTCTAAAAAGGATTTTAAATTTGCATAATCGATTCTCAGATATAATGACTCTATTTCTGGACAATTGCCATGCCTGATTGGTCATTAATCAGCTTGCATATTTATGCTTGATTATCAGTATATCCTGATCTATGCTTTAGAGGTTATTGATTATACTCTGCATTGCACCCTTATTGGGATTTTGGTCATTTGCTAGTTTGCATACCTGTTTATCAGTACCCCCTGATTATTCTGATCCATGTTATAAGAGTGGATGATTATTCCTACATATGAGTTGAGATTCAGTTGATTCTGACGTTGCATCGTTGATTGGATTGTTTCGGCTTGTTGTTCACCCGTTATGCTGCTAAATACATGATTTTATTAAATAAATGTTTTTACCGAGCTTCGTAGGGTAGCCTGAGTCTGTTCTTGTTTGATAGGACAAGGGCAACGCTCTTCGAGGTTTGGACCTAAAACTTACCGAGTTTCGTAGGGTCTCCTGAGTCTATTCTTGTTTGATAGGACGAGGGCAACGCTCTTCGAGGTTTGGACTTTCCAAAATATTTTTTCTCAAAAACATGTGTTTAGTCTGCATGACTGGTTAGTCTGTATGATAAGTATTCAGTTGCTTCCAGATCTTATGTTTTGATTCCTGGATATTCATAGTTGCTATTGATTGATTCTGCATTTGAGTTGAGATTTGTTGCTGATCTTGCATTGAGTTGAGGTGTTGTTATCATATCACTGTTGCATCCCAGAGGGGATTGATTCTGGCTTGTTGCCTATTACCCGGTCAGTGGACCGAGAGCTTGAGCATTTGCATTATGATCGCCCGCACCGTTGTTCTTCACGTACACTAGCGGGCTGATCACCCGTAGCGGTGTACTTTACCGGTAAAGTGGTTAGCAGTAGCAACCCGTGACCCCTTGTGGGGGGAATGTCAACCAGGTGGTGCCAGGTGGGCAGTTTGCCTGAGGTTGTGTAGACCAATATGGTGGCTTGTGATTGGGTAACTTACTCTTTCAGTTATTGATGCATGTTTTGCTTGTTTAGCCTGTTTTTGTCATATCCTGCTCTTATCATATCACATGATTATCCTGATTTCTATTCTTGCTATAGTTATCGGCCTATGCTTGCTTCAAGATTTTTAACAGTTGCTTTAATTACAGCTCCAATTTACATATCTGCTTATCCTAACATGTGATTATTTACTATCCTCTGGTATTGTATGCCAGTAGGTACGATCTGCTATTTCTCGGCTCGTCGTGCCCACTGGGATACATGTACAGTGTATCTCACACCCCCTGGGTGAATATTTTTCCAGGTTGAGCGGGTGCTGGGATGTCGGGACGAGTTGGTGAGGTCACGAGTTATAGATTGACCCTGGACAGCCGAAAGCACATGTAATTGTATTAGTAAAAAGAAAAGTGTAATTTATTTTGTAAAGTTGTTGTAATAATTAATTTGTAATTTTAATCGATGTAGTACGTAGATAGTATTCTGATGTTGTTGCCTGTTAGCCGTGCATATATAGAAAAGGCTCAATCCCAAAGGGGATTGGGACTCTTCTATATATGTGGCGGTCTGTTGCGCCCTGGCTGGTTTTAAACTCTGATTTGAAAAAAAAAAAAAAAAAAAAAAAAAAAATTATACGCTGATTTTTGAACTCGGGGCGTGACAGGTAGACTCTGAGGATGCTCTGAGGGCTTAAAGAATGAGAATTGGGAAAAGATTGAGATAGGGGAAGATGTAGGAAGAGAGGGGAAGGGTTGAGAAGTTCAGAGAAGAACTTGAGAAGGGAATTCAAATTACTATTCATAATCCTCTCTTTACACGTAATGTTTTTATATTCCTATACAGTGGAATTGCTGCTATGAAATGTATGCTACTATAAGACTCTGGTGGACTGAAAGAGTTTGGCCCATTGGGCTTGTGGGCTGATGGTGAGGAAAGTAGCCCTCCTAGTTCCGCTCGTGCCTCCTCCTGGTGGTTGGTCCTTGGGCCGCTTCCGCTGCTTTCCCCACTTGGTCCTTCTTGGAATTGCCTTCTCTCACTTACTCCCAGGCGAAGATATTGCGTATCTTCCTGACACTATTACCCACTCTCCATCAAGCTCCTCCTTTTACCTCTTCTCTGTGCTCCTTCTTGCCCTAGCGCCGGACCAGGTAGTACTACTCTCCGCCCCTCTTCACGCCTTCCCTCTCGACCAGCTGCACCCCGGAGTCTGGACTCACACTATAGGAAGGAAGCTCTCTCTAACTACTCTGTTTATTTCTCTACTCTCCCCACTTCTGCTTAAAGCTATCTCTTTTATTTTCCAATGTGTAACATCAACCCTAATTTTTACAGCTCTTCTACCTTCAGAATTGGCTCATAAACTATTCAAATGGCCTAGATTAGCAATAACTGATCTGATTCTGAACTACAGGATCTGGTAAAATACTTAAGGTAAACATGTTATTGGTATCATCCGCTTTACAACAACCTATATGCATAACAGAATAGCATTCAGATACAGTAGTCTTTCTAGTTATAGATGTTTCAAATAATTAGATCATATTCAACAGATTAGCAGATGACAGCAGTTATTACTGATAGGACAAGCGAAAGAAAACTTACAAACTGCAACAAGCAATAATACAATTCATGATCAACTCGGAAACAGAAAAATCACTTGCTACTGTATTTATCCAGTTATTGTAAAGCTGAGATTATAGAAAAGACGTTGATACAGAACACTGAACTCGGAGAGAAATTTAATCAAACAACGAGAGGTTTTATAGAGCTTTAAAAAAGCTAAAATTAGCAAATAGAGACCCAACAACAAAACAGTTGGAACAAGGGCTGAATTTCGGTTTGCAAGTTTGTGTTCGAGTTCGACAATCGTGTTAATCATGTCAATTTGAAGATTGTCTCAATCTGTATTTACAGATGATGCAATCTATAAACTGTGACAACTGACCAATATCCATCTCAAAGGATCTTTCTCATACTTACCAATTACCATAGTATAACTACAAAATAGTGAGTCAATGAAAAGCTTTGTCCCCAACCGAGTATGCGACAAATTTAATGTTAATATCAGATGATACCAAATAGCAACTTGACACAAGGAAAGGCCACCGAAAAACGCTAACAACATTGCTCAGGTTGATCCTTTCATGAGAAGCTTCTCAATTCAAACTATTATCCTCCAATCACTTTCTAACAACTAAAAAGCAGTAGCAAAAAAGGTAGTAATACCATTCAGTAGTCAGTTTTAAAGAGATGCTTAACTAGAGCAATAGGCTTATCTATAATCAGAAGAGTTCAGCAGAGGAGATTTTGCGACAAGGATAACAGAAAGAGTAAATGCTGCTTGTTCTTTTTATCACCAGACTTACAACTTCAATATAACAATACATGATTTTTTTTTTCTTTTCTTGATGACAAGTATAATACAGGCTATCAGATGAGAAAGAAAGGTAGAAAAGGAACCTCGTCAGATTCTGGAATTTACAAAGTACAGTACGTTGTACCCTCAGTTCTACAAACTCACCTCCTTTGGAACACTGATCTCTAAGAAATACAAGCTGCCAATGCAAATTTTGAGGGTAAGACATATGTTAAATATGAAATAAAGGAAGGTAAAAATAGATAATCATAGCAACAAAGAAAATAAAATTAGAGTGGATAGATTTGCTTATGTTGATGTGAAATCATATTTACTGCCTATTGACCGTGCCGATAGCAAGTGTTATTTAAGTAGAGCTTGCAAAGAGGCACCAACATCTTATTAATTAAACACTCTTCTAAAGTTCCACCACAAGCAGAAGCTCCAATGAGCTTGGAGCTTCTACTTTTAGCTTAACCTCCAAGGTGGACCACCAGATACATATGCGGCCAAGTAAACGAAGTCTAACAACAATGTCAAGAAAAGATCCAAGAAGGATAAAAAAGTAGAGATTTAGTTTAAACTGCAGACTTAGACAACCTCAGTTATATAACATGTATGCAACTTTTAACTTGGAACTAAGTAAAACTAAACCATTGGACTGAACTTCAACCGGTTGCAATTGAGTCACCGAACTTCAATTTAATATTCAATCAGGTCACCCTGTCAAACTCGATTCAATTTCCTTAACAGCATGAAGAAGTGATAGCTAATTCAGCTGCCATATCATTCTCCAGGTGATGATATCAAGACCATTAAGATCTAGCTGTTACATCAGCTTCAAGAAATAACATGGAAGCCGAATCAACATCACGTCATCGGCTGATTGCTAAATCATCTTCTGGAGATGATACTGTAGCTAAATCAATGTCATTCCTACTATAAGGGATGTGAGCGGAAGTCGACCTATTGCAACAAATTCAAATTCATTGACTTGAATGAAACTTCATGGTAAGTTTAGCTACCAATGGTGTAGTTTACCCTAAAAGCCAAAATTGTCAAATGTGTCAGCACAAGAAGCTGTGGTACCTTCAGCAACTAATGGAATAGTTCAACTTAAAACTATAACTAGAATATGTCCACAAGAAATCTGCGAAATGGATAAAATAATGCTACATTTTTCAAGTTGTGTTGTAACAAACCTTGCAGACATGAAAGCCATGCCAACAAAGACTGCTTTGACAGCTTGTTTCGGTCCAGCATAGTCAAATGCAAGGGGCAACATCTCATGCAATGTGAGAAAAGCCATCACTCCACCAACTGCATGAAAAGATAAGGCAAAAAACTTAGAGAGATCAAGTTAATTACTTGAGTTGGAATTAACAACTGTCATTTTACTAAGCGATGAACCTGATCCAAGTAAGCCTTCAAGGATTTCCGGATTCAGACTGCTTGGGAACAGGCAACCTGCAAATAGAGTACCTCGTATGTTAAAAATCTTATAAAATGTAAGTTGATGAAACCATTGAAATGTAAACCAAGAAGAAAGACGAAATTTCAAGAACAGAAACATTTTAAAGTTTCTCTAGTGAGAGATATGACAGGAAACTAACTTAAATTATTCCCAGATATAGCCAAGTGGAGATTTGTTTATTTTTTTAAAAAAGCTTAGAAATAGCTGTTTTGTTCAAAACTAGGTAATTCTAGAATAATCCAGGAATAGTAGCTCCAGCAATCCCAGGATTGATCTATCCCTCACTTTGTTCCTAGTTATCCGCATCTCATTATAGTTTTTCTTAGTTATCTATGTAATATTGTAATCACTATAGTTATTCCCATAATCTAAAACAAAATGAAAAATTCACATTGATTTCACTCATTCTGTGATAGTGGGAAATACAGGAGAAAGAAGGCAAGAGTTCCAGATCAAAATGCACTCATAGAGATCCAAGTTACACCGTAACTCAAAAATTTTCTTCCATGAATTAGCTACCAGCAAAGTTTGACTACTACATGCAATTCATCCAAAGAGAAGATTGGTGTTATTATTCTCACATAAAAGAAAAATGTAGGAGATACATAGATAGTAGGGATCATTTTCAGTTGATAAAAAGCAGGATAGGTGGAAATTATTCAACTGGAAAATTAAGTTGAAATGGTTATGCACTTGTGTAACGTAGTAATAGCCATTCAAATTGATTCAGTGTTTCTAGGGATAAATAAAAGAAGTGAAATACCATCCAATAACTTGGTCAAATAGAGCATCAAAAGATAGCCACACTAGTGTCATATAATACTCACCCAAACCTAGCAACCTAAGTACAAAAAAAAAAGAAGAAAAAGGCATACAGAGGCAAAAGACCTCATTTCTACAAATAATAAAATATGTATGAGTTTATATATAGAAATGAAAAAGAATTAAAGACAAAATAGTTCATGGTTCCAATCATGTGAATCTTAGGTACTTCAGTAAATATAATAAGAATATACCCACCTACAACAATAACTCCTAGTGGCTCAGCAAAGCCCGACAGAGTCGCCAATTTGAATGCCTGCCATTTGCTGTATCATACATATAGAAAACAATTTAAAGTCAAGTCCACATCTTGAACATCTCTAGCACAGTTGAGAAGCAGCATAGTTTAGACTTTAGAGCCTAATAATAGCAACAATCATAGAAGCAATAAACAACTTAGAGTATATATATCTGTAAAATAGATAAGGGGCTGTTTGGTTCTTCGGAAAAGTGTGGAAAAAAATTTCTAAGAAAAAAGTTTTCCATGAAAAACAGTTTTTCCAGTATTCAGTCCGTTTGGTTCTAAAGAAAACAAGCTTTTGTGGAAAACTTTTTTCCAAATCTTATGTAAAATTAGTGTTTTTGTTTCCCTAAAAAGAAATCAGAAAACGAAAATGCTAGTTTTCCGTGAAACATGGAATTTTTTTTCCCAAAAATGCTTATTTTCCTTCAAACCAAACGGGCGAAAATTGAAAAAGGAGTTTTCCATGAAAAAAAAAATTTCTTGGAAAACTTTTTTCCACACTATTCCGAGGAACCAAGCAGCCTCTAGGAGAAAACACATAAAAAAATAAATATAGTGTCTCAAATCTCAATTGCTACTTATTAACTTTTAATTCTCCTAACAACGAGTATTTAGATGGTTCAAGAACTTTACCTGTTACTGGCAAAATAAACAGGAAGAGCTACGGCAACACCCTGAAAAACGGAAACTATTAATACATATAACTATTTTTTCAATGGGAATATCGAATTTCTGGAGGAGATTATGATGTCTAAATAAACAAGCATAACACGGTTGGTTCATTATGATATAAAGGCAGACAAGCAAAACTTTGAAATATGTGTTTTCCTTCAACCAAAGCAAATGCTAATGTCAGTAGATCACATACAAAGCCTCTGCTTCCGACATGACCAAGAATAATAAACTTTGCCCATCTATTGTTGTTTTTCTAGTAAAGAGTAAATGAAGGATTAAATAAGAAATTAACTCCTTACAGAAAGGAAAAGCCTATCAGTGTAGTTACGATCCATCAGCTATAAAATGTGATGCTAATTGGAGTTACTTCGTAAATCATGCAAGGGAAGAAAAGCCTATCAGTGTAGTTACGATCCATCAGCTATATAAAATGTGATGCTAATTGGAGTTACTTCGTAAATCATGCAAGGGAAGAAAATAGAAGACTAGCATAAAGAATGGAGACAAAAAATAGAGGAAGAGGTACTAAGGATAGAAGGCGCAAAGATCAAATGGATCCATGTATACTCTTCTCTTCAGAAAGTTCTGGTAACAAATAGCCAGCAGAACAAGAAAAGGAGTAATTAAAGCAATTGGTAGCTCTCACTTAATTAAAATCAAATCATTGGTGCAAACCAATGAAAGCTAGCATGCAACTTTCAATTGATTTCCCTAATTTAGTTTTATATATAAAAGAGTGTTGCATAGGCATAGGTTACTTATCTAAAGATGAACTGAAAATGAGCTACCACAGAAAGTGAATCCAACTGACCTTGGCCAAAAACAGGATATCCCTTATATCTTTTTAGTTCCTCCTCAAGCACCATCAATGCAGATCAGGAGCTCATTCTTGTAACCAACTAAAGGAAATTAAAAAAAAAAAAACTGTTTTACTTTTACCGGAAACCAGATGACTACCTCATTGTAGAAAGATGCAAAATAACAAGCATACCTCCTGAGTTAAATACAGCACCCAGTCTGGATAAACCATGAGCAAATAGTTCATTAGAAGCTAAGTGGTTCAATTTGTTTCCAATCCAGACGAATTACTGGCTGTCTTCATTAGTATTTCAAGAACCTTCATGGCATTTGGAAACTGTTTCTTTCCGCCTTTGGCACTCGCACGATTCAAAATCTTGAAGGAAATGCTATCTGGCTGGATTCCTTCTATTTCCATTTTGTTGAGAAGTAAGAAGACATTCCACAGTCTACCCATTCTAAACATAGCATCCATTATCGTATTGTAATACGAGACACTTGGTTTCACTCCATTCTCCAACATCTTATGCTCCAAACTCAAGGCAGCAGTTATATTCCCCTCCTTGCAAAGACCATAGCTTAAAGATGCATAAGTGACAGCATCAGGCATCACTCCTTGGCTGTACATTTCCTTTAACAAGTGCTCAGCAGTCAAATAATCAGCTTTCCTAATTGAAGCGTGTATAAGAATATTATAGGAAGTAGTATCTGGGACAATTCCTATGTATCTGAAGTCGTGCAATAATTTATATTCATTTATAACCAACCCTTTCTTGCAAAGGCAGTCAAGAAGAACGTTATAGGTTAATGTAGTAGGCTTGTGGCCGTCGCATATCATATGTTTCAGAAGCTTAAAGCTCTCAATAAACTTCCCAGAATTGCAAAAATACCGAATTAAACATGTCATGCTAACAGCGTCAAGCTTGACTCCTTCAATGTCCATACGATCAAGAACCCTCCGGATAATAGAAGAGTCTCCCTGCTTGCACGCTGCAGACAAAATCGTATTGAAGGAGATCAAGTCGGGTCCAACTTCACCACAATGAAACAGGTCTAAATTCTCTAAGGCCTCATCGATGTTCTGCTCCGCAACAAACCCTTTCAAAATAGTGTTATATGTCACAATTGAGGGGGTGAATCCTTTCTCTACCAAGGAATTTACAGTAGCTAATGCCTCTCTAGCTTTGCCATCACAGCATAAGCTATGGAAGTATATATTCCAAGTGACAACATCTGCAAAATTGGTGCTTGAAATGATTCTACGTAAAAGAGTTTGGCACCTCTTAACATATCCAGATTTCAATAAACCCCCAGCTAAAGCACAATATGTGAAATGATCATGAAGCAAACCATTCTCTTCCATGCAATGGACCAATTTATGGGCTTCTGAGATCCTGTTATGATAACAAAGAGCATGGAGAAGTACATTATACAAGACCAGATCTGGACGGTTACTTTCTTTTCCCAACGTATGAAAAATATCCAGGGCTTCCTTGATCTTATTATACTTACAAAGAAACTTGATGTATATAGTGTATGTAACAACAGAAGGCTTCAATCCTTCGTTCTGCATTTGCTCCAAAATTTGATAAGCCTCTCTCCAAAAACCTTCCTTACTGAACCCAAGAACTAATGCTGTATAAGAATAAAGATTATGGCAAAATCCTTTCTTTCTCAAGGCAAAGAAAAGAGACAATGCGGTGCGGCTCTGACCGCTCTTGCATAACCCAAAAAGAATAGGATTGTAAGTATACACATTGGGCGTAAAACCCTTATTCATAAGCATTGAAAAAATGTCATAGGCGAGACCAACTCTGCCAACTTTGATGAGACCATATATAAGCCTGTTCAAAACTTGTAAGCTCAGTGGATAATCCAAGTGTAACATCAAACCTAATACTTTGAGAGAAAATCCGTAACTCCCTGAACTTAATGACTTGTTCAACAGTCTCTTCAGCGATGAAAAAGAAGGAACGAATCCATAGCTAGACATTTCCTCGAGCATATTTACAGCATCTTCCAATAAATCCAATCGACAATATCCGTTAGAGAGGATATTGAAAGTCCACACATTCGGATACGGCCCGAATCTCTTCATTCTTTCAAAAATCTTCGCCAATTCATCCCCAGAAACATGACCCGATTTGAGATAACAGTAAAGCAGGGCATTGTAATCGAGAACGGTGGGTTCCATGTACCTCATAGCATTCAAAGCTCCCACCAAGTTCCCGCCTTTCGCTCGTTCCTGCATCTGTTTTCGGAGCCTGATTAGGGCGGGCTCCAAACTCTCATGGCGCCCCAAAGCAAGGTTTTTTCCGAGAAATCGATGAGGGTTTTGATAAAAGCTTTGATTGTGGGGTGCGCAAGCAGGTTCTGGTTCATAATTGGGCACTTGTTCGGGTGAATTCAAAGCTAAAATGGTGCTCAAATAGGATGAGACGAGAAACTTACAAGGAGGATTTGTCGATCGTCGCCAAATACTGATGCGAAGAGAGCAGAGCATGGAGATCGAAGCGAACAAGGAAGTAGATGAAGATGGAGATCGATGCGAACAAGGAAGTAGATGAAGAGGGCGATATGCGCCACTCACCCACTCTGCAAACTCGTTGCTGACGAAAGTGCCTGATGGAAGTCCAGGCGTGAAGGATGAGGATTACTCTGACGCTTTGCAAAGGAAGAAAGACCACGGAGGTCTGAAGAAAAGATCAGGCCTAAACCCTAAACCCTAAACCCAACTGCTGCTCTAAAACTAAAAGTGGATCTTTCAACTTAGATTTCTTCGCTCTAAAACTAAACGCAGTCACGCTCATGCTCCACGAGTAAAAAATTTCAAAATTGAATTTTAATTTTAAAATTTTAAAATTTGAATGTGAAATTTTAAATTTTAAATTAAAAACTTTAAAATTTAAAATTTAAAATTAAAAAATTTTAAATTTTAAATTTAAAATTTAAAATTAAAATTTTAAAAATTTAAAATTAAAATTTAAAATTTAAAATTTAAATTTAAAATTTAAAATTAAAATTTTAAAAATTAAAATTTAAAATTTAAAATTTAAAATTTAAATATAAAATTTCAAAATTTAAATATAAAATTTTATAATATTAATTTTAAGTTCTAAATGTTAAATTTTATTATTTTAAAATAATAAATTTTAATTTTAAAATTATCAATTTTAATTTTAATATAATAAATTTTAATTTTACAGTTTAGCATTTTAAATTTTAAAATTTAAAATTTAAATTTAGATTTTATTTTTAAATTTTTCACTTTCAAATTTTAAATTTAAATTTTAAATTTTAAATTTTAAATTTTAAATTTTAAATTTTAAATTTTAGATTTTAATTTTAATTTTTTTAAAAGGGTGAAATGCGAAAGAAGGCCAGTGAGAAGTCGTACGCGGAAATAGAAAAGGAAAATTTCGCGGAGCTCCTTTTTTTTTTTTTCTCCACAAATACTTCGAAACGTCAATATTAAGTCGTTATCTTTCCACGCTGTTAGGCCTTCCAAACGGACTGACTAATAAAAAAACAAAACTTTTTAAAATATAGAGTAAAGTTGTTAAAAACTCTGTTTTGAAAGTTTTCCAAACGGCCCTTAGTGTATTGATTATTTGTTGTTACTTGTATTTAGTTATTATTGTTGTTTGTGAAAAGTAATTATTAATTTATTTTATAAATTTTTGTTGCCTATATATATATATATATATATATATATATATATATATATATATATATATATATATATATATCCGGCTATGAGTAAAATTTTTTTATAATCATAAGTTTTCATCCCTTAGATTAAGGAATATGCGGTTAGTATTATAGTAGTTCCTAAAATTTTTACTATTTTTCCAATAATTTAGTAAATCCTATGGGGATCACTATCATCCTAACCGCACATTCCTTCATTTAAGGGTGAAAAAGTTATGAGTATAAAGAAATTTATACTCATAACAGTATAGTAGCCCTACGCTATATATATATATATATACATATAATTAGACTAGAATACTATCGATAGCACCAAGCTATCGATAGTATTCTAGGGGGATCACTATCATCCTAACCGCACATTTCTTCATTTAAGGTGAAAAAGTTATGAGTATAAAGAAATTTATACTCATAACAGTATAGTAGCCCTACGCTATATATATATATATATATATATATATATATATATATATAATTAGACTAGAATACTATCGATAGCACCAAGCCATTGGTGCTATCAAGTTTTTAGCCGTTGGATGAAAAAATATGCGTTGGGATTATAGTGGTCTCCTAGGGTTTACTAGATGGTTGGTTGAATAGTAAAAATCTTAGGGGGCCACTATAATTCCAACCGCATATATTTTCATCCAACGGCTGAAAACTTGATAGCACCAATTGTTTGGTGCTATCGATAGTATTCTAGCCGGACTATATATATATATATATATATATATATATATATATATATATATATATATATATATATATATAAAATTAATTTTATATAGTTTGTAAGAAACTAAATTATTTACCGCCAAATTTTGCTAATAAATACATGGGAAAAAATATATTTGACGGTGTTAACAAATAAAACTATCATACAACATTTTCAGAATATAAAAATACGTCGAGAAAAATTATAAATAGCAATAATATATTTTTTTTATGGCTAAATTACAGAAAATCCTCATGTAATATTTCGCTTTTTCATTTTGCTCCCTGTCTTGTAAAAGCCTACATTTTGCCCCCTCGTAATTACCGAATTGTCTTTAGGGGGCAACGGCGTTAACCGATGAGGTAAATTGACGAAAATGCCCTTACCTTATATTGGAGAGAGAATGGATTTTAGCTTATTTTCCGTAATTTTTGAAGGATATTTTGGGTATATCCAATAATATTTTTAAAAAAATTGACGGTTCACTCACGGAATGGTGACGGCGGGGGTAAATACATATTTCGATAATTACGAGGGGACAAAATATAGGCTTTTAAAAGACACGGGGGCAAAGTGAAAAAACGAGATATTAGAAAGATTTTATGTAATTTAGTCTTTTTTTTTTTTTATTTATACAATACTAATGAGTAGTTTACTTTTCTATTTGTTAATAAATTTTTTATTATATATTTGATTCTACTATGAAAAATTTCTGTATTCACCACTGACTTTTCAGCTATCACTATTTTGAAATAGGCCTTTTGATTATTTCTTTTTTATTAACACTATCTCAACTCTTAATTATTTTAATCCAAATTATTCAAAATAACTTATGAAGTCGAATTTGGATCTATAGACACGCATTGAGTACCACCACAAGTGCTAGATATTTTAGGTTGATAGAAAGGGCTAGTAAAACTAGCCTAACTATTTTGTGTTATATCAAATGCTCTGTGTGTCACGTTTCGGAGTTGAAACTACGATCCGGACTCGCCAACAGATCCGCCACCTATACGAAAAATTCCGCATAGGCGAAGCGTCCAATCTGCAAAAGTATCAACTAACAACTAGAACAGATATCAGAGCTGAAGAAAACTGCTGTAATAAAAATCTGAACCACTGTACAACTGAAAAATAAAAGTACAATATCCATCTTCCAAAAATAAGATGATACAATAATCCGGTCCACCGAAACTGAATACAAGTAAAAACTACCTATACAACATCTATGAATCTAAAATGGGAGATAAACTAAAAATAATAAAATACAACAGTGTACAGTGAAACCAACAATCCGGGTTGGTATATCTATCCCGCTGTAGTAAACAACACTGGTAGAGATCTATCTCGCAACTTCGTCGCCACGATCCGTCGATCCAACTGAAGCAGGGACAGAAGGGAAACCTCTGCGAAACTGTCACCAACAGAGGGTGTGAGAACTACTAGTAAAACCAGTAGCCCTCAGTGGGTAAATCCTCAAACTCCGACGTACCTACTAAGTCTACTAGAGGCAAGAAAAGGAATTAAAAAGGTGGTAAGCTATAAATAGAACCGCTGATAAAAGGAAGCTACCACTACTATGCCTCTAAATGCGGTGCTAGAAGGAGTAACTATATGAATGCATCAGTAAAAGTATCTGCATGAATAAAACCAATCAATGGACCAGTAAACACTAGCACTGCCTGCTAAACTGTCTCAAGTATCTGCTAACAGATCGGCACTCACTGACCGGATCTCAATGTCCGGTACTCACTGGCCGCTGTGTCAAACGCCTACTCCGGAGTGGCACTCGAGGGGAGCGACCCACACGAGTAAAGTAACCATCACAAGTATCACGATATAGCAGGACTGGATCATGACTATGATCAAAGTGGGAAAATCCATCCACTAACGAAACCCCGATCCTCAATCTGATGCAAAAGTACACAATAAGTGGGAAATTCCATCCACTAAAGAAATCCGATCCTCAATCTGATGCACAAGTAAACGTCCGGTCAACCGCCCAATGTCCGCGGTCGCCGCAATACCCCACAAATCCACAATCGAGTACGACCAATCCAGACTCGATAAACTCGGCTACACTATTCTACAACCCTGCTCAAACCCGAGCAATATACATCATGCAACTGAATAAAAAGGAGAAAAGACTCCTAAGTCAAGTCCCAATATGATAGTGTAGCAATAAATAGTGGCCTATCTAGATGTCCATACAAGCATGCAAGTGTTCTCATGTAGGATAAAAGAAAGACATCTAACAGTGTTCTTACACTTATTAGAGCATGATATTCCAATATAATAATCAATCTCATAGAAGGGTTAGATGCTAACATGGCATACATCAAGTCTATACAAGTATGCAAGTTTTCTCATTTGGAAATAAAGGGAGAATAGTAACCATCACGATTTTCACATAATATGAATCAGGAGATAACCGACAACCATTAATCTCATAAGAAATGAATCTCACATAAATAGATCAAGATTAAGAAGTTAACTATTCTCACACAAGCCACTAACCACCATCACATGAACCATCCATTTACACATAGATATGTCAAAGATCATTTAACATCACTTAAATATGGACATTCAATCAACTATCACCAATGAGTAGGCTAAGGTTCTACAACCTTCATTGATCTCGTATAGGATGAACATAGGATCTCCCAACAACATCCATTTTCACATAAGCTAGATCACTAACCAACCACAATACACATTCTCACATAAAGTAGTCTAAGGATCAACCACTATGATTAATATCACAAGATGTAGGATAGAGATCAATAAGATTAATTATCCTCATATAGATAAGCCAAGAATCATTTAACATAACAGTCTCACATGACATAGGCTCAAGAATCACCAACTATATCAGTCTCACATAACCATAGTAACCATTTACCCATAACCCTAATAACCTTTCACTCACATACATTATAACCATCCTCACGTAGTCATTTTAGTCATTCACACTTAACCATCATAATCATTCTTATCTAAACCAAATAACATTTCACAAAAAACCATATTCACTTTTCTCACATAGCTACCATGTCCTTCACACATCAACCAACCATCCATTCTCTCCTAGATAAGTGAAGAATCAACAATTATAGAAATCATACATAGAGTAGGCTAGCAGATCAATAAGCAAAACTACTCTCACATAACATGGGTTTAGGGATAATCACTTGTAATCAGCTTCATATGAGACAATGCAACATCAACCAAACTAATCATGCACTCATGTATAAACCAAGGGTCGATCAACTTAAAATAAACATGGATATTCAATCATGATTCACCAAGGAAAAGAGAGCAACAATCAACCATGTCATGAGGGAAACCAATAGCCAGAGTGGGTAAATCATCGTTTTCGGAGAAGCACAACAACCCACCTGAAACCTGACGATCCGCTGCCCGATCTAGCTGGAATTTGGCGTGAGTAATCCTTATCCTCTCAGGAGTCCGATGACGCGAAAATCATCCAAATCCGCCACACGGATTGGACGCAATAACTGAAACAATGCACGCTGCGCAATCAATTCTAGAATTTCAGCAAGTGTAACGAAGCAAAATAAAAAGTATGTGCAACCTCAAATACCTCAAAATGAAGTCTCCAACAGTGAAACAAAGATGTCCTCTTCCATACAAACATCCCCAAGTCCTCAAAAATCCATCATTAATTTCCTTAAAAATTCAAATACAACAAATATCACATTGCTGTCCCAAAACTGCTAACATAAACTTGCTTGGACTTCCAAGTTTAAGTAGAGGCTTTTCCGAAGGGAATCATCCACATATCACAAAAGAGAATTTGCTCACCTTGAAGTTAAGAAGAAACCCAATTTGAATTTCCGAAAAAAACCTAATATTCCCAAAGATATCTGTATTCCAAGGTGCATTGCTCAAATCAAAAACTAAAACAGGGACTGCAGTAAACCTTATAACAGCACTGGGAAGATCGTTAAAGTTACCTAACCAAATGAGCTCTAAATCCAGCAAGAGAGGTACCATTGGATTCCTTGTCGAGAGCAGATACAAATTGAGTTAAAGAACTCCAAATTCCATGCTCGGATGAAGAAGAAAACCCATGAACACTCTAGACTATCCACCAAGTTCCATCTGTGCACGAATGCAGTAAGGTGTTCCAAGATCATAAATAAACCCCAGTAAAAACTCAGATCTAGGAGGAATGATACATACCAATATTGTAGATCTTCGGGTCCTGAAAATTTCTGAGCAAAAATCATCCAAAAATTCCACTGCTACAGTCCAGAAAAGCCAAAATACCAAAGACTGCCCAAAATTCCAGACTGAAAAAAGGGTCCCAAAGATGGCCTTAAAACTCTGTAAAATCATATGATCTGAGGGAATACTTGAATACCAAAGTTGTAGGACTACCTCTTATGAAAACACAAAATCAAAAATGAGCTCAAAAATCCCTCTGGTTAGCTCTGTAGAATTTTTGCACCGAAATGCGACGGAGAGGTTCACAAGCTACAACAGTGGTGGTGCTTGCTTCTTGGGGAAGATGATGCTAAAAAAGCCTCCTTGGATCCTTCTCTTATTGAAGAAGATGAAGAGGAAGACGAGTGCGAAGCTCTGTAGAAGTTCCTCCAAAAATCTAAGTGCCAAAAGAGGGAAATGGTAGAGAAAGAATCACTAAATACCCAAGGTGAAGAAGAAGTAGCAGGAAAATCCCCATGTTGCTACAGCAACAGGCCAAGCCCGCTGCCGTCCCGGCCCGCACAGCGCAAGGCCACGCGGCAGCCATCCACGCCCTCCCCGCACGCGTGTAGACTGCTGGGATGCGGCCGCGTGGCCCAATCCGTGAGGTCGACGCGCGCCCAATGGTCGGGCGCCACACGTCGCGCATCCGCTCGCCCCCGCACAGCCGCTCCCGCGTCGGATCGCCGCCACGTGTCGCTCCCCGACAGGCCGATCCGCGCGGCCAATCGGAAGGCGACACGTGGCCGCCCTTATCCAAACTCCGCCTCGCCTGCCCGCGCCTGCTGCCCGTGCCTGCCCGCGCCTACTGCCCGTGCCTGCCCGTGCCTGCTCGGCCTGCCTGCGCCTACTGCATGGGCCGGGTTCGCTGCGCCGCGCCTCCAGCTCCGCCACGTGGCGTACGACACCAATGGAAAGCCGCCACGTGGCACACCCCCGGTCCACCCGTCCACAATGCACTTGAAAACACTGTAAACTTCGGGTTGTCTGTTTTCGCGCGTCCGGACTCAGAAAAATACATGTAAATAATCGATTTCCATCATTTTTCCGCGCTGAATCCAAATCCGAAGTCCGTTTTGCAAGAATCCACTTCTATTTTTCGACGAAACTCCCAATTAGGCAATCTTGATCTATTTCTCGTACTGAGTTCGTTTTTTTGGGTCCAATTTGCGCGCAACCAACACTATCAACAGAAATAGGCCTCCACAAGCTGTCGATCATACTGTAATAATGACGAAGATCCAGGTCATCACACTGTGTCTAAACTATCTATCATTTACTATTTTTTTAGTTAAAATATATTATTGGTCAATTTAATAAGAAAGATTTATTATTCACGAGCCCATTTATCTATATAATAGTAAAGTCTTCTATATAACAGGTATTCTGTAAAAAATATATATACGCAATTAATCTTAATCATTTATTTTAAATTTTAAAAGTCTGTGAAAGCCTGAATGGCAAAGTGATAAATTTAAGTTAAAGGAGCATTAATTTTTTTTTTTAGTATTTATTGTTATTCATACAAGATAAAAGAAAAGGTTGGTTTAGAGGTTAATTATTATGCCTACAAAAAATAATCATTATTATTATAGAAGTTAAAAAACAATTTCTTCTACATGTGTGGTAGTTCTGTAAATCTAAATATACCTAAGGCTACTTTGGAGATTCCACACACCTTTTTTTTTTCTACCAAAAAGAAAAGTACATAACATGCATGTGAAATGAGTATGCCACCTAGGGTTTTTTTTTTTTTTTTTTTTTTTAAATGATCTTTTAAAAATTTGTATTTTTGAAAATGATCATATAAAATTTGTATTTATAAAAATAATTTTATGGGTGCCAACTAAGCGTCACGTGAGCGGGAAGGATGTGCTGGCTGAGTTGAACACGCGTTCTGAGAACGTGTGTCTAAGCATGCGTTCTCAGAACGCGTGTCTAAGCGGGGGAGGACATGCGGGTGAAGTTGAACACGCGTTCTGCAAACGCATGTTTAGACTTAGAAAAGAATAAACGGATTTTTAAAAAATATGTAAAAAAAAATAAATTTCACATTCCATTTTTTATTTTTTTATTTATTAAATATTTATATATTATTTTATATATTTTTTATATTTTTAAATTATCTCAAACAAACTAATTTTTTTATTATTATTTTCGTACCGCAAAAAAAAATTTATTTTTATTCTTTTGGCAGAAAAAAAAATTGGTATATATATGATTAAGAATAAATTAATTTAAATATATATTAATGCCAGTGATAAATATTTAAACCAGCAATCTAAACAATCAAATTTAAAAAGAATCAAATTTTTTAAAAATTAAATAGTAATAATTTTTTTTTAAAAAATAAAATAATATGCCAAAAAATATCTACGGAGAAAAATTGAGTTCTACATTCTATTTTTTTTATTTATATATTATTTTATATATTTTCTATATTTTGAAAATTTTGAAACAAACCGATATTTTATTCTTTTTTTTTCGAAAAAAAAATTTGTTCTTTTTTCTTCTTACGCAAGAAAAAATAAAAGGAATATAATTAAAAATAAATTAATTTAAATATATATTAGTTTCAGTAATAAATATTTAAACTAACAATCTAAACAATAAAATTTAGAAAGAATCAAATTTATAAAAAATAAAAAAAATTATTTTTTTTAAAAAATAAAAGAATATGCAAAAAAAACCATCTACATAGAATATGGAACTCAATTTTTCTACGTAGATGTTTTTGCATATTTTTTTATTTTTTAAAAAAAATTATTTTTTTTATTTTTAAAAAATTTGATTTTTTATAAATTTGATTGTTTAGATTATTGATTTGAATATTTATCACTGACATTAATATATATTTAAGGGTTAATTGCATACATGTCCCTCCAAATATATCGAATTACAAATATATCCCTGTAAAATTCAACTTTTCATATTTATCCCTTCAAAAATCCACCGTTATTCAAATATGCCCCTACCGTCCATCTCTGTTAGAAAAGTTGATTTAACCCTAGGTTAAATGCTTAACCTTGGTTAGATTAAAAATTGAATTTACATATTTACCCTTTCCATATTATACCTTTATACTTTTGGAGGGATATATTTGTAAGGGGCAAAAAAATAATTTCACATCGAATCTGTTAAAAAATAAACAGATTCCAAACAGGGATTAACCAGAGGGGCATATTTGAAGAACTTTGGATTTTTGAAGGGATAAATATGAAAAGTTGAATTTTACAGGAATATATTTGTAATTCGATATATTTGGAGAGACATGTATGCAATTAACCCTATATTTAAAGTAATTTATTCTTATATATATATATATATATATATATATATATATATATATATATATATATATATATATATATATTATATATATATATATATATATATTGCCTAAGAAAAAAAAACTAATTTTTTTTTCCGCCAAAAGAATAAAAATAAATTTCTTTTTGCAGTACGAAAGCAATAATAAAAAAATTCGTTTGTTTGAGATAATTTAAAAATATAAAAAATATAAAAAATAATATATAAATATTTAATAAATAAAAAAATAAAAAATGGAATGTGAAATTTATTTTTTTTGACATATTTTTTAAAAATTAGTTTTATTTTTTTCTAAACACCTAAACACGCATACGGAGAGCGCGTGTTTAGACACGCGTTTTCAGAATGCGTGATCAACTCCCGCTCACGTGACGGACACACGTGGCGCCCAGTTGGCACCCATAGGACCATTTTTGTAAATACAAATTTTGTAGGACTTTAGACAGTCATTTTTAGAAAAAGCCCTGCCACCTACAAACCATGCAGCACAAAGCACAACCCCATCTCTCTCCACCTAAGGTGGTGAAAAAACAAAAGGGAAAAAAAAAAAATATAACTTCTTAAAATTCTTAAATATTATACATACAATTAGATGTGTTTCGAATTTTAATTTTAGTTTTTAATTTTATATTCTTGATTCATTGATAGTCTTGCGGTGCGATAAATTTTGAACAATAATTTGTGAATAAAAAGAAGAATGTAAGTGGTGAACTACAGGTTCGGATTAGAGGTGAGAGGGGCAGAGCACACCGCGGTACGGACCAGATTAGATACTAAAGAAGCCCATTAAAGATTTTCTTTTTTCTTTCTTTTTTTTTTTTGCCCTAGAGATCCTATACACCTAATTGTATTTTCACAACTTAATTTACACTCTTTTTTTCTACAGTAAAATTTTTTCCTTCTTCACCCATAACTTTTTTTTTCTATAATTTTTTTTTCACATAAATATATGTATTTTTTTTTTTATGTATTTTATAATTTGTCTATCTTACGATCGTCATTTTTTATTTCTATTTATACATTCATTGTAACATATACCTCTTCAAAAATCTAAAATATCATCAATATTGCTATCGCAAATGCTCTTCTAAACTCCACCCTAATTAGTCTAAACCCCTAATTAACCTTTTTATATATAGAAGGATGCTAATAATATTTTACACTTCGAAGAAATATTTATAAAATTACCACTTTTGAGGAGGATATGGAAGAAATGAACACTATTTTATTCCTCATCTAAATCTCTTTACCTAACAATAAAAAAAAAAGGCCTTGATTTCAGTGACATGCAATGAGATCCCTCAATGATTAAGTTGGGAAAATCCTCACCAACATGCAAACTCCCATGCACATTCCTTTCTCAACCCCCCCCTCTCTCTCTCTCTCTCTCTCTCCCCCCCCCCCCCCCCCAAAACCTCCATAAATACCCCTCAACTTGCATTGCCTATATATATCTTGGTCTAGTTATACATAACAAGTGACCAAGTTAATAATCTTCACAAATTGAGTCACATTTACCAATCTTACTTGCTCTTTGTTTCTCATGGCTGCAGTAGAGGTAGCTACCTGCTTAATTCCTTCTCTTAATTTTTCTTAACTTACTAATGACATATCTATTTGAGATATCAAATAGAAATTGATATTAAAATACCTATATTTACTATAGACATATTAGATCCACCGAATGTGATAAAATTTAGTTGGTGTATACTGTATAGTGACCAAATTTAATGAATTTATATCTGTCATTAATAATTTTGGATGTCTCAATATCACAACTCCATATATATTTATATGCATACTGTTATAATTTAGTTTAGATTTGTATTTATCTAAATTGAAGTTAAATCCTAATCTAATTAGGATAATATGAGATTTAGATGGTTGGGTAAAACTAGAATTTAATTAGGAGTTTAATTAGACTACAAATCCTAATTAGATTCAAGTTTTGAGGCATATATTATATATAGCATACCCGGCCACTTTAATGAAGCCGCAACTTTTAATTAGCCGAAGCGCTAATTAATTTAGGCCAACAAGGAAGATACGTGTTGTTGGTGTTGGTACATACGGCCATATTAATGAAGCCGGGATTTTAATTAGAGGCCATGCTCTAATTAATTTAGCAACCCAAGAGAAGAGAGGCCGTATTGGAGGAGCCATATGTTGCTAATGAAGCCGGCGATTAATTAAGAAATTGAAGCTCTAAGGTGAGGGCGTTCATACGATTGGATTCTTAGGAATCGTTAGGGTGGACGCAAATTTTGATATTTCGGATTTATTTGGAGTTTCGGTTTTCTTGAGAGATATAATCTTTGTATTCTTCTTTTGACTTTAATACAAGTCTTTGCTCCGTCTTCGCCCGTGGATGTAGGCCGGTGGCCGAACCACGTAAAACTTGGTGTGCACTTTACTTTTCTTTTCTTACATTATTTTTCTTGGATCTATTTTTCGCCGTTTCGATTTAACAAACTGGTATCAGAGCCTTCTATTCCCTTGAGGATTAAGAATTATGACGACGAAGTTCGAGATCCAGAAATTTGACAGGACCAACAGTTTTGCATTATGGCAAGTCAAGATGCGTGCTATACTAACGCAGCAAGGATTGCAAAAGGCACTGTTGGGAAAAGAAAAGATGTCCGATTCGTTAACGGCGGAGCAGAAGGAGGAGATTGATGACAAATCTCTTACGGCAATACAATTATGTTTATCCGATGAGGTATTGCGAGAGGTCTTGGATGAAAAGACCGCTGCAGGACTTTGGCTTAAATTGGAATCTCTCTACATGACGAAGTCTCTCACCAACAAGTTATATTTGAAGCAACGTCTCTTCATGTTGCGCATGGCAGAAGGTACCTCTATTAAATCACATTTAGATGAATTTAATTCTATTATTATGGATCTCCGCTCGATAGATGTCAAAATCGAGGAGGAGGATGAAGCCTTTTTATTATTATGTTCTCTACCACTCTCTTATAAGAATTTTGGCGAAACCTTCTTATTTGGTCGAGATACTCTATGTCTCGATGATGTCAAATCCTCTCTACTATCAAAAGAAAGGATTGATATGCAGATAAGTAATGAGACAGGCGGAGTTTCAGTAGAAGGTTTAGTTGCTAGAGGGAGGTCTCGGTAAAGGGGTTCCGGTAATAGAGGTACATCGAGATCAAAGTCAAAACACAGGAATCTGATTTGCGGCTATTGCAAGAAGAAGGGTCACATAAAAGCTGATTGTTTCAAGTTGAAAAATAAAGAGCAGCGGAAGAATAACGGTGATAAGAATCAAGATCAGAAAAACACCAATGCTAAACCAGAAGCAAGTGTTGCAGCAGGAGAATCAGATGGCGGCGATATTGTCTTCACAGTTACGGATAAGACACGCAGGCAGGATGAGTGGCTTATGGATTCCGCATGTTCCTTCCATATCTGTTCACATAGAGATTGGTTCTCGACGTACAAGCCTATTGATGGTGGAGATGTATTGATGGGAAATCACTCTAAGTGTACAGTTATTGGTATTGGCACTGTTCAGGTACGGATGTACGATGGAGTAGTGAGGACTATATCTGAGGTTCGGCATGTTCCGGATATGAGAAAAAATCTGATTTCATTAGGTACACTTGATGCTAAAGGTTTTAAGTATTCTTCGGCTGATGGATTAATGAAGGTCGCTAAAGGGAATCTTGTAGTGATGAAGGCCAAGTTGACCGACATGTTATATGTTCTACAGGGTTCCACTGTGACAGGTTCAGCAGCGGTGATTTCTTCCTCTATGTCAGATTCAGATAGCACCAAATTATGGCATATGCGACTGGGCCATATGAGCGAGTATGGTATGATGAAGTTGAACGAGAGAGGTTTACTTGGTAATCAGAGTTTAGAAAAGTTGGATTTCTGCGAGCATTGTGTTCTTGGCAAACAAAAGAGAGTCAGCTTTAAGGCCGCAGTTCATCGAACAAAAGGTACTCTAGATTATATTCATTCTGATCTTTGGGGACCATCTCGTACTCCTACTCATGGTGGTGCTAAGTATATGTTGACTTTTATTGATGACTATTCTCGTAAGGTGTGGGTATTCTTTCTGAAAAGTAAGGACGAGGTGTTCAGTTATTTTAAGCAGTGGAAGGTTATGATCGAGAAGCAAACTGAAAAGAAAATCAAAAGATTAAGGACTGATAATGGTTTGGAATTCTGTTCATCAGAGTTTGAAAAATTCTGCAAGAATGAAGGGATCGTTCGACACAAGACCGTTAGGCATACTCCACAGCAGAATGGGGTGGCCGAACGGATGAATAGAACTCTTTTAGAGAGAGCACGTTGCATGCTCTCTAATGCTGGCTTAGCGAAGAGTTTCTGGGCAGAGGCGATCTCTACGGCATGCTATCTGGTAAATCGTTCTCCACATTCGGCACTTGATTGCAAAACTCCGGAGGAGGTATGGTCTGGTAGCCCTTCTGATTATTCTAATTTGCGCATATTTGGTTGTCCTGCTTATTTTCATGTAAATGAAGGCAAGTTAGAACCTAGGGCTAAAAAGTGCATCTTTATTGGTTATGCTACGGGGGTTAAGGGATATAGATTGTGGTGTCCTGAATCGTCTAAATTAATTATTAGTAGGGATGTCACGTTTGATGAGTCTATTATGCTATATCCTAACCAGAATTCTTCTGATGAGACCCCGAGTGCTAGCAAGCAGGTGGAGGTAGAGACCGATGGTATAGTTCAGTCACAGAATTCTTCTCAGTCAAAGGAAGTTCAGTCGCTAGACACCTCAGTTACTGAAACCCCACAAGTTGAGAGGCAGAGCATTGCTACAAGTAGAGCGAGGAGACAGATAAAACCACCGCAGAGATATGGTTATGAAGATATGGTTGCCTATGCTCTTTCAGTGGCACAAGATACAGAAGAAGAAGGAGAACCTTCCACATATAATCAAGCTATTTCTAGTGCCAGTTCTGCGGAGTGGTTGTTGGCGATGAATGAAGAAATAGAATCGCTCTATAAGAATCGCACATGGGAGTTAGTAAAACCGCCTACAGGCAAGAAAATTGTTGGCTGCAAGCGGGTCTTCAAGAAAAAGGAAGGAATCCCTGGCGTGGAAGATACAAGGTATAAAGCTCGTTTAGTTGCTAAGGGCTACAGTCAGGTAGAAGGTGTTGATTTTAATGATATTTTCTCACCCGTCGTAAAGCATACTTCTATTCGTGTTCTTTTATCGTTAGTAGCCATAAATGACTTGTATCTTGAGCAGCTTGATGTTAAGACAGCTTTTCTCCATGGAGAACTTGAGGAGCAAATTTATATGAAACAGCCAGAGGGATTCATTATTGAAGGGAAGGAGGACCATGTTTGCCTGTTAAGAAAATCGCTTTATGGCTTGAAGCAGTCTCCTCGACAATGGTACAAACGGTTTGACTCCTTTATGACAGGTCACGGATATTCAAGAAGCAAGCGTGACAGTTGCGTATATTTTAGGAAGCTTGATCATGGATCTTTCATATATTTGTTGCTCTATGTCGATGATATGTTGATTGCTTCCGACGACATAGTTGAGATTAATAAGTTGAAGGCTTCATTAAAGGGTGAGTTTGAGATGAAAGATCTAGGTGCTGCTAAGAAAATTCTTGGTATGGAAATTAAGAGAGACAAGAATTCAGGACTTCTGCATTTATCACAAAAAAAATATATAGAGAAAATTCTGAAGCGTTTCGGTATGGCAGACGCAAAACCGGTGAGCACTCCTTTTGCGGCGCATTTCAAACTTTCGGCCGAGTTATCACCACAGTCCGATGATGATAGGGAGTACATGTCACATGTTCCATATTCTAGCGCTGTCGGGAGCATCATGTACGCCATGGTTTGCACACGACCGGACATCTCTTACGCAGTGAGCATGGTTAGCAGATATATGACCAATCCTGGTAAGGCTCATTGGCAAGCTGTTAAGTGGATTCTGAGATACTTACGAGGTACCACTAGCACTTGTTTGGAGTTTGGGAGGTGTAAGGATGGTGTGGTTGGATATGTTGATTCGGATTTCGCAAGTGATTTGGATAGGAGGAGATCACTTTCAGGGTATATTTTCTCTATTGGAGGATGTGCAGTTAGTTGGAAAGCTTCATTACAACCCATTGTCGCCTTGTCCACGACCGAGGCGGAATATATTGCTATGACAGAGGGTGTGAAGGAAGCTATGTGGTTAAGAGGCTTATATGGAGAGCTTACTTCTTGTTGGGAGCCGACGATTGTTTATTCAGATAGTCAGAGTGTTATTCATTTGTCTAAAGATCAAATGTTTCATGATAGGACGAAGCACATCGATGTAAAGTTTCACTTTGTTCGGGATGTGATCGGAAAGCGCACAGTGACTGTTAAGAAAATTGGTACCGAGGATAATCCGGCGGACATGCTTACTAAGTCTCTTACAATTGCCAAGTTCAAACATTGTTTGGACTTGGTGGCAGTTAGCAGCATTTGAGGCCCTATGGGGCGTTTGGAGAAGACGGAGCACGGAGCATTAAGGAGCATTAAGGTGAAATTCAAGTCAAGGTGGAGTTTTTTTGACAACCTCAACACAGCGGCTAAAGACTACAAATCAAACCAAGGTGGAGATTGTTATAATTTGGTTTAGATTTGTATTTATCTAAATTGAAGTTAAATCCTAATCTAATTAGGATAATATGAGATTTAGATTGTTGGGTAAAACTAGAATTTAATTAGGAGTTTAATTAGACTACAAATCCTAATTAGATTCAAGTTTTGAGGCATATATTATATATAGCATACCCGGTCACTTTAATGAAGCCGCAACTTTTAATTAGCCGAAGCGCTAATTAATTTAGGCCAACAAGGAAGATACGTGTTGTTGGTGTTGGTACATACGGCCATATTAATGAAGCCGGGATTTTAATTAGAGGCCATGCTCTAATTAATTTAGCAACCCAAGAGGAGAGAGGCCGTATTGGAGGAGCCATATGTTGCTAATGAAGCCGGCGATTAATTAAGAAATTGAAGCTCTAAGGTGAGGGCGTTCATACGATTGGATTCTTAGGAATCGTTAGGGTGGACGCAAATTTTGATATTTCGGATTTATTTGGAGTTTCGGTTTTCTTGAGAGATATAATCTTTGTATTCTTCTTTTGACTTTAATACAAGTCTTTGCTCCGTCTTCGCCCGTGGATGTAGGCCGGTGGCCGAACCACGTAAAACTTGGTGTGCACTTTACTTTTCTTTTCTTACATTATTTTTCTTGGATCTATTTTTCGCCGTTTCGATTTAACACATACATACAAGTTTATAAGTTGGTTTCTATTTTCTTTTGATGCTACATTGCAGGTTCAATCTAAAACATATGCATTATTGCAAGAAAAGTGCCCTAAAGAGCAACCAAATGAAGCCCTAGAGGCACCCAAAGAAGAAATGGAGGTCCACCTACAATTGAAAAGGTGGTGGAGAACAAAGAGGAAGAGGAGGTTGTCGTCGACCCCGTTAGCGATGCGGCAATAGCTAATGAAGTTGGAACCAAGCTAGAGATAAACAAGAAAGAAGAAGCTCTTGAGTCCGAAAAGCCAAACGAAGAAGAGATCGAGGAGCTGGATAGCAAGAAGACCCATAAAGCGATGTCAGTGGTGCCTGTCGATGAGCCCGAGGAAGTCAAAGATGCGAAGAAGGAAGGCGTAATTCTTGACGAGGCTTCGAAGGAGGCAAAGGACAAGAAGGAAGAGAAGGTTGAAGTAGAGGAAGCAAGCAAGGAAACTACTTGTGAGAAGAGTGATGAGTAGATGGTGTTGTGTTATGTAGTGCTTTTAGGTCAAACTATATTTAGCTAGTAGTGACTACTTGGTGCTATGTAGTGCTTTTAGTAGTTTATTTCTTGTTGTCTATGATCTAATGAATGTGTTGCATTTGGAGGTTTGATATTTAGGAATAATCAAGCTAGGTTAATCTTGGTGATTTGGTGTTGTAACTTCCAAGTGAGGCACTCTATTTACATTAAAAATAAAATAAGCATATGAAGAATGTGCAAAAAATGGTTATCTAAAACAATTTGCTTGTTATACTAGCTATAGTGAGCTACTATAGATTATATTCATAAATCATAACTATTCGACCATAGCCATCACTGTATAGAATAGCTGGTTTAGTAGTTCAAACTAAGATTAGATTGAATCGGGTTTGAGGTTCGAACTCTCTCAACATATTAGATTGAATCAAGAACTAAGATTTTTGCCTACCTGAGGATGGCTACCTAAACTTCAAAATTTTAAAATTTGACACCTAAACTTAATTTCCTATTATTAACATATTGTTGGTGAAATAATATCAAATGGTAGACGACACAGGTCACGTAACTAGTTGACGTGGACAAATAGAAGAATGACACGTAATACTCCAGGAACCAAGAAATTAAAAATACACCTGAAAATGAAAGGGTTTTAGATGGAAACATTCCAGGACAAGAGAATAATTTTCGTAACCAATAAATACATGTCTCTAGCGCTTTCCATAACGCGAGCCATTCGGTAACCGAAGGTTGACAGAAGTACTATAAATAGTACAAAGACACCTATTATAATGGTCTTTCCCCGATTACAAGACAACTGTATTTTATTTCTCTTCAATTCCAGCATTTTATTATTTTTCAGAAATAACGTAGTCTGTAATCTTTTCATTTTCAGTACTTAAAAGCTCAATTTCTAGAAGTAGTTTTACTTATAATCCTTATAATTTCCTAAGTTAGTGAAATACAATCAGTTCGACTCTTTAAGCCAAGTTTTTTCTGTCAAGCTCAATTCGAGTACAGTTCCTTTTGCGTATTGAGAAAGAATCCGGTTAAGCTGATCACTCCTCAACCAAATCGCTTGATTGTGGCGCACTCGAGGGTCAATTTAAAAACTGATCCCCACTCCGAATGCGCACTTGACTCGGTCAATCACGACTTGACCTAGTCAACATCCCCAAAAGTTCGGATCGCAATCAAACACATATAAACTTATCATTTAGGATGTTAGTTCAATGATTAAAGACGAATGCCAATTACATATATAAGTTTTCTTGCTTGTGAAAAAAATACATTTTGGCTTCAAGAAGATCCTTTTATATAATAATGTGCATCTTTTACTGTTTCTGGATCACCGGAGGTAACATTAGTCACGCTAAATTGGCAGAATGTAGAGTTAGGTGTTTAATTGCAAAAAATTTGAAGTTTTGGTGTCAAATGTGAAACCTTTAAAGTTTTGCTGACTAGCTACAAATTAGTCTTTAAATCATGTGGTTTTAGAGCATTTATCCCCTGTTAATACTAATGTTCTTAAAAAAAGTAATTTGTAATTATAGGTATGGGCTTGATTAGTTAATTGCAGTATACATCTACATTATCAACTGTGCCTAATGTAATTGGTTAAGAGCTTCATATTTGGTATGCGGGGGTCCCAAATTCGAAGCCTAATTGATTTTTATATTTTTAGCTGAGTTGAATGAAGCATAGCAGATAGCAAAAGTTTTAATTTGATACTTCTTCCTAAAAGTACTTTCTTCCTAAAAGTAGTATTTAATTGTACACTTCATCTGACCATACTAATAAGCCATAAAATTAACGAAGCACCCAACCAATAAGCAAAAGCAACCAAGAGTAGATGATTACAAAGGAAAGAAAAGTTTCTCTCTTTTTTTTTTTTTTTTTTTTTTTTTTTTTTTTTTTTTTTTTTTTCTTCTTTTTAAGAATACAACCAATGCATCAAAATGTTGGGAATCAAACTTCTAAGCTCTGACCTATATATATATATATATATATATACACACACAAATAATACTAATTCCACTCCTAGAAGTAGATGAAATTAAAATTTGGACACAGCTAGAGCTGATCTGATCAATTCTTTTTGGCGTTGTGTGGAATCCACCATGGCACCATTTCATAACTTGTGCATATTTCTTGATAATACAATTCTCACTGTTCAAATTCTGCTACTCTCCATCTGAAATTGAGGATGTTAAAACCACGTACGAACTCACGAGCACATCATATTATTAGGAAAAAGTTATGTTCCATTGATGTCAATAAGAAAGAAATATTTGAACTCAAAAAGCTGAAAAATCAGGCAAACTTGACCTGGATCAGATGATGCTGAATCAGAAAAACAAAGACAAATAAATAAACACTTGAAAGGAGCCACCAACCTGAAAAGAAGCGATTCGAGGGGACCCCTCGAATCTGAAATAATCCACCTCAAGCTCCAAAAACGAATCCTGACTTGAACCTGAGCCCCAACTCGCGGGATTGCGACGCTAAGTCACAACCTCTGAACCATTCAACAGTTAATTAAGAAGATAATAAAAAGCATAATTTACCGCAAGGAGCTAGCTAGTTGGTATTTAAATTTTAATTTACCGCAAGGAGCTAGCTAGTTGGTATTTAAATTTGGAACTCAAAATAAAAGAATTTCTAACAGATTCTAAGTCTATGAAAGAAGCACCAAATATATTTAAAATAAACAATGAGGCCAAATGATAAAGATTAATACAAATATTCTAAATTTTGGCAAACTAGAGATTCTTTACAATGAAGTGTGTTATAATTTGGTTTAGATTTGTATTTATCTAAATTGAAGTTAAATCCTAATCTAATTAGGATAATATGAGATTTAGATTGTTGGGTAAAACTAGAATTTAATTAGGAGTTTAATTAGACTACAAATCCTAATTAGATTTTAGTTTGGAGGCATATATTATATAAAGCATACCTGACCACTTTAATGAAGTCGCAACTTTTAATTAGCCGAAGCGCTAATTAATTTAGGCCAACCAAGGAAGATACGTGTTGTTGGTGTTGGTACATACGGTCATATTAATGAAGCCGAAATTTTAATTAGAAGTCATGCTCTAATTAATTTAGCAACCCAAGATGAGAGAGGCCGTATTGGAGGAGCCATATGTTGCTAATGAAGCCGGCAATTAATTAAGAAATTGAAGCTCTAAGGTGAGGGCGTCCATACGATTGGATTTTTAGGAATCGTTAGGGTGGACGTAAATTTTGATATTTTGGATCTATTTGGAGTTTCGATTTTCTTGAGAGATATAATCTTTGTATTCTACTTTTGACTTTAATAAAAATCTTTGCTCCGTCTTCGCCCGTGGATGTAGGCTGGTAGCCGAATCACGTAAAATTTGATGTGCACTTTTCTTTTCTTTTCTTACATTATTTTTATCCTTGAATCTATTTTTCGCCGTTTTGATTTAACAAAGTGAATGAAAATAAAAACGAGAGAGTGAAATGTATGGATAATCACTGTTCTATCCACTTTTGATTTAAAAAGTATAGCCTTTGCATATATCGCACTTTTAGTCCCTAATCACAAGGAAAAATTAATGCCTAACTTATTTCACTTTAATTGATGCAGAATTAAAATGCTATTTTACAGAGAAAAAACAACTAAGATTACTCTTGATGATCGGGCACTAAAGCGGAGCATATTTGGAAGTTCAGAAGCTATAATGTTTAAAGTGGAACGTATTTGTCTATCAAGCAGTCAAAAAAACTATGTACAAATTCCTCTTTCTATCGCAGTTTTGCCTGAAAAACACAAAACTTGACAATCTCCATTTTTTTCCTTGCTAAAATAATTTTCTCAATTCTATTCTACTTGAAAAAAAATGTTGTCAAATCTACGTCTACGCAATATAAAGAAACCCATTCAAAAGTATAACTTTGAACTCTTCATCAGCTAGGCTGCTCCAAAACTGCGGCTAACATGTTCTTGTATGATAAAATGAAGGCGATCGCGCATGGTGGATTCAGAATTATAGGCAGGGATCGAAAGGGCGATAGAAGCACGTTTGGGAGACAGGTAGAGCAGTGTTAGGGGAAGATGATGCTCTATGTATTTTCAGTTTTGAATTTAGGCCTTTAAATCCGTCGGCCGGCAAGTACTTTACAGCTGTCCAGAAGAAAAGCAATATATAATCTTTGATGCTCGTCTGACATCTCCTCAATGATCTGAAAGGGAGTCACAGGATCACTTCTCAGCATATAAAAAGTTTTTTGAAATGAAGTACCAAGTAATTCCAAAAACTAAAGATGATTAGAAAAAAGAAGCGTACACATTAAACGGCCATTTTGGATGCCAAAACAAGCTACATGGGGATTCTCTTTTGTGACTGTAATGTAGGAGTTTTTTTTTTTTTTTTTTTTTTTTTTCTTTAGCCAGTGTGGACTCTTAATGATTCCGGCTTTTCAAGAGGTAATTTGTTATGATCCTCTAAAATAATTTAGAGGCCATATATATTCGACCTCAAAATGTTTTTCCCAGTAAAATTAGATAAATCAGAAAAATACAATATACTATGAAATCATGGATGCCTTCCTTCCAAGGAGCTGAAATTAAACTCCTAGCATGCAATCACAAAAGAATATCCACATAGGGCGTAAGTTATCACTACTGAATAACTTATTCTGACATTTAAATAGGGTCTAAATAAAAGTAAACGAGATATTTATGCATCCAAACAAGCTGAGCTTGTTTGGGATCTTAAGATAACTTATACGACACTTCTTCTAACATCCAAACAGGCCTAGAAGAGCTCAATTGAATGCTAGAATAACTCGTATGGCATTTCTCCTTTTATTTTCTAAAGATATTATCTTAAGAACCGCTCGTTAATTGGCTTGTTGAAATGCAAAAAAGTTGTCTAAGGACCTGTTCAAATGTCAGAGCATGTCATCCGGTGATAACTCGTACTAACGGAATTTTCTTTTGTAATGGGAACACAGAAGCTTGATTATAGTCCTTTGCAAGTTCCTTACAATCACGACTTTTCAGGAGATGGTATTTAACCAATATGGTGATTTATCCTGCAGCAAGAAAAAATTATTAAGAGGCCATACGTATTATGCAACAGTACAAACCTTTTCAAACTAACCACCAACCAATAACCCACATGCCCTTCGAGCAAAAGAAAAGAGATGTGCTGAGCAACAAGTTCATGAAAATTGAAAAAGGTGCTGAGAGTCTCTAAGAAGGTATAAGCAATCCTAATGGTAAATCAGCTCGTAAATTGCTGTTCGGACTTTGAAGTGAACTAATTTCAACTTGTCATGTTATCATCATGATAAAAAATACAAAATAAAAAGGAAACATCAAACACATGTATCACTGTATAAACTAGTTCTGACGTCCAAACAGGCCCTATGCCAAGTCTATAGCATTACGTCGTTTAAAAAGAAAATATATAATGCATATGCTAGTTGGTTGTTTGCCTCTCATAATAATGTTATTTGCATAAAGCAGAATTAAATCATCTCCATGAGATTTTCCTCGCCCTACAACACTCTGAGAATGTTTTCCTAGTCTTCGGATTCTCACAGGCTTCATCTCAACGAATATTGTCTAACTTAAAAGAATTACACACAAAAAAAACATATCAATAATAATATAGAAGAAACTTCTTCATATGATAAATAGATGATTGGTAGGGGTCAAAATAGGATCAAAAGCCAAATAAAAACATGGATAAATTCCAGAGAGTTTCCGTTGCATGTCGGTCTAGGCATAACTGCTCTTTGATCGCAGTCACATGGCAGGTCATTTTAAAATATTTTTGTAATGTTCCAATAGTCACACATTAGATGCGAAAGAGGTTCTGATTGGGAATACAAGACGCCACACACTCTAATAATAATAACAACTGGGCTTAAACATTTTGGGCCGGTGGTTTGGGCCCAACTAATTATTATTGTTAGCGGGTCGGGTCGTTACAATTGGTATTAGAGACGAAAACCAATCGGAAGTGTGAGAGCTAAGTGCTATGCGGGGCAAAATGCTACACTACGGTTTGGTGGAATCCACCTTTGGAATCCGCAGGAGTCACTTCTAGAATCTCACATTGCCTGGTAGTTCTAATTTATATGTTTGTGATCTAGATTTGGACCTGACAAGGACGTAAGGGTTTAAACGAAAGGAGTCTGTAACACTTCAATAATCCCACATCAGATAGAAAAGAGATTTTGATTGTGAATATAAGAGGCCGCGCACCATAATAATAATAACTGGACTTAAACATTTTGGGCCGGTGGTTTAGGCCCAACGAGTTATTATTACTAACAGGTCTATAGCGTACCAGATTTCGGTCTATAAGCAAATATAAAATAAAAATAGTATGAAATACTATTTTTATTGAACTCAGTAAAATAAAGAATAATTTGGAAGTGAATTGGACCCAAATCGGAATAAAAATGAGTTTAGAATTTTATATGAGAAAGTGGGCTCAGATTTTAGCATAAAATTTACAGTGTCAGAAAATTCAGAGAAAATTTAGGGAGCTCCGTAATTATGTTTTAAGGCTACAGTAAAAGTTTCGCATCGACCGGATGCCTGGACAGTGAGAACGGGGTCCGTCAGCAATTCTGAATACAGCGAGACTTTTGGTGACCCGTAAATAACCCGAACTGAGGATTTCAGATACCCCGTGATAAATTAAGTTAAGTTGCCGCTCCCTGTCAAATTTGACCGAAAATGGGACGAAAATGGGCGAAAACGGACAAAAATGGGCGAAAATGGGCGGAACCAGAAGTGGGGCAAACTTTCAGGTGCCCGAAAGTTATTTTCGGGCGCCCGGTTTGTACTGTAGCAGGCCGGGCCCAACACTGTAGCGAATCCGGCTACTATAGCAGCCCGGTTCGGGCCAGGCGAGCGCCCGAATGTACTGCAGTGGCACGAATCCCGATGTAGTTGGCACCGATCCCGATGGAGTGGCACGGATCCCGATGCAATTGGCACGGATCCCAAAGCAGTTGGCACGGATCCCGAGGTAGTTGGCACAGATCCCGATGCAGCAGACACGAATCCCGAGGCAGTCGGCGCGCATCCCGAGGTGATGCATGTATCCCGAGGCTTGGCGCGAGGCGCGTAGGGGCGCGCGGCGCGAGGCGTGCGTGGGGAAGGCGCGCGGGCCTGGCGCGGGCGGTGGCGTGTGTCAGCGAGGGCGCCACGTGGCGGGCTCCCGTTGGCCGGTCAGCGCGACGCGACGTGCGACGCGACGCTGGCCCTGTTGATGCGGAAGGGCGTGGGGTGGGTGCCAGGTGGCGTCCGCCCATTGGTTGTCGCTGGTCCATGGACGCGGTGCGCGGGTGCGAGGACGTGTGTCGCTCCCCGATTGGCCGAACGCGGATGATGTGGTGCATCGTTGGCGCGGCGTTGGTGCGTGGACCGGGGAGCGGGGCACTGTAGCAGCCCGAAAACCGATTTCGGGCGCCTGAATGTTGGGCCCGAATGTGGAAAATTCGACTATAAAAGCCCGAACTCCTATCATTTCTTCTCTTTTCTTCTTTTTTCTCCAAACCGAGCGTCCAAGGGAGGGAGAGGGGGATTTCGTGGGAGAGTTTTTGGGATGCTGCGAGCGCACTGGTGACCCCGCGGAGCGCGCGTAAGGTGTTTCAAGAAGCCGGATGGACGCGTGTGCACGCGTTGGACGGCGCGACGATATCGAGGTAGGCTTCGCTCTTTATTTTTGCGGTGTTTTTGGCACAGTGTTAAGATTTCCCTTTTTGGATTTTGGATTTGACCCCATGCCCTTGTGCATGTTAGGGACCGTGATTTACTGTGCCGTTTTGCTACACGAGGTATCGCCGGGCATTTCGGGGTGAACCGTTTTGCGTGCAAACCTAAGGAATGTGCACCGTTTGGCACGCAAGCTCGAAGAACGTGCACCATTTTGCGTGCAACCTTGAAGGAAGATGTGTGTCGTTTTGCATGTAAACCCGAGGTACGTGCACCGTTTTGCGTGCAAACTCAAGGAAGACGTGTATCATTTTGCGTGCAGACTTGGACGACGTGTACCGTTTTGTGTGCAACCTTGAAGAGTCAAGAAAATCTCGGGGATACCAATTACAAGTGTCTACAAGCAATTGGGGGCAACATAAGGTGGGGGATTCTGCCGAAAATGGATGACCTCTCCTCTTGTTCCTCTGCTTTTAATTTTAGAAGTATTATAGTAGCATGTTAGAGGCGTTAGAGAGTCATGGTAAACTTGCATGTGTAGATGGATACAGATGAAATGTGCAACTTTTAGTTGCGAAGAATAGACGATAAATATGCATGTGTAAATTAATTCAGAGAAAAAGTGACATTTATGATTTACCCAAAATAGGGGATAAATGTGTTTGTGTAAATGGACATAGAGAAAAGTGAATTTTTCTAATTATCAAAAATAGGAGATAAATTTGCATGTGTAGATGAATATAGATAAAAAGTGCAACTTTGGGTTGCCAAAAAAGAGATGATAAATTTGCATGTGTAAAAGGACTTAGGAGAAAAATACAATTCTTGATTTATCTAAATAGATGATAATTGCATGCGCAAAAGTAATTAGTTATTTTATGATTGTGATCATGTTGGGGTATAACCCTAGGAATTATGTGAGACATAAGGAAAAAAAGAGTATGTTTGGCAGTAAAACTAGGAGAAAACCTAGATTAAGGGTTTAATGAGTGACATCAAACTTAGGAGCTTATCCTAGGATTGAACGAGTGACATTGTCTTAGGAGATAACCTAATGATATTAGATAGAGTGATTAACAAAGAGTCAGTGAACACAAGGGTAAGCGTGACATGGAACTTAGGTAAAGGAAACCTAAGGTGAACTAGTGGAGTTAAACTCTCAAGCAAAAAATTAGAGTCAGTGTAACTCTAAGTTAAAAGTGGAACAGGAAATTAGAGTCAGTGTAACTCTAAGTTAAAGGTGGAACAGAAAATTAGAGTCAATGTAACTCTAAGCTAAAAGTGGAACAGGAAAATAGAGTTAATGTAACTCCAGGTTCAACGTGGTATCAGGGAAAGGGTATGTGATCCCAAGGTTAAAGAGTTAAACAAATATAACCCTAGAGTGGGTCATAGGATGTCTGGGCAAATGGACAATCACTTTAACTTCAACTTGAGTTAAATAAATGAAAAAGAAATATTTAAGAGTCCAGGAGACTCTCTAGTTACCTGTGTGGCAAGAACTAGGGTAAGGGATGAATTAATAAAAAAGATAAAGTTTAAGAGAAAGCTAAAAGTGGCTTAATAAGTAAGATAAGCAAAAGGCTTAAAAGAAAGAGAACAGAGAGAGAATGCAAATGGCGCATTCAAGTTGAGACTCGTCAGTTTGGGAGCAGGACTCCCTGGGCAGTGACCCGTTGGACGAGATACTTTGGAAAGGCTAAAGGAAAAAGTGAAAGAGATTGCCAGTGGCAATGTGAGCTGAAGGCTCGAATGAGAAAGAAAAGAAAAGCAAGTGCTTAAGAGTAAAAACAAAGGCAAATGCATAAAGTGCAAAAGGGCTAAGTGCCAAAAGAAAAGAAAAGATAAGATAATAAAACGGGCGTGCATTCGAGGGTGAAATGTGGTCCTGTGGGACGTAAAGGGCATGCCCTCTCCCCGGGTGCTCCTGTTGGATGTAAAGGGCAGTGTCCCTCTCCTAGGTGGCGACTCGAAGGACACATTTACCTCGTTGGGGCGGGGTAGTACCTGCGCGTGCTATCGGCAACCTTAGAGATTCTCGTCTTGTGGTAGGATGACTACCGGGCTGGGGCCCTTTGGGCAAGAATTTCCGAGGGTTTAGCAACTTGAATTAAAACACAAGAATGTGAAAAAAAAATAAAGAGTAATAGAGTGGCCAAGGTGGCCGGGTTAGTTTAACCCTTATGCAGCAGCATAGTGGCCGAGTTTATAGATAGTAGCCTGGTATGGCTGGACAGAGTAGTTTTGGGACAATGAGTATACACAGATAGTGTAGTGATTGTTAGTTATATGCCCTATAAGCCAATCGGTGACACAACTATAGGGTTTGTATCTTTGTATCTTTCATTAAATTAATAAATTGGCATTTATTCATTTATATTATTGTTAAATACATATATATATGAATCGTCCTTAGAATTAATGGTAAAAGAATCATATTTCTAAGATGTTAGGAATTTGAGACATGTATTCTTTTGTAATTAATTTTAAATGCTCCTGATCATAGGATTATCATAAGGGCGATGATAAATCCGGTTAGGTCAGTGTATACTGTGCTTTCCCTATGGGATGATGAGTCTTAAGTCATTAGTGTGGTGACACTAGAGCAAGTATACAGGTGAATGTTGGAGAATATTTTCACTGAGCGTGACCAATTATGAACAATCACATGGATGTCTACTCACTCATCAGTAAATTGTTCCATGTTGTAGTGGTGTGAGTGATCCTTTGACCTGAGGCACCACGGTTATCTTACGTATGGGTTACTGTAGTTTGACTGTGTAAATACTTTATACCCTAATCATGAGTTAAAGTCAACACATGTTGGCCACAGTGGGTCATGCGTAAAGATATGTGTGTGTCAAGATGGAATCTATCACCCTCGGTAGAGAGGTAACTATCCTATACTATCTGTTCTTTAAGATATAAAAGCCCTTGGCCAAGGCAGTGTGATTTTATGAAAAAGGAGTTTTCATATATCAATTAATGATCAGATAAGATATATAATTGAGTAATGGGGTGTGACGAGTTATCCATAACCTCGGCTCAATTAGGACAAGTGATAGAAGGATTTAATCACACGGTAACTACACCTAGAGGTTTAGTCTATTATTCATTCTACTTGGATTGCCGCGACATACTGCTAGGTGTCACTCGTGGATTGTGGGACCCACATAAGTGATTAAAGATAGTTAATCACAATCAATTGGGAGAGTCAAAAATATTTTGGTCCATCGAAAGGAGTTCCGATGGTGACACTAAAAGAGTTTAGCATCACATCTCACAACCAGGTAGAATTGAACCTATGTGGTCACACACAATAAAGGTTGCGTGTGATTTGTTCTTAGAGAATTTGTAGAGACCATTTTACTTAAATAACAAAGTATTTGTTATTTGCTAAGCTAGTTAGCAATATATATATATATATATATATATATATATATATATATATGTATGTATGTATATGTATATACATACATATATATATGTATATGTATGTGGGGAAACCAAGCAACTTAATAAACGAAAACTAAAAGTTGCAAACATTTGAGTACTAAAAGAAATGCTATGCATTCATTAATGAAGGGAAACTCTTCATTTATTAATTGATATTAAAGTTATGAAAAAAGTTTTTCGTTTTCTCACAAGCCATTTATTAACGATCAGTTTCTTTTCTCTCTTTCTTTGTTTCCTCAACCCAATGAATGAGAGGAGTTTACTCTCCTCTCATTTATGGCTCATAAGCCTATAAAAGGGAGGAGTAATCTCCCTCAATGATAAGTGATATATGAAGTATGAGTTTGAGAGAAAAAGAACAAATTAACTTTTTCTAATCATATAGAGTTCTCTTTAATCATCAGAGAAGTCTTCCCAATCATTGGTCTCTATATTATAGTTAATTCTCTTGAAATTGATAGCACAATTTGAGAATTAATTCTTCTCTACATTGACACAAGAAATCACGAAAGGAGTTCGAGATTATATTGTGTGAAGCACAGATCCCGGAGCAGCCTTGTGTGGATACACATAGAGGTCGGACAGTTGTGCGGCTCAAAGGACCGGAAGTTCAGATCCAATATCAACCGACAGACAATTTCAGTAATCAACAAAGGTTGAAATTCTAACCCTTCTTCTAATTAGATTAGAATAATAATTTTTGTGTGTCTCACGAGATGATCTTGTAACATATTTATATATATACACTAATATCTGTCTGCGATCTCGAATGACCCATCTCGCGCGGTTCACCTGGGGGTTTTCCGTGGGATGGTATTCACGATTCAGATTTATATTTGTATATGGGTGGGTGGATATATGTAGTTATCAGGTATTGTGGATCCATGACTTCCAATAGACGCAAGCATCTATTGTTAATTACCCCCATCTGATTGGGGCACCTTCGATTAAGAGACCTTTGCGGGGGGGATAGAATAAATCGTATCCCAATACTTGACCAAATCCTAAGTATATATGTTAGGATTTAGCTGGATTTGAAATTGACTTGATCCCGATTATATGTGTTGAGAACTAGTCGGTATTAAACTCTAATTATATATGTTAGAGTTTAATTGGGTTCAATTGGCTCTAAGTATATGTATTAGAGTCCAATTATATTTGATTCCATATTTGGCGTATATTCCAAAGTGGAGACATGACCTAACCCCTAGAATATGTATTGAGGTAGGTCGGATTTGATGCTACTCGAAAGTAGGAGGTGGCTAAGTCCTATATAGGATTGGCCGAGCTTGATATGTTTTTCACTCTAGTTATATGGGCTAGAATGAGAGGTTGACTAACCCTAAGTATATGTATTAGGATTAGTTGGGTTGATTTGGTTTCTACCCTAGATATATGGGCTAGAGTAAAAGGTTAACTACATCCTAAGTAGGATTAATTTGATTGATTTGGATGAGCTCTAAGTATATGTGTTAGAGCTCGATCGAATTTGATTTGACTAAATTCTAAGTATATGATTTTAGAATCTAATCGGTTTGGATATAGTTTTGCCTTAATTATATGTGTTAAGGCGATGAGATTGAATGGATTTTGGGTTTTTATTTGTGGATCGAATGTGTTTTGAGTTTTTATTTGTGGACTCGAATGTGGATCAAATGGGTTTTGGGTTTTTTTATTTGTGGACTGAACAGGTTTTGGGTTTTTTATTTCTGTACTGAATAGGTTTTGGGGTTTTTTTTATTTGTGGACTGAACAGGTTTTGGGGTTTTTTTTTTTTTTTTTTTTTTTTTTTTTATTTCTGGACTGAACAGGTTTTGGGTTTTTTTATTTGTGGACTGAATAGGTTTTGGGGTTTTTTATTTGTGGACTGAATATGTTTTGGGGTTTTTTTATTTGTGTACTGAATAGGTTTTGGGGTTTTTTTATTTGTGGACTGAACAGGTTTTGGGGCTTTTTTTATTTCTGGACTGGGCTCTGGGACCCGTATGTGGACTGGGATCCGTACGTGGATTGGATTTGGGACCCGTATATGGATTGGGCCTATGTTAGGACTCATTTGAATTTTGTCTCGATTCAAAGAAATTCCTATTTATTTCAATATCCCATTTTATTTTATTTTATTTGGCGTCTGAAGAAAATTTTCTAATTTTATCGGGAAACACCGTTATTTTATTTTGATGTGGGATCCGAATGAATTCCCTTTTTGGAATTATTTGGGGTCCGAAAAAAGTTTCTATATTTTTTTTTATTTTACTTAGGATCTGAAGGAAATCCACTTTGATTTATCTTGAGGTTCAATGTAATTTGATTTGGGATCCGAAGCGGTTCATTTTTGGCTTAACCTAGGTTCGGATGTCCGAAGAAATCATCCGAACCGGTTTTTTTTTTTTTTTTTTTTTTTTTTTTTTTTTTCGCCTGAAGTAGGGGCGTCCGCAGAGTTCCTAAACCGACTTTAAAGAAAATTTATTTATTTATTTTTCTTTTTTTCTCTTTTTTTTCCTTTCTTTTCAACCTGAAGTAAGTGGCGTCCGCAGAGTTCCTAAACCGGCTTTCAAAGAAAATTTATTTATTTTTTTCTTCTTTTCCTTTTTTTTTTCTTTCTCTTCTTTCTTCCTTTTTTTTTTTTTCTTTCTTTTTTTTTCTTTTTTTTTCTCTTTTCTTTTCAACCTGAAGTAAGGGGCGTCCGAAGAGGTCCCAAACCGGCTTTCAAAGAAAATTTATTTATTTTTTTCCTTCTCTTCCTTTTTTTTCTTTTCTTTCCTTTCTTTCTTTTTTTTTCTCTTTTCTTTTCAACCTGAAGTAAGGGGCGTCCGGAGAGGTCCCAAACCGGCTTTCAAAGAAAATTTATTTATTTTTTTTCTTCTTTCCTTTTTTTTTCTTTTCTCTTCTTTCTTTCTTTCTTTTTTTTTTTTTTTTTTTCTCTTTTTTTTTTTCTTTTCTTTTCAACATGAAGTAAGGGGCGTCCGAAGAGGTCCCAAACCGGCTTTCAAAGAAAATTTATTTATTTTTTTCTTCTTTTCCTTTTTTTTCTTTTCTTTTCTTTCTTTCTTTTTGTTTTTTTCTTTTTCTTTTCTCTTTTCTTTTCAACCTGAAGTAAGGGGCGTCCGAAGAGGTCCCAAAACCGGCCTTCAAAGAAAATTTATTTATTTTTTTTTTCTTTTCCTTTTTTTCTTCTTTTTTTTTTTTCTTTTCTCTTTTTTCTCTTTTCTTTTCAACCTGAAGTAAGGGGCGTCCGAAGAGGTCCCAAACCGGCTTTCAAAGAAAATTTATTTATTTTTTTTCTTCTTTTCCTTCTTTTTTTTTTTTTTTTTTTTTATTATTACTATTATTTTTTTTTATTTACCTGAGAAATACGTCTGCAAAAATGGCCGAGGAAGTCGATTGGGGGTGCCGAGGAAGTTGACCGGAAGGGATGAGGTAGTTGACCGGAGGTGCTGACGAAGTTGACCGGAAGGGAGTCGATCGGAGCTGTGGAATATGAGGCGGTTTTTTTTTTTTTGGTAGAAATATGGAACAATATCGGACGTTCTCTTTTTTTTTTTTTTTTTTTTTTTTTTTTTTTGTCGTGGAAAAAGAATGGAAAGTTTTCTTTTTTTTTTTTCTGTGGTGGTAAGAAAAATGGAAAGTCCTCTTTTTTTTTTTTTTTTTTTTTTTTTTTTTTTGTGGTGGAATATGGGGATGGAATATGGGGATGGGTTTTTTTCTTTTGTGGTGGAATATGGGACGGGTTTCTTTTGTGGTGGGATATGGGATAATATCGGACGTTTTTTCCTTTTTTATGGTGGAAACTTTTTTTTTTGTGGTGGGAATATGGAAAGTTTTTTTTTTTTTTTTTTTTTTTTTTTTTTTTTTGTGGAATATGGGATGAGCTTTTTTTTTTTTTTTTTTTTTTGGGTGGAATATCGGACAAGCTTTTTTTGTGTGGAATATGGGATGAGCTTTTTTTTTGTGGTGGAATATCGGTCGTGTTTTCAGACCAGCCCAAAAGAAAAGAATCCTCTCTATTTACAGTGGGAAGTGGCGTGTGAGGTTTGTTAGGATTCGTTGAGGGGTTAGCGAGAAAATGTGGGTTAGGATTCGTTGAGGGGTTAGCGAGAAAATGTGGGTTCGTTGAGGAACGACGTGCGTTGGTTCGTTGAGAAAAATACGTGGGAACCTCGTTCAAATTCAAATTTTGAATTTTAAATTTCAAATTTCAAAGTTGAAAAGATATGTTCAAATTTTTTTAAAAATTCAAATTTTAAAATTGAATATGTTCAAATTTTAAATTTCAAATTTCAAAATTGAAAAGATATGTTCAAATTTAAAATTCAAATTTTAAAATTGAATATGTTCAAATTTAAATTTCAAATTTCAAAATTGAAAAGATATGTTCAAATTTAAAAATTCAAATTTTAAAATTGAATATGTTCAAATTTAAATTTCAAATTTCAAAATTGAGAAGATATGTTCAAATTTAAAAATTCAAATTTTAAAATTGAATATGTTCAAATTTTAAATTTCAAATTTCAAAATTGAGAAGATATGTTCAAATTTAAAAATTCAAATTTTAAAATTGAATATGTTCAAATTTAAATTTCAAATTTCAAAATTGAAAAGATATGTTCAAATTTAAAAATTCAAATTTTAAAATTGAATATGTTCAAATTTTAAATTTCAAATTTCAAAATTGAGTATGTTATGAGGAAGTAAGTTCGTATTTAAATTTTAAGTTTTAAATTTCAGAATTGAATATATTACATTTCAAATTTAAGGAAGTATGTTTGTATTTAAATTTCAAATTTTAAATTTCAAAATTGAATATGTTACATTTAAATTTGAGGAAGTATGTTTGTATTTAGATTTCAAATTTTAAATTTCAAAATTAAATATGTTACATTTAAATTTGAGGAAGTATGTTTGTATTTAAATTTCAAATTTTAAATTTCAAAATTAAATATGTTACATTTAAATTTGAGGAAGTATGTTTGTGGTTAACGAACGAGGGAAGTTCAAAATTGGATTGAGAGATATTTTAAAATTTGATTGGAGATTTGAATATGAATTTGGATAAGTCGGTTAAAAAATATTTTGAAATTTTATTGAAAATTAAAAATTCAAAATTCAATTTGAATATAATTTTTTTTTTTGAAATTGAATTTTTAAACAAACAATTTACTATAATGTAAGTCCCACTGGGCACAAAAATAGGATCCGACTTAAAAAATCGACGGAGCTTTGATGAGACCCATAAGCTTGTGTTCATAAATAACCCAAGCTTGTATTCGCAAATGATCTTGTAGTAAAATTTGTTGGACCCAAATTATTAATATGTTAAAAGTTTTGGTCTTATACGGGGCTTATATAGCCAAATCAATATTACGGACCAACCATAATCTTTCCCCCCCCTTTTTTTTTTAAAAAAAAAAAATAAATTTTTTTTTTTACCTCAAACAATATCATAAATGTTATGATGTTAAGGTATATATGATTAGATCATATATATGATCATAAAATTATTTCCGCTGCATTAAATGCGCATGCACGCGCATCCGTTTCCTTACAGTGATATATTATATGCATGTCAGCATTTTAATATTGAGGTTTATAGTTTTCCTAGCAATCTATTATTATTGCTTTTTTGGACCAAGCAGTGTAGGACATTCTTTCTCGGTGGTTGAACCCACTGGAAACTTTGTTGTAGTTCTCACACCCTCGGGTGATCATTTTTTCAGGTCCGAATACAGCGGTCGAGACAGACGACAGGGACAAGGGCCCAGCAGCATAGAGGCCTAGAGGGTCTAGCAGATGTACCATTTTATATTTTGAGTGAACTATGTATGGTAAGGAAATGATGTAAAAGAATTGTAATATTATTCAGTTGCTAGTTGAGAGATGGAAATGTAATAAAGTTATTTATAGTTCACACATATCCTGCTTCATTTACAGTTCTAAACTTATTATTTATTGAATAAAAGTTTTAAATTAGTAGCGATTTTAGTACTCGGATATTGAGCTTCCGCATACATTTGATGTATTGTTTTGGATGTTACCGTTCCTTTCGGGTAGTGAGAGGTCATACATGATTGGCGGGTCTGTTGGCGTGCCTGAACTGTACAAATTGGCGGTCTCGGGGCGTGACAAGGTTAGGTCGTTATAGTTTTGAGCAAAGAAGATATTTTCGAGAGAAGCTCATAGAAGAAAATATCAAGAAACATTGAGTTGTAAGAAAGAGATGTTCAAAAGAATGAACATTGTTTAAAATAAGCTGTCATGGTATAGTAATATTCTTAAAGTAGAACTAAAACTAATTTCTTGGTCAATGATGTGAATATAAGAAAAAAAGAAAAAAAGAAGAAAAAAGTCAAGTGCCTTAACCTTCCAGAACCACTGTATCTGATCATCTTCCTTCTTGTAGTATTCATACTCTGTATGCTCTTTCCAGTCGGTCAAGCTGATGGCACCATCGCTTCCACGTAACAAACGGTCGAGATCTTTGAGTTCCAAACTTTCAAAGAACACCTGTCGGTACGTCCGATCATAAAGAATATCAGCGAAACCTGAGGCAAACTGCTCAACCTGACAAGCGACTGAAGTGACAAAAGAATGTTGAACAAGGGCATCGATGTAAATCTCTCTATTCCTACTGTTTACAACCCTATCCTTTCCTGCAGTACAAAGCTCAACATTCTTTATAGATCCCAACACTTCAACATCTCTAGAAAATGTCAGGCTTAAAGTGTCCGAATCAACAAGGTCGGGATCCATATCTAAAATCCATTTGCAGCTCAAGTATAAAAATGGATAAGCATCCTTTATATCCTCCACCGTAACAGGTTTGCCCGCTAGTTGCAAGAAGAATGTCCGGTCGAACGTAATACCTACTTGAACTTTATTCATCAGAGCCAATGCAATCAACCGTCCGTTAAACTTAAAGTATTCAAGTTTCATAGAATCTGCAGAAGATGCTGCAAAAGTACAAAAAAGAGGAAGAATTATTTTCTTTTAGAAAAACACTCTTTTAGGAACGAATCAACTAAATTTCTCTATTCTCATTTTCTCATCGCTCTTCCATCTTTAGCTGCTGTAAAAGTATTACTATGCTATGCCTATAAACAAGGTTTGAAATGCCGTGCCTGCAGCACATTTTTACATTGCTTGAGAAAACTGCAAGGGAGGTGTGGTGACCCGGATCTCTACAGGGCTTCTACAGTATGACCAGCAGCTTTTGGAGGCCTATGTGGCGTGTCGGCGGTGTTTCTGCACCAATTTGGACACAAGTGATGGACTTCGGGTGTAAAATAGATCACGTGGGTAATCGGGGGACCCCGTCGATTATTTAGAAGTGGTTTCGCGCAAATCGGGCATCAAAATTGGACTCAGTGCGGAATTTGGATTAAAAATGCCCTTTCGGATGCCTTCGACAAATTTTGGGATTGGAATTTGGCAAAACGGACAGCGGATTTGGATTCAGCGCGCGAAAACGATAAAAATAGGCTATTTACTTGTAATTTTCGGAGCCCGGACGACTTGGCACGATTTTCGAGGCAGCTGGGTACTGTTCCGGCCGGCCGGGCATCGCCGGCGGCGGCGGGCAGCGGCTGAGCGCGGCTGAGCAGGTGCGGGCGGGAGCAGGCAAGCGCGCGGTGCAGCGGGCAGGCGCGCGCGGCGCAGCGGGAAGAGGAGGACACGTGGCATCTTGTGGTTGGCTGGTCTTCATACGCCGGGTGCACACAGCGCACCGGAGCAGGTGACCGGGGCAGGTGGCCGTACGGCGGGGCAGGTGACCTTACGGCGTGGTGGGCGTTGACGAACGAACGGGTGCGCCACGCGTCAGCACAGGATTGGGCCACGTGGCGCGACCGCAGCGGTTGGCGCCGCTGTGCGCTGTGCGATGTGCCACGTGGCGCTCAGGGATTGGCCCGTTTTGGTGTTTGCTGTTTTGGGACACGTGGCGCTCCAGGATTGATTTGGGCTTGACGGTTTGGGGTGCATTTTGGGGTCCCTGTAGCAGCCCCAAATTTCCGGGCACCCGAAAGAGGGGACACAGATGGTATTTTGGCAATTGTTTGGTTTGGGCTATATATAGCTCCTCTTGGGCCGCGGATTTGAGCCCTTTCCCGAGCCCATCTTCAGCTGAGGCTTGAAGAGAAATTGATCATCATCCTGTTCTCCATCTACTGAGGGATTTCTAGATTTTTTGGAAGCCTTGATATGCGCGCTTTCTGCGACGCGGCGCACTGCGATGTTTCTTGGATTTTGGCTTTCACCGTCACTTTTCGGTCCATGAAGCACCCTGGATCACCCTGATGGTATTTTGAGCTGATTTTTGCGGCAGCACATTCACGAGAGGTAAGGCTTCGTTTTCCATGTTGATCACTTCTCCACATTTCGAGTTTTTGGCATAGTTTCCGAGGCATCTCTGAGCCACTATTTTGCTGGTGGATTTTTGGACAGCGGAGGCTTGTCGGATTTTTATCTTTGCGTTCGTGCATTGGAATGAGGCGTTTAAAGACTCGATTGATATCTACTCTTCGAGAGGAACGCACCTGTATTTTTATTGGATTTTTATGAGGTCATTTCGAGGGTGAGAATTAAGCTTCTTTGCTGCTATTTTTTTCAGCAGAACTGTGTTCTTGAGGGAATGGCTTCCTACGTTGTACGAATTGTTTCTTGGCCTACAGGTATCAGAACGGGGCGTTTAAATAGTCAATTTGGGGCTACTCGTCGCGAGGATCGCAACCGTAATTTTTTTGGAATTTTTGAAGGTCTGTATACAGGTGAAAAGGCTTCTTCTCTCTGCTGGTTGGTAAAAACAGCATATGCTGTTTTTGAGAGTTTTGGTTGTGATGTAATTGATTCTTGGCTTCGATGTTGTTTGCTGGAACAGTGGTTTGTGCGACTGTTTACCGAAGGTGCGGTTCCGGCTGATTTTGGATTTCGTGTGGCTGCGTACTTCACCGACTTCGGCTTTGCCGGCGGAATGCGTTTCAGGTGGGTGCTTTGTTCCGAGAACCGGTGGACGGTTCTCTAATTCTATATGTTAGCATTGCATGCAGGTGTAGGGTACACTACCTGGGATTGATCGGTAAGTTTAACAATGTTGATTTTATGGGAATTGCAAGTTAATTATTCATATTATGCCAATGGTATTAATCGAATATTCATGTTAATGATTAGTGGAAGCTTACCTAATTAAGGCAAGGTTACCCTGTCACGCCCCCGGGGGTTTTTGAGTCGAGCCAAGCGGAAAAGTGCGTGTATAATTTTTTTTTTTCTTAATAAATTAACATAGACCTCATCCCCGGTGCGTGTCAGACCGCCACATACACAAATTCACTCTGCCAACGGGCAGAGTTTCCTTTGTATATGCACGGCGTCCTATTTACAACATCAACCATCAACCATCAACCATCAACCATGAAGTAGACATAAATCACAAATCAGGGAATATTCATTTAGCTACTATTTTAAAAAAAACCAGTGTCCACCCGACACCTTATTTTCTAAGTAACTCAACATATAAATCATTGAAGCGGCAACACCGTTTAGAAAGGATAAAACCAGAGGTTGTAAAATCTGTGCCCACACGGCACTCCGGTTTGGGAAAACATTTTCGAAATCGTTTGGTTTTTCATCAAAACATGCCGCGCATGAAAACATCACCAAAAATAGCTAACCATAAAGAGTACATCCAATCCACAGTGCTAACAGTTAATTGTCCACGACTAACATAAGCCACAAAAGCAAATTAACTAAAAGTAGCATAAGAGAAATGAGATAAACCCAAGAGATCCTGACTACGGTCCTCGCGACGCAGTCTCACCGCCATCCTGGCTAACGCACCTAGTCAAACCTGTCACGGAGTGGGTAAAGTCAGTGACAAACAAAGTAGATGTCTAAATATCAACAAGGAGTAAAGAGCAAACCGATTACACCGGAACCTTTCGCTAAAATCCTGTGCATAATTAAGCTGGGCACCAACCCCAGATTTACCAATTAAGCTGGGCACCAACCCCAGATTTACCAATTAAGCTGGGCACCAACCCCAGAGTACCTGTCGGAGAGACGAAAGTCTTCCCTCGTGCACAACCCCTTTGATGCTTTTAACCTCTTCACGGAGCTAGTGCGGCTCCTTTAGATGTCGTGAAGAGGTCCCTGTAGAGTTATTTAGGATCCACAAGGATCTAAATAGGTACTATCAAACACCTAGAGGGGGGTGAATAGGTGTAATATTATAAAAACCAATCTCAGTGCAAAAATAAAAACTAATGCGGAAAATAAAAATCAACACACCGAGATTTACGTGGAAACTCCAATCCAGGAGAAAAACCACGGGACCAACACGCAATAACAATCCACTAAGAATTGAAGAATAACAAGGTGATTACCGACTCCACGGACTCGACCCCTCCTTCAACTTCTTCGGACCTTGCGCTCACCGATTGCACGTCCACTGCACACGTTCGAATCCACGAACGCCACTCGAATCCACGAGCACACGTTTCGAATCCACGAAACGCCTTCAACACACCGAATCCACGGTGCCACGTCGAATCCACGACGCAAACTCAGCCGGTAAGAATATTGGCTTCGATGGTGATCCTTTGCTTAGATTATCATTGAGGAACCGTAGAAGAAATCTCTAAGCAAAGACTAGATCAATTCGACAAAAGATAGATCTTGGAAGAACCGTCGAATTGACCTAAAAGAGGCTATAAAGAAGAACGATAAAAATCTAGCCTCTAGGGTTGCTCTCAAGTGTTTTCGGTATTGGTCAGTCGTTCTTGAGAAACCCTAAGTGTCTATTTATAGTTTAGAAATCTTTGGAAAGAGATAAGAATCAAAAACATACCTTATCTGGAAATTTTCAGGACGGCGATCCGGATCGAGATTACTGTGATCCGGATCATCGTAACGAGATTGACGATTCCAGAAATCCAAGGGTTCGGGATCCGGATTGCAAGGCCCGATCCGGATCGTTCATGAATTTCAGCAACATCCAATGTTCGGGATCCGGATCAGAATAGGCTTGGATCCGGATTGGATTTGCACATGAACTAATACCCTTCGGGATCCGGATTGGATCATCTGATCCGGATCCTGAACATGTCCCATGTCCAGTTTTTGATTTTTATGCAATTAAAAATTCATCCAAGTGTTTCTACACTATAAGAAAGTATTCGGATCACCAAAATTATTTAGTTAAACATACCTGATCCTTTTGAATACTTTCATCTTGAGATTGATGTAACTGATCCACAATTCTTCATCTTCAATTTTCAAGACTCAAGACACTGAGAGTCAACTTGAGCTCTTGTTGAATCTTCTCTAAGTCTTTGATTGCTGATTGACAATTTGATCCCTTTAAGACTCCGACTCAACTTACTGACTTGACTCACGAAATATGCCAACACCAAAAAGCCGTAACAATCTCCCCCTTTGGCAGTTTCGTCACAAAACCCAAAAATACATAAAAACACTCAAGTCACTCATCTTAAACCAAAAAGTTGAAATTCAATGTCATCACCAAAACATTGATTTTCTTTGCGTGAAAGATCCAATAAATACAAAATTACATTTGAACCAAACAGTCCTAGAACATACTCTATGACTTAGGACTTGGAGTCTTAAAGTGATGTAATTCCTGCAAAACAAAACTCCAAACAAAATCAAACGTTAGTCGTTAGAAATTAAAATCCTACATTTGATCCGTCTTCCTTTTGGTTCTTTTGTTTTTCGGCTCTTTCAATTTTTTTTTTTGTCTCCCCCTATCTTGAGCATCTCTAACATGTTCTCCATGTTCTCCATGTTCTCCCCTGTCTTGAGCATCTATGTTCTCCCCATTTGTGATACGATCATCATTTTTCGTTCTCCCCCATTTTTCCATTTTCGTTTGTCCTCTCTTGATGATCTCATCTCCGTCATTTCTCTTCTCCCCCTTTTTGTCACAAATTGTCAAACAGTGAAATTAAAAGACAAAAGGAAATCTAACAACATTAGTTCATAGAGAAAGAGAGATAAAAGCTCAGTTCTGGTATATAACAAAAATGCAGATTGCGTACCGGTACCAGAAGGCAAAAATCAAATAATTTCTTGAAACAAATCCAGATTTTGAAATCTTTGAATTACCGATTTGTATTCCATCAAGAAATCAAATTTAAGTGCTTTGAAAAACAATGAATTCACAAAGATGTCATTCAATCCAAATTTCTTTCATTAGAATAATTTAGAAAAATAAAAACCAGAAAGAGTATGTAAGCACTTTAGCGCATCAACTTTAAACAAAAATCATCGTTTCATACAACAAGAAATAGATTATACTAAATCTATCAAAAATACTCAAAAATGAAACGAAAATTTATGAAAATTAAAACCCTTAAAGTTGAACAACTTCAATCACATCTAACCTGATCTTATGCGTAATGCCTTTATCAAATCATCAATTTTGGTAAAGAAAATGAAATACCAAGATCAATAGATGTTTGAAATCCCAGATAAGTTAGATAATATATCTAGACAATCTGTTGAAGAGAGTGGCTCTTTGAGCATCTTTTATCAAAAATCCCACCTTATACCAACCATGAAATATGACTGAGTCAAGTATTTCAATATGCATTTCATCCACAATTTTTAAAACAAAAATTTGCTTTGCATACATGGGGTATCTTTTTCTTTCTTTCTTTTTCCTCCATGTGGTGGTAGTTTTCACACTCCTCATTGGGATGTAACTCTTTCCACATCTTTTGAGCATTTTACTTTTCTTTGACTCCCCCTCAATTGGCTATCAATTATTTAATATATAAGGTATTCAACCAAAAATTGATCTCGCATTCATACTCGACTAAGCAATCAAATAAGATAATGACTATACCAAGAGATCATTGAGAGAGAAATTGACTTTGATCACTTAAAAGATGATTTAATTAACATAAATGATCATTGCAACATTGAAATATTATGATATCAAAAGCATAATAAATTTCTAAATGCATAAAAGGATGCAATTAAAGTCAATTTAACCAATGCTCAATTAGAAAACTCCTCTAAAGAAGTATCTTCAAGATTATGATTATGGAGTCAAGTTGATAATCCAAGTAAAATTAATTTGGAGTGAATGAACGTGAAGCTCCTTTTTATTCAATGCACTTGTTCAATAAAAACCCTTTTGTTCAAAAACAATGTATAAAAACAAAGAGCATTGAAAAACATGTAATGCAAAGATTAAGCAAAATATGAAGAGAAAACCAATCAAAGCATTACATACAGTCATAAGCTATTTAGAACTTAAGACAAGGAAAGATATCACCTTTCCGAATCCAAAATCGCTGGATTTTGGGTTGTCTTGATTCGTTGTGGCCGGGGGTTGTCCGCTTTGACTGTTGGTCCACCTTAGGTCTTTGCCTCGCAATGATCCACTTGAATGATTGATGTTTTGGCTCGGACCTTTGGTGGGTTGAGTGAACTCCTTTGACTTGATGTGTCTTTTGATTCCGTTGAGTCCGCTCCGTAGATGAAGTTGCCGAAGGATTTTTCTTTCTCTTTTTCGGGCAATTCTTCACCAAATGTCCTTCAAGTCCACATAGGTGACAAGTTCTTTCTTTCAATTCATTGTGGAACTTGAAGCATGCACAGTTTGGTTCTTTTTAAATCCCAAACCAACCTTGCTTGTTTGACCTAATCCGGACATACAATTAAGTTTCTTGGAACCGGTTGAAAGCCTTTGTATGTCGGATTTGAGTTCATGAACTTGCTTGGTCAAAGCTTGGTTGGTGACATGAATTTCTTCAAACTGCTTTTCAAGAAAACCAATCTTGTCCATATATGATTTTGCGTTTGTCTCCGATTGGTTTAACTTTTCTTGGAGGATTTTATTGTTATCCAATAAACGTCCTTGTTCCTCCTCGAGATCATGAAGTTTGATCTTTAAAGCTTGATTCTCGTCTTGAACCTCAAGTCGTTGCTTCCTCAACTTCTTGATATGCTTGGCCATCTTCTTTGATTCCGCAAGAAGTTGTTGGTATGCCTCAACGAGTTCTTCTTCGTCCGACTCCCCCTCACTTGATGACTCTCCTCCGGATGTTGATGTTTCATGCAAAATCAAAGGAATAGAGTCAGTGACTAAAGATGATAAGCACAAATTAGAAGAGGGAATTTGAGAGGCATGAAAAGCAACAATTTTTCTTTTTCCTCTTCACTTGAGGTCGATTCATCGAAACTAGAATCGTCCCAAGTTTTTGCTTGCAAAGCCTTCTTTTTGTATGATTTCTTAGAAGGACAATCCGTTGAAATATGGCCGTAGCCTTTGCATCGATAACATCGGATTTCCCCTTCGAAATCATCTTTTTCTTTTTCTTTAGAAGGTTTTGCAACGCCTTTGAGTTTAGAGGATTTAGAACCCGATGATCCTTTAGATGGTTTCGTGGATGAAGATCCATCGGTTCGATTCTTCCAAAATTTCCGACGAAATTTCTTTGTGATCCGCGCCAATTGTTCTTCAAAATCGGCAAAAGAGATTTCATCGTCGGAACTTGATTCGTCATCTTCTTCCTTTGTTGATTTGAATGCAATACCTGTAAGCTTAGAAGAAGACTTGGAAGAAATTTGATTAGTAGGAAAAGTCATCTCATAAGTTTGCAAAGCACCTACTAATTCCTCTACCTCAT